>CM042033.1:67979833-68579833 GCA_023525975.1 Smallanthus sonchifolius | reverse complement strand
TACATTCTTATATAAATAAAAACCTACATTAAAAAAAATACATTAAAAGAAAACAAAAAAAACTACATTCATAAAAATAAAACACAAACTACTTCTCGGTTAAGTTGTTTCTTTCGTACATTTCTTTTCGCTGCCTCTCCGTGAGTTTATGAGCATTTTCGGTCAACTAGACATGTTTATAGTAAGAAATTTGAGATCTTGTTGTTGTTTATCCTTTCTAAAATCAAGTAGCTTTTCAAGCTTCACGTCTATTTTATTAGACTGATCGTCCGAGGCGGACGAAGAAGTAACCTGTTTACCTTTGTTGTTTCTTTCGGGCGGACGAACCAGTTCTTCTGGTGTTTCAATCTTATTATCATTTAGACTAATGCGTGAACATATACTCGTCGAAAAATCGCCAGAGGATGACGTTTCTGTACGTTTAGACGATTGGCTCATCAACGGGACTTGGCCCAACTTCGGAGATTTTCTCACAATCTCCCATGCTTTATAGGAATTAAAAGCCGTACTCACTACGACTTTGTACTTATCACAAGCTTTTAAATAAATATCATGGTCGTTTTGATCACTTTTACGGTTGTTGTAATGCTTGTTGTAGAAGTTGTTAAACTTAGCAAGTTTGTTGTTAAAGTCCCACCATTTACCCGAGATCTTGTCGGCGTTACGGTATTCGCCCCTCCCTATTGCGGCGTGAAAATTTTCACGAATACGTAACAAAAAATCATTACTTTTTTTATTATTTCCTATACAAATATATAAAAAGTATTAACACATTATAAAAAATTACACAACTTATAAAAATTATATACACCTTACCAATTTTCGGGTCCTCTAATACTCTACCCAAGATTGTGTCAAAGCTGATTCCTCTTTCGGTGTCCACTCTTCATGTACACATGAGGTTGTGTTGTCGGTTGATGTTGTTGGTTGTTTCTTTTTATGAGATCGTTTCCTTGGTTTTGTCGACAGTTGTGTCTCGGGGATGGAGGTGAACTGTTGTGTTTCGGGTATGGAATCCAGTGTGGGAAAGGTTTGGGTCGAGCTGGTTGTGTTGGAGGCGTTTGGTAATCAAAAGGTAAAGTTTTCTAGATAAATATTGGGATTGAATTGGTGAAAAATACTTGCAACATAAACATCTTGAATAATGGGATTGAAAAGGTTGCTCGGGTCATTGTTTGGGTCAGGATTTTGAAGGAAGGACCGAGTATTTGGGTTGTTGTGAATGTTCGTATAATGGGGATGGTTTGGGTTCCAAGATTTCATTTTTGAGAGAATTTGAGAGTTTGAGAAATGATTAGGAAAGACCAAAAGGTTATATGTTTAATTGGTAAAATTGTTAGATATTTATTAAAGAAATATATATATATATATATATATATATATATTATATAATGCATTTAAGAAGGACAATTTAGTAATTTTATTATTTTTAAAAAATTTACTTATACATCTTTTATAAACTTAAGATACAACCCTCTTACGCTTAAAAAAAAAATAACCTCAAAGACGGTTCCTTCCTTCTTTTCCTCTCACGTTTGACGGTAACCTCCATCTTTGTTTACATTCCAAAGTTGATTTGCTGGTAACCTCCATCGTCGATTGAAAGAGTAGCATCTTTTCTCTCTTTCTGAACTCGCTGGCAATGCTTCAAGAGCTTCACACAGTCAACAGCCGTCGCTCGTGGATCTTAGATTCCACTGTTCGATCAAGAGCCTTCAATCGTTGTTCTAAAAAGGATCCAAGAAGCAAAAATCAGGTATTTTACGAATCAATTACAAGCCCTAGAACTGATGATTTTCTGATGAATATGCTGATATGATTGTCTGTTGTGTTTGTCCTAACTTTAGGAACCATCGAAGTCAATGTCAGTTTCAATTTCCATAGGGTTTTGGTTCGTGAATCGTCGTTGAATCATCTCCTCGATCTACTGTGAAGTGATAATTTGGTTTGTGGTTGGAAGTTTGATGTCAACGCCTCTACATATCTTAATGTCACATTTTTTTTAATTTATTTTGTTTATTGCAGTGTATGTGTAAGAAGCAGCAGTACATGGACATTATCCGCTCAAAGTTCTTAAAGTTTCTTTCAGTAGTATAATTGATGTATGTATATATGCATTTGATCTGCTCTTACAATGGTAGTCTTAAGGTAATTAATGATGTCATTAATTTAATTCTATGGTTTGATATATGTATGCATATATGCATTTTATCCACGCCCTTCTTCAGGCTAAATTGTGACCTACGATTGCATCACCAATTTCTCGCCATCGTCAGTCTCTACGAATGTTGGGTTTCTTCAGATTGCTGAGGTGAATTTTTTTTATCTTTCTTAGTTACTTAGTGTTTCAGTTATTGTGTTTCATCCTATTAGAAGTTTTGGATGTAACACATGAATGGAGTTGTGATTTCAAATCATTGCTTCTGTTATATATATAAATTCAAGATACTTTCTTTTTGTCAGTTTAACTAAATTTGCATCAGATGTTTGTTCAAAAGCTTTGAATTAGTATTTGCTGCTCCATTTGTACATACTTTAATCTATATCTATACTATATAATAAATAAAGGTTTTGGTGGACACTTGTCATTCCCATATTCATTCTCAACATTTTTTCCCGCATCTCTCTCCTATTAATTATACAAATTTCTTTAAATTGTTTTTTATAATTTTTGTTTCCCGTCTCTCTCTCCTATTAAATAATAATGATTTCTATAATTATTTTTATAAAACGTTTTTTTTAAATAGGTTTGTTCATAAAACATTTTTATAATTTGAACATTTCTTTCATTCTTTTTATAAAACATTTTAAAAAAATAACTTTATAACGTTTCTAAAATTTGTATTAAAAAACTATGTAATATGTCATAAATATGTAATATGTAAATCTGTATTACTAAGTATATATAACATTGTATTTATTCACCCTATGTAATATACCGGGTTTCTAACCTATATTATAATAAATGAATAACTATACTTGCTACGTGTCGTCTAGATTTTTGTTTTCCGTCTCTCTCTCCTATTAAATAATTAAATATCTATAACAAGTTGTATTTATTCAAGCCATGTAACACATGGGTTTTAACCTAGTTCTTAACAAACAAAAGAAAAACGCCCAACTTTACCGTTATTTGTTGTCCACATTGAACAGTAAAAGTCTTCCCTTGGTATGAAAGCTTCTAAGATAATTTGTTAGTTTATGTTAAATGGTAAACTTTACGTGATTTTTCTTAATAACTTAACAATATTTTTGTTTGTTATGACTTATTCGAGTTGGTAGCTTTATAATTAAACCTTGGGTGATTTTTCCTTCATAACTCAGCTGCAAATTCATGTTTATATCTTATCTGAATTGGTAGCATTGAGCAATTTTTTTAATTATAATCTATTTTGAAACTATTGGTAGCATTTAAATGGTTGTTTTCATTTATCATATAACATTTTTAAACTTATATACAAATATTTTTTTAACTTACTGAGTGTTTACTGTTATAAAATGTTTGATGTAGTTTTGATAGAAAGTTTCTTTTACTCTAAAACCAGAGCAACTTTTGACTCCCCAATTTGCTTAATAAGGTGCAACAAATCTGTTTAATTTAATATAAATTGGCTAATTGTATTTTTGTTATGAATTTGTTGCTCTAATTGCATGTCTTTATCTTCGATTTCAAATAACCGAGTCAACCAATTGCTTAAACTTGCACACATGTTGATCCAGTTTCTTATTTTCCCTTAAACTCTTTACTAGAAGTATGAGCATAGTGTTCTTGAACTAACCTTGAAATGTTAGCAGGTTTCATTTCAAGTTGAGGATGCTTTAAATCAACCATTTCCTGATGAATATTAATTCGATTTTGTATGGTCATTGGAGAGTATAGATTTCTCAACACTAGAACTTATGGTTGCATTGGTTATTGATGACGGTTTTGAGTTTCCGAGGTTGTTGGTGGGGTTATTTGGTGGTGACGGTGCCGTCACATCACAAGCCGATGATGATGAAGAAGATGTAGATGTTGTTCTTAATTGGTATGACCCTCTATTCTTTGTTTGTCTTTAGTGTAATACTGTTGCTTTTCTTTCTATTGATTTGGTAAATATTTGCTTTTGGGTATCCCACATATGATAACTTTTGTTTATGCAAGCTACAATAGATGTATTTCGTTTCCCTTTCTGCTCTTATTTTGCATCATATAGTTTACTTTGCGCGGGTCTTTATATTTGCGCTTAGCGTTTCAAGCTTTTAAACTTGGTTTAAAAAAGCGCTAGGCGAGGCGAGGCGAGGCGTTTCGGTCCCAAAATCCGAGGCGCCACGCCTCAGGCGCGACGCGAGGGCTTCACGTATGCGAGGCGCTAAAACTAAAATAAATAATAAAAAATATATTATGCATGACAAACTTCACTTCTTAATCATAAAAAACACAAAACATAGTTTTAATATCATATATTCACAATCACATATGGTAAAGTCACAGTAGTCTAAATAAATTAAAATAAAGAATTGTGTGTAGAACTCGAACCCACGATATTCCGGCTAAAGTAACACATGAAGCTGCTGTGAATCGAGTGTAGGCCCAGAAAAGTAATCGATTTTGGTTACATACTGTTGGAAGTTTGGGTATAAGTGTGAATGAATGTCTAAGTGGTAGAAGCTTGTCCCACATCGGTTTGGGAACAAAATGAGGTGTTGTTTATAAGGTAAAGCCTTCACTACTCATTTGAAGCTTCATGATGTGTTTTACCACTAGTCCTACCCTCGCGCAGGGGGGGTGCGAAAAATTGGGTTTCGACTAGAACTCGTGAAAGCCCTCACGCTCCTACCCCACGCCTCAGGAGGCGGTGTTCTACGCCCGTGAAAGGGCCAGGTGGCTCACCTCCCCGGTTCACGGCTTTGTTACGGGTAGCCTTAGGGATGGATTTGATATCTTGTGGTTAAAACACATACGTAAATCTCGGGCCCAACAAAAAATTGAGTTCACTTTATTACTTCATTCCACAATAATATCTTCTACTTCCAACATTCTCCTCTCTTAGTAAAGTTTTTCTATAAAATCATTTTATTCCCCTTTTAGCTCCAATAACTTTGTTTAATAGCTACGGTACTGTAATCCAAAGGGACATTAACTTCCTATCCATTTTATCAATGCCTAGTTGTCATCCTTGCTTCAATTATGATGTTTTTCTAAGTTTTCGAGGTGAAGATACTCGTAAGAGTTTCACTGACCACCTATATGCAGCCCTGAAGCAAGCAGGAATTCGCACTTTCAGTGACGATGATGCAATGGATCGAGAAAAACTGCCAGAGCTGAAAAAAGCCATCCGTGAGTCAGCAATTTCGATCATTGTTTTCTCAAGAAACTATGCATCTTCTAAGTGGTGTCTTGATGAGGTCTTAACGATCATCGAAGAGCAGGAGAGACTTTCCTCTAAGCATGAAGTTGTTCCTGTGTTCTACGACGTGGAGCCATCTGATGTCCGGAATCAAACAGGAATCTTTGAAGAAGCATTC
Source organism: Smallanthus sonchifolius (assembly GCA_023525975.1). Lineage (NCBI taxonomy): Eukaryota > Viridiplantae > Streptophyta > Magnoliopsida > Asterales > Asteraceae > Smallanthus > Smallanthus sonchifolius. The sequence continues at coordinate 68,574,325 of CM042033.1, read as the reverse complement.
GGTTGGTATGATAATATAATTGAGGGGGAATCAAATCATCATCAGAAGATTTCATGGATGGAGAAGGTTAAGGCATGGAGGGCTTCTCTAAGAAAAGCTGGAAGCTTGACAGGAATGATATTAGCTAATGGGTATGCTTGCTTCCTCTTGTCACCTATAAAATATCATTTGTCCGGCCGAATTGGGATCGCCAAACTGATTGGAACTCTTTAGGATAACCATATCATATGTTTAGATGTTCTACTACTTAATTACTAAGGGTGTTGGGGGCACCCTTCGGGTAGTGAAGCGGGTACCACGGGTAAGACGGGTACACCGCCCCTAATGACTCGGGTAAGTGTTTGGGTAAGTCCATTCGGGTATATCTACCCGTGAAACAAATTCCTTTTAAGCCGTGTGTGGTGTGTGGAGTAAATGTGTGGAGTCTTTGGATTGGTTTAGGGTATTAGGGTTGTGCCCCCACCTCTTTGGGTACTTGGGGTAGGATTTGTGTAAAAGTGAGGTGGCACTCCCTCATTGGGTATTTTCTTAGGGTACTCTTTTGGGTTAAGGTTGTGCCCCCAATACCCTAATACGTTTTCTGTTCATCGCCCCAACATGAATAATTGATTTTTTGCCAAGTATTATTTTCATCCATGGAAAAGATTAAAATTACAATAAAGCATATAACTTTTAAAACTTCGTCTAGATTTGTTCAAAACTTCTAAGTGATATTTCTTCTAGATTTGTTCCAAAACTTCTAGATTTGTTCAAAACTTCTAGATTTGTTCAAAACTTCTAAGTGATATTTCTTTGGATGAAGTAAAAACAAATTATTACCATGAATATTAAACATATCCCAAACTGTAGGATCTTTAGAACTTTGGATCTATGATCAGTTATAGATAAACACAATACTTTCAGCAGAATTGTAATTGATTTGAAGAATATTAAATGGATCAAAGATTGCAACCTTTCAAGGTGATGGTTGACTAATTTAACTAATAATAATATCTAAAATCATAATAGAAGTCTAGATTATTTCCTAACTAGTTTAGATCCCGTGTATACACACGGGGTGAAAAATATCAATAAATAAAATTTTTAAATCTTTATGTATATATTTTACAGGTATAAAAATGTATCATACACTGAGGATAGAAAACAAAAATTCAAAATATGTAAAAACTAATATATAATTGGGTTTCGAAAATACATTAACTACTATTTAATTTAAATTGATTTTCATTTATTATTTAATTGAAAATAAAAGTTACATATTTAGATTTCAAAGTTTTAAAATAAATGTATTTTATTAGTATATAATTAATATTTTCATTAAATATATATTATTATTAAAAGATGTAGATGCATTTAATAAGAGAGAGAGGCGGGAAAAAAATGATTAGAATGAATATGGAGGCGACACGTGTCATGTAAAAACCTTTATTTATTATATAGTATAGATTATCAACATTCCCTCCTAATCTAGGCTTGGATTGTTTTCTTCATATTTTATTGTTTCTTGAGTACTATCTGCCATAAACGTCATATCCTCTTCCTTATCATCACATTCATGCATGAAAGTAGTTTCTCTGTTTTCATCTTCAATCCTTTTCTTGCACATTTTGCCAGTGTTGTAAAAATCGCTAGGCGCTAGTCGGGCGGTGGGGTAGGGCCTAGGCCTAGTCGGGATTAATCGGGGCCCAGGCGGGATTAATCGGATTAGAATTTTTATATGTAATTTTCAGTTTTTTATATATATACACACATTTTTATATGTAATTTTTATAAAAATGTTCATTTTTAAACCACACCAAAGGTTTTCGCCGGAATTTGGCCGGAAAGTTCAGGTTTTCGCCGGAAATTGGCCTGAAATTTCAGGTTTTCACCGGAATGTTCGTCAGAATGTTCGCCGGAATCTGGCCGCCTAGGCCCGCCTAGGACCGCCTAGGCCCAAAATTCCTCCTTAGCCGAGCTCCTAGCGATTAATCGGCGCCTAGGCGCCGCCTAGGCGCGATTTTTACAACACTGCATTTTGCTAGTATGCCCATACCTTGGACAATAATAACATTTAATTTGGGATAATGGTTTCATGTGAATTTTCTACTTTGATTGATTTGATCCTTGTTCTTCCTTTGGTTTTTCCTTAGAAGTATTCTGGTTAATTGTTGATTTCTGAAACACACTTTCAATTAGAGGTGTGTCATAACTGTTTTATTGTTAGTTCATGAGACTGTAGCGTCGCAATTAGGTTTTCGGTTACCAAGAAACTGAATTCAATGTTGTCAATTTAATCATGTCCTAAAAAATTTAATAAAAAAATAAATCCAATCAGATTTCATCTGAATTGATTTACCCAAGTTAACCTAAATCAACTCAAACTATATTAATACACAAAGACAGATTTAATAAAATAATAAGAAACTAATTCTTAGAAGTTGTTCTTTGCAGACACGAAGACAAAATTCATAACTAAGATTGTCAATGTTATAAGAAAGAAACTAAACTACAATATCTTGTACATTGATGGCAACCTAGTGGGAGTAAAGAACAATGTTGCTGAGATTGAATCATGGTTACAAGATCCATCACTTAATGCAGTCATCCTATTTATCCACGGGATGGGAGGCATTGGAAAAACAACCATATCTAAATACATCTATAACTCAAACTACCATGAGTATGATGGCAGTTGTTTTCTCACAGACATTCACGAGACATCAAACCAACACAGTGGATTATTGCGTTTGCAAAGTCAGATTCTCTCCACAATTTTAAGGAGTAACAAGGAAGAAGTTATATGGAATCTTGATGAGGGGATCGTTAAGGTTGCAAACGCCTTGTGCAATAAAAAAGTACTTCTCATGCTAGATGATGTCACAACAAGGCAACAATTAAGAGCACTACTAGGGCCACAACAGTTTCATCCTGGAAGTAAAGTGATTATTACAACTAGACACAAATGGTTGTTAACAGTTATCAAAGGAAATCCAATGGTCCATACTATCGAAAAACTAGGTCCGGGTGACTCAAATAAGCTCTTTAGTTTGTATGCCTTTCACACAGATCACCCTATTGAACCCTACATTGTCCAATCCGAACATATAGTTCATCACTGTAGAGGTCTTCCTTTGGCTCTTAAAGTATTAGGTTCTTTTCTAAACGGAAAGACCATCGATGTGTGGGAAGATGCAATTCGCAAACTAGAAGCAGTACCTAATCCCGAGATACAAAAAATTCTACAACTGAGCTATGACACCTTAGAAGATACAAAGATAAAGAACTATTCCTACATGTTGCTTGCTTTTTTGTGGGTGAGGATAAAGAATTCATTGTGAAATTGCTAGCCGAATGCGATCTGTACCCTATTGTTGGGATCAAGAATCTAATGGATAGATGTCTACTCTACATTGAAAATGGGAGAGTGATGATGCATCCACTAATCAAGGAGATTGGTCAAGAAGTTGTTCGTCGAGAATCACCGGAGGATCCTGGGAAATGAAGTAGATTGTGGCACCATCAAGATACGTTGAATGTATTGAAAGAAAATGATGTAAGCATTGAATATTCAATTTCAATATATCTACATAGTTAACTGTGCATGTTAAACCATAACTTACCTTTTTGAAACTTTTTACTAGGGTACAAGTAAAGTAGAGGGACTTATTCTTGATATGCAAAGGATCAAGGGAATTAGTCCAACTTCAATGGTACGAATGAACAATGGTATAAAACGTAGTTATGATGATTTTAGTGGTTGTACCATCCGTGCAAATGAAGAAAACTTTAAAGTTGGAGCAATAGAAAAGATGAAGAATCTAATGCTACTTCAAGTGGACTATGCAACTTTTTCTGGGAGCTACAAGAAGTTGCCCAAAAAGTTGCGATTGCTACGTTGGCATGGATTTACTTTAAAGTCCATACCAAGTGATGTTCCATTACGGAAGTTGGTAGTTCTTGACTTGCGTTATAGCAAATTAAAAGAAGTTTGGGATGGGTTCAAGGTATATATTTTTACAACATTTTTAGTTCCCCATTTACTAATTGTGAATGTTAATTTTGTCACCTGAGTACATATAAAAGTTATTTATATTTGTACTCTTGTTTTTCAACACAGGTAGTTGGATCCCTAAAAATCCTTAATCTCAGTTATTCTGTGGACCTTATCAAAACTCCTGATTTTGGTGGACTCCCCAACTTGGAAAGTTTTGCTCCTTTCAGGATGCTTAAGTTTGACTCAGGTTTGTGAATCCATAAGCTACCTTAATAGACTGGCCTTGTTAGATATAAGTGATTGCATAAGTCTGAAAGATATTCCAGGCTTACCAAGATCCCTCAAACCACTTAAAATGTATGGTTGCCCAAACATTGGAGGCCTTGGACGACTTCAATGCTTGGATTCATGTTCATTATCTTCTCTTTTGGTAAATATTGACGTCTCAGGATGCAATCTCTTTAATAATTCTTTCTCGGAGGATTGGAGTAACCTTTTCTCATTGAAGTTCTTTGATATAAGCAGCAATCATATTACTTCATTACCAGGTTGTGTAAAAAGCTTACCTAGTCTTGAAGAAATCTATGCTCGCAGGTGTTCACATCTTCAGTCAGTTTTGGATGTCCCAAACACCGTAACATATTTAAATACCACTATGAATTTCTCGTTGGAAAAAGTCCAACCAACTCCAAATACAACTTTCTTGTCATTTTATGGATGCGAGAAACTGTGTGAAGTGGAGGATTGTTTTAAGCTTGAATCAATAAAAAAAAATGATAGGAGAATTTTAAGATATCTTGGTATAGAATTGGTTTCAGAAAAAGGAATGGGATTCATACTTGATGATAAACTATATACAGAAGAGGTCTCCATCAAGGTTCTCTTTCTTAGTCTCTCTCTTTATTGTTTGTATTTTTCTTCTACCTGTTAATGTTAACAAAACTAAACTAATAAATGGTTTGTTTTACAGATATCATGAGTTTGGTATATTCAGTACCTATGTTTTAGGGAAAAAACTTCCATGTTTTAGGTATAAGGAAGCTGGATCAAAAATATCATTTAGAGTCCCTTCACACCCTAGTCGTTCAAGAACAAGTGGTCTGAATGTGTGTTTCATGTCAACGTATTCTGGAGAGTCATTAATTTGGGACGTCGAAGTAAAAAATAAGACCAAGGTCGTGGTATGGAAATACACTCCTACAGTACGTGTAACTTGTAAGAAAATGAGTAAGTTTAACTATTTGTGGTTAAGCCTTTGGCGAACCGGCAATCTGCTGGATGTTGGCGATGAAATTGTTGTATCAGTCTATTGGGAAACGATATAGTAGAGGAGTGTTGCGTGAACCTTGTGTACAATGATGATCGAGATCCCGAGGACAACCAAGAAGAAATGGACGAGGAAAAAAAGGATGCCCATTGCATGTTCAATCAAATTTCATGGACTGATGCAAGTATAGATATCAGACTATGTTCATAATGGGAAAACATATTGCTTCAAGATTGGTGGTGCAACTGATGTTCCTAATATTGATGGTATTTCTGGTAAGCTCCTAATTGTTTTTATCTTTTTTTTAACCACCCAATGCCAATTTAACCCTGTTTATCCTCTATGAAAATGTTTGTTGTTATCATTAGATTTAATTGTTGATTGGTGTGGCCTAAGGGAGAACTGGAGGTGCAGACACATTGATGCAGGGTATGTTTTGTTACAATTTCCTTGCCTAAATTGTGCTTTATGCATTGATGTTTGTTTACCTTATTTTGTTATGCAAATGCAGTGTTCCAGGTGCGATTTGATGAAATATAACATTGACCACTGCCATCCTCGATATCCTCTTGAGGAAAAACTAAGTATGAAAAAAAGTATAGAAAACTTCAGAATAGAGACATAGCTGTCACAGAATCTAAAGGAACAGTTTAGGTGCTCTAATGTGCTAAATGACAAACACACTTAGCTATTTTCTATTCCGAAAATATTTGAAATGTCAGCCGACAACACGTGAATAAAGTACCGACAAAGAATATCCTTTGTCCTCACATTGCTGAATCGTTTGAGGATGACCTCCTCCCTCATTTTTTTTACTATTTAAGATGGTGTCTAGAACTAGTAGGAGAGCTTGTTGTATAAAGTGTGTGTTAGCTAGTGTGGGTGTGTGAAACCCCTCTTTCAAACATTTTTCTTCATAGATGTTTTTGCATCTTGAAATCTTTTTGATTGTAACTTCCATTTATTTGATTGTGTCTGATCTCTCTTTCCGCACACGATAAGAGTCTGTTTGGTATGAGGTAATGAAATGAACGAGAGAATAGAATGGACGAGTGAATGGAATGGACAAGGGAAAGAAATGGATCATATCATTACCATTCTATTGTCTTACTTGGTTACCCTATGAGAATGAAATAAATAATTACTTCGTGATCTTTGGTAGACAGGAAAATATTTTATGAAAAATAAAATATTTTTAACTAGAAAATTTATATTATGGGTCGGGTCATGGGATGTGTCATGGTTTTGGTCATGGGTCATGGCATGGATCAGTCATGTTCGAGGCATGAATTGGGTCATGGGTCGGAGCATGGGACGGGTCATGGTTCGGGGCATGGGTCCGGACATGGGTCGGGTCATGGGTCCGGACATGGGTCGGGTCGGGTCATGGGTCCGGCATGGTTCGGGTCATGGGTCAGGTCATGGGTCGAGCCCGTTGAAACCCTTCTGCACTTCAATTTCTCATTACTGTTCTTTTATTTCTTGTTTTAAATAATCGTTGTATTTTGATTTAAATCTTAAATCTTTTTTTTTAATTTAATTTGTTGATGAAGAATTTTATTTGAATATCATCAAGCATATTGAAGCTTTTAATACTTTTACCATTAAGATTAATAATAATAATAATAATAATTATTATTATTTATGTTTTCAGAAATTCAAGGTTTGGTCTAAAATAACAACTTTTAGAAAACAACACTGTTACTGACAGAGATATACCTACGGAAATATCCGTCAGAAAAACACGACGAATCAACGACAGAATTCGCCAAAATCCAGTTTTTTGATTATTTTTTTGGATATTGATGGACTTGCCGGTGATTACTGACCAATGGAAATGGTGTCGGTAAATTCGTTGGTAAAGTAAAGCCCATAATTTCCACCCACATGCTTTGTCAGAAAAGATTCCCTCTAAAACTTTTTCGACGGGCAATCCGTGGGTAATCCTTCCCATCCACTGTCCGAACAAATTCCCTGATATATATAGTTTTTAGTTGGGTAATCCGTTGGTAAAACCTACTATATATATAGTAACAATCAGATCTTTTTAATAATGGCAAAAAGATAGAAAGTTAGTTTATAAAAATTTCTATAAATAATCAAGATGGTAATCGTCAAGTCTCTGATCAAGTGTTGTATTTATAGTCTAGAACAAAGAACTTGAATAATAAACAAATCTGGAAATCGAATTTGATCTTGAACAATTGAATGAAAGTTGGATTATTCTCTGAATCGTGTATCACTATCAGATAAACCTATTTGTGGGTTACACAATGGTTTAATTGATTAGACAGAGAAAATCTTGAAGGAATTTCGAATTGATGAAGTTTTTGTGGAAGTTATTGATCGAAGATGGAATAACCATGCGTCCCTGGTTGTTTCCTTGAACAAAATTTCTTCCGACGCCTCACGGAAATTATCCCCAAATACATGAGTGCATCAACACATCTCATATACGGATGTGAAGCCCAATTCCAAATGTAAGCCCATTTGCCAAACGTAAGCCCATTTGTAAGTTTTAATAAATGGCCCAATTTCAAATAATAAATCCAAATAACACTTAGGATTAAATCGAGCCCGCACTCTCGTGTCACTCAACTCGTTTAATCTCTAACGTTATTTCCTCGATCGACAAGTTAATCCAATACACTAAAATACATATCGATAACACTAAAATTACCAACATCAAGGATGGCAGATCATTGTTTGGGCGTGGTCCGTGGGAAGAGTTCATATATATGGCATATAATTGTTAGCGGATTTGTTGAATTATTGTCGTCAATGTTTTCAAACAATAATGCAGTCTCTGGTCGCTAAAGTATTCAAATCTATCGTCTGTGGAGAATGTGATTGTACAATAAAGTTAATGTTCAAAACACATACTGTAATCTCGGTCCAACAAAAAATTTAGTGGACATGGTTACTTCTATCCACAAAAATATTAAATATCTTCTCCTACACCTACAGAACTTCAACATTATTACACTTTAGTACTTTTAGCTCCAATAACTTTGCTTAATAACAATGGTCTATGATCCCAACAGACAGTAGCTTCTTCTGATCCATGTTCATCCATGACTACTTGTTTCAGTTATGTTGTTTTTTAAGTTTTCGAGGTGAAGATACCCGCAAAACTTTTACTGATCACCTCTATGCAGCCCTCAAGCAAGCAGGAATCCGCACTTTTATGGACGATGATGCAATGGACCGAGGAAAACTGCTAGGGCCTGAGCTGGAAAAAGCTATCTTGGAATCCGCAGTTTCGATCATTGTCTTTTCAAGAGATTATGCATCTTCCAAGTGGTGTCTTGATGAGGTGTTAACGATCATCGAAGAACAGGAGAGGATTTCCTCTAAGCATGAAGTTGTTCCTGTGTTCTACAACGTAGAGCCCTCTGATGTCCGGAATCAAACGGGAAGCTTTGAAAAAGCATTTGGTGAGTATGATAATATGATTGAGGCAGAAACAGATCATCAGAAGAAGATTGAATGGCGGGAAAAGGGGAAGGCGTGGAGGGTTTCTCTTCGAAAAGCTGGAAGCTTGACAGGAATGGTATTAGCTAACGGGTATGCTTTCTTCCTCGATCATCATTTGTAAAAAAGTAATCCTTGATCATCGAACAAACAAGAATAAGATGTATCAAAGACAAATTTAATAATATGCTAACTGCTAGAACTTAATCTTTTCAGATACGAGGCGAAATTCATAAGTAAGATTGTTAATGTTATAAGAAAGAAACTCAATTACAAGCTCTTGTACGTTGAGGACAAACTAGTGGGAATAGAGAACAATGTTGCTGCGACTGAATCATGGTTACAAGATCCATCACCTAATGCAGTTTTCCTTTTCATCCAGGGGATGGGAGGGATTGGAAAAACAACCATTTCCAAATGCATCTATAACTCAAACTACCCTGAGTTTGATGGTAGATGTTTTCTTGCAGACATTGATCACGAGACATCAAACCAACACAATGGATTGCTGCGTTTGCAAACTCAGCTTCTCTCCAGAATATTAAGGAGTAACAAGGAAGAAGTTATATGCAATGTTGATGAGGGAACCGTTAAGGTTACAAACGCCTTATGCAATAAAAAAGTACTTCTCGTCCTAGATGATATCTCAACAAGGCAACAACTAATAGCATTACTAGGCCCACAACAGTTTTACCCTGGAAGTAAAGTGATCATTACAACTAGGCACAAATGGCTGTTAAATGTTTTCAAAATACATCCAAAGGTGTATACTATTGAAGAATTAGGTCCCAATGACTCAACGAAGCTCTTTAGTTTGTATGCCTTTCATAGAGATCACCCTATTGAACTCTACATCGTCCATTCAGAACTTGTAGTTCAACATTGTAGCGGTCATCCTTTGGCTCTTAAAGTATTGGGTTCTTTTCTAAATGGAAAGATCGTTGATGTGTGGGAAGATGCAATGCGCAAACTAGAAGAAATTCCTAATCCTGATATTCAAGAAGTTCTACAACTGAGCTACGACAATCTAGAAGATACCAATGACAAATATTTACTCCTACATGTTGCCTTTTTTTGTGGGCGAGGATAAAGAATTCATTGTGAAATTGTTAGCGGAATGCGATATGTACCCTATTGTTGGGATTCAAAATCTAATGGATAGATGTCTACTATACATTGAAGATGGGAGAGTGATGATGCATCAATTAATCAAGGAGATGGGTCAAGAAGTTATACTCGCCTAGAATCACCAAAGTATCCTGAGGATTCTTTTAATGTATTGAAAGAAAATAGAGTAAGCAAAGCATATCTAAATTTGATATCTCTACTAAATTTGTTATATATGTTAAACCATAGCGTACCTTTTAAATTTCTTAATTAGGGTACAAGGAAGGTAGAGGGATTTGCTCTTGATATGCAAAGGATCAAGGGTATTAATTCAACTTCAATCGTAACTATGGACAATGGAAGAAAGCGTAGTTATGAAAATTTTAGTGGTCATAGCATCCAAATGAATAAAGAAAATTTCAAGGTTAGAGCAATAGAAAAGATGAAGAACCTAACGCTACTTCAACTCGACTATGCAACTTTTTCTGGAAGCTACAAAAAACTGCCCAAAAATTTACGACTGCTTCGTTGGCATGGATTTCCTTTAAAATCCTTACCAAGTGATGTACCATTACAAAAGTTGGTAGTTCTTGACTTGCGCTATAGCAAATTAAAAGAAGTCTGGGATGGGTTTAAGGTATATATTTTTATTGTCACATGGGTCATATAACAGCTATTTATATATCTTGTTTTTGTCACATGGGTCATATAACAGCTATTTATATATCTTGTTTTTCATATCATAGGTGATTGGATCCCTAAAAATCTTTAATCTTAGTTATTCTGTGGAGCTTATTAAAACCCCTGATTTTCGTGGACTCCCTTGCTTAGAGAGTTTGCTCCTAGAAGGATGCTTAAATTTGACTCAGGTTTTTGAATCCATAAGGTACCTTGAAAAACTGGTCTTGTTAGATATAAGTGGTTGCATGAGTTTGAAAGATAGTCCATGCCTACCAAGATCTTTGGTATCTTTTAAAATGTATGGTTGCTCAAACCTTGGAGGTCTCGGACAAGTTCAATGCTTGGATTCATGTTCACTATCTTCTCTTTTAGTAGATATTGACGTATCAAAATGCAGTCTTTTTGATAATTCTTTCCCTGAGGATTGCAGTAATCTCTACTCATTGAAGAGCTTAAATATAAGCAACAATCATATAACTTCATTACCAGGTTGTGTCAAAAGTTTACCAAGCCTTGAGGGACTCTGTGATAACCACTGTTCTCATCTTATATTAGTTCTAGATGACCCAAAATCCTTAATAGAGTTACATACCTACGCGAATACATCCTTGGAAATAGTGAAACTACCACCAAATCCCTTAACCTTCTTATTAGTTGATGGATGTGAAAAATTGTGTGCAGTGGAGGGTTGTTTGAATCGTGAATCAATCAAAAAAGTTGACAGGAAAGTTATAAGATATCTTGGCTTAGAATCGATTTTAGAAAATGGAACGAGGTCTGGATTTGAGAAACAAAGTACAAATACAGAAGAGAACTCCATAGGTCCTCTGTCTCCGTTTCTTTCACAAAGATTTATCTTTTTTTATTTTTCCTTTACCTATTAATGTTAAGAAAACTAAACTAACAAATGATTTGTTATATAGGTATCATATGAGTTTGGTATATTCAGTACCTGCGTTTCCGGGAAAACACTTCCATGTTTTAGGCATAAAGAAATTGGATCAACGATGTCATTTAGAGTTCCTTCACATCCTAATGGTTCAAGAATAAGTGGTATGAATGTGTGTTTCATATCGTCTACTTCAAAATTTTGAGCAACAACAATTTGGGAAGTTGAAGTCAATAATAAGACCAAAGTCTTGGTATGGAAATATACTCCTACAATACATATAAGAAGTAAAAAAATGGGTAAGTTTAATTATGTTTGGTTAAGCCTTTGGCGGACCAGGAATCTGTTAGAGGATGGGGACGAAGTCTTTGTAAGCATCAAGATGTATGGAAGTGAAATAGTAGAGGAGTGTTGTGTAAACTTCATGTACGATGATGATGAAGTTGGGGAGGATAAACAAGAAGCAATTAATGAAAATGAAAGGGACAACCGTTGCATGTTCAATCACATTTCATGGACTGACAGACTACGAGTAGAGGTATCAGATTATGTTCATAGTGGGAAAACATATCGCTTTATGATTGATGCACTTAATCTTGATGGTACTTCTGGTAAGCTCATAAACTGTTTAGTCTTTTTAACAGGGTTGTTGAGATAACCCTACTTATCCTATCTATATAAAAATGTTGTTATAATTAGATTTACTTGTGAATTGGTGGGGCCTATGGACGGACTGGTGGGGCCTATCGACGAACTGGAGGGGCCTATCGACGAACTAGTGTGGCACATACATTAATGCAAGGTATGTTTTTGTCATGAATTCCTTGCATAAATCTTTGTTAATGCATTGATGTTTGTTTACCTTGTTTTGTTGTGCAAATGTAGCGGTTAATGTGTAATTTGAAGAAATAAAACATTAACCCTGGCATCTTATCAACCTGGAAAACCAATTCACTACGTTCAAGTACCCATCGCAGTGTTATCTTTGTCTCAAGACATACGTTCACATGTGTATTTAAGGTGTCACTTTAAATAAACAAAATAGTCATTTTGATGCTTACTGATATTTTTTGTGAACATCATTTGTTGTTGATTTTATCACCATGATGTGATATAAGCATTCACATCCTCCCCCATCACCATCCCTATAATATGTGCATAATAATCCCCATATTATGGTACTTACTGAATAAAAACCTTGCAAATACTACTTAATTCGCATATATTTTATTTTTACAGATTAAACGGCTTCCCGAACAAAAAGAAGCGAAAAAGGCCAAGAAATTGAAGAATATGTGGAAGTCGGAAACCAGGCCATGCATTATACCCATGTACACCATAAAAGCAAGAGTTATTCCATTATATGTGTGTACTTGTATCCCCCAAAAGTAAAACATTCCCTTACAAGAGTAATAGTAGACCAAATGCACAACCATACAAACCCGAACTCTTTGCCTATAAATAGTAAGCTCAAGTCTCCCATTTAAGTGTTCAATATTGGAGGTTGTGGAAGCGCTAGTGCTCTGCTAGGGCCGAAACTCTCTCGGATTTGATCAAATCGAGTATGTTTGAGTCTTCTCTGTCTTTGTTATTTTCATTTTCTTAGTTGTAATATGGATAATTTCATTCTTCTCATTCGAGTAAACAAGAGGCAACCTATACCCACTCTCCCTTTGTGTTGGATCACTTCTGCACATTGTTTAAGGGTTGTGGAGTCACTTGTATGGTCATTCGTGGTTAGTCCTCTTGCATTACTTGAATTGGTTGAACTTTTTCTAATTAATCAAGTATTTTTAGTATGTATTTTCTTAAAGTCTCTCTTCTAAATATATTTTATAAAGACAAAAATAAGTGATCTTTAACTCAACATAATAATCTTAAATCTTGTAAGTTTTTTGGGCAAGACTTCTTGTTTGGGAAACTTATTCGAGTTTGTATGGTATATATACAAATCTTGGTGCTAGCAACGGCCGAGTTAGTATAAGTTTAATATTATGGGTTGATTAGACGTTTGGGTATTCAACGAGTCATTTAAGTCCTAACAGGACCTTTTGGGTTGTGTCGGTATAATTTTACTTCACTTGTATTGATATTCAAGGGCGATCCGACAGCGGGAGTTGAGTATTTAATCTTGGGAAGGAAAGTTATATTTCTTTAAAATATATTTATAAGCAAATACAACTAATTTAAGAAAGTAATTTGTTAGGTTCGAGCTTCAAACGTAGCTTTGGAGGGGGTTGCGCATTCCGACTTTCCAAAAGGTGTTACACGACATTGAGGTGTCTGACAATAACACTACCGGTCAACAGAATAATTCCGAATAATAATCCATGGAAACACCGACGGACTTAAAACCCCATAAGGATTCCAAGGATTATTAATTAGGAGCAGTTGGCCGACCGTATTCACTGTTCCGTTACGAAATACTAACTCCCCTATCAAAAGGGTTAGTACTAGTAATTTTGACCAACCTTACTAAAATATAACATTAATTAACAATTGACAACGACCTAATTAACACCTCGAATAAGAACGATTATCCATTTCCATTTCCATTTTTATTTCCTTTTTTAATTTTGACTTTTCAAATAAAACCCCTTTTTCAACTTTTTATCCCTGTCAGACAATAGCGATTGTTGAGTAAAGAATCCGTGTCCGTGGTTCGATACTTGGTTCTTACCCAGACTATACTACGATGCGATAGGTTCACTTGCCTATTGTATGTGTATTTAGTTGAAGTAATTATCATTTTAGTTTATAAATTTAAAACCTGATTTTGTGTAACTTTAACCTGGACATTAAAAATATATATTATATGACTCGTATTTGACATCAAGTTTTTGGTGTCATTACCGGCGATATATTTTTATATACATAAAATACACGTCACACATATTGGACCTTTAAATTATGCACATATACTGTCACACCCCAGTTCGAAAACACCCCGGACGTGCGACCGCTTGAGACCTCCGATCTTATTCTTTTCCTTCGATTTATCAGAGTTCTTAGCAGCAGAAATCTTTTGGATCGATCCTTTCATAAAAGCTCAGCCCGAAGGTAATATTGAAAGTATTCAAATCTTTGTTTGAATAAACCTTTAATAAATAGGGTTTATATATACCCTTTTTTATTACAAACATTTTTTTGGAAAACATTTACAACATACCCTGCATCACAACAAGTTTTTAGAGCCACATGTTAGTATCCTGTGCATAGGGAGTTTATCCTTTTAATACTGTGCCGTTCAACACGATATCTAGGGTGTTTATCTTTTGGACACCTAGCCTTCTGTATTATCAAGGGAGTTTTCTGTGCCTAGGGAGTCGACATCCTTTCAGCACCTCCTCTTGATTTATTTCCTGCAAAGTCATCTTCCGTGCCTAGAGAGTCGAAATCCTTTTGGTACATAACCCTGTTAAAAACATTTGTATAATTGTCCTTGAGACTATCTCTTAGGCCTAGGGAGTCAGAATCCTTTCAGCAAGTCTCGACAAACAATTTATAACCATTTACTGATTCCGTGAAATCATTTTGCACGTAAACATTAAACATGTTGAAACCATTTACTGCTTTCCCGTAGACAACATTACGCGCATTAACCATTTAACACTTGCTTTGCCATTTTTGTAAATGTAAACATTTTGAAAGTTTTGAAAACAAATTATTTATTCACCTTAAAAGAGTTTGAGAAATGATTGGAAGGATAGCTCTAGTTCTTAGGCTGGAATTCCTCAAGATCCTAGCGTCTAGGCTTAAACGTAGGAGCGTTTAAGCACAAGTGCAGTTTTTAAGCGAGTATCGGGTATTTGGTGAGAGTGTGGCTCGTTAAAAGCTTATTGAATTCGAGTTCCATGAAATTTGGAAAGTGGGATTGTGTTGGATGTTTGGAAATGGCCGGACAATGGCATCTATTTATAGGCCAAATCCTAGACCCTTAGCGGACCGCTAGGCTGAGGGGTAGCGGTCCGCTATCGCCTCAAGCCTCACGAGTCAGTCAAGCCACGTGGTAGCCTCTCTAGTTACGGATGGGATTGCGGTGTAGCGGACCACTAAGTAAGAGGGTAGCGGTCCGCTACCCATCTATTTTGAGCCCTTAGCGAAACTCTAATAAATTATGGCTTAGCAGACCGCTAAGAATAGGGTAGCGGTGCGCTACCCATGATACGCATTAGAAATCTCACACGCTAGTCAGCAACCATGACGTGTCACTTCCCGGTTGAATCCTTATGGGGCACGTAGTGGACCGCCATAAGGATTCAACCCCTGGTGTTTTATTTCTTGCATAATTAGGACCATATTTTGCAGAATCAACCCCTGGTTGAATCCTTATGGGGCACGTAGATCCCCCCCATAACCCTTGAAACTTAGGTTATTTGTAGAATCAAACCCTTGTGTTTTATTTCTTGCATAATTGGGACCATATTTTGACTATAGTTACATATACTACTTTGTTGTCCTGTGGTTTTTAGCACATATTTGCTGTAACTATGAAAATTAAGAGGTTTTATCAACTAAATTGTGTTTGTAAACTAAATTAATAGTCAAGTTATGCATATATTATGGAAACTTATGGAAGATGTGCGGTCTACTTTTGAGAATCTGTTGAATTTGTTTAATTACTCTTTAATTTTGCTGCTGATGAAACTTATTGTGCCATATTTTCTATTAAGTATTAACAATTTATAATTTTTGGTGTTGAAAAATCTTAAAGGGTATAATTGTAAAATTGGTACTTTCCTTTCTTTTTCTTTAAACTCGGAAACACATAAGATCTTTAAATTCTTTTCCTTTCCTTCGAACTCTGTAACACGAAATTACATTATGTCCTTCCCTTCCCCTCCCTTTTATTGGTTCAGGCCCCAAAATACACCAAACAGACAAACACTGTAATATCCCACATCGGTTGAGGTGGAGAACAAAGCCTCCCTTATAAGGGGGTGGATACCTTCTCTATCAAGACGTGTTTTGCCTGGGCGACCAACTCGTTGGGTGAAAACAAAACCGTGAGTTCCTCGATGGGCAACCTATCGGGGGCAAAGCGGACAATATCTTGGTACGGTTTGCTTGGGATGTTACAGATGGTATCAGAGCTAGGGGCCGGACTGGTGTGCCAGCAAGGACGCTAGCCTCTGTAAGGGGGTTGGATTATAATATCCCACATCGGTTGAGGGGGAGAACGAAGCCTTCCTTACAAGGGGGGTGGAAACATTCTCTATCCAACCCGAGCACATTTAACTGTGGAATTCTCCTATCATCCACTACATTAAGCCCCAAAACGCGTTGTGGTATTTGAGGCGGGGCATTCCTTATGAACCCAGCATCTCTTCCGTAGACAGAATAGAACAAAACGATATAGGATTTGCCTAAGGTGTTACAAACACCGCCCCTTGGGACTTATCGTCCTTGATGAGGTTTGCCCCACTATCGTAAACAGAACAAAATAGGAGTGGCTCTGATACCATTTGTAACATCCGACCTCTCGTACCAACAATATTGTCCGCTTTGCCCCCTAATAGCTCACGGATTTGTTTTTGGTTGCTCGGGTGAAAACTTCCCAGGAGGTCACCCATCCCTGGATTACTCCCACCCAAGCACGCTTAACTGTGGAGTTCTCCTCTCATCCACTATATTAAGCCCCAAAACGCGTTGTGGTATTTGAGGCGGGGCGTTCCTTATGAACCCAGCATCTCTCCCGTGGACAGAACAGAACAGAACAGAACGATATAGGATTTGCCTAAGGTGTTACACACACAAACAGGAAAAGATTTACTACTTGAACACACATTTTACTTGCTTTCTTAATCTTAAAATTGATCACTACTTCTTGCTTCTTTCTCCGATCACAACATTGATCAGCCTTGCGTGCTTTCATTTTTTCTCTTTCGGTTGATCACATATGTTGTGATAAACCGATGTTATTGTTGCTTCTTTCTTCTCATGATCAAATACTACTACTGCTTCGTCTCCCCGCAACCAAGGGTTGCTTTCTCCTCTCAAAACCGACTTTAAAATCGGCCCTCTTTCTTTAACCTTCTCTCTGATACCAAATGTTGGCCCAGACTTGACCCGTATCATCAAGATTAATCTATACATTTCTTTTCTTTCCTTAATTTCAATTCCCTTCTTTTATTTCCTTTATTAAACTCGAGAACACAACATAAGTGTCGAACCTTCAATGATTCCTAGATCTCCTTGGCATCCTTGTACTTTACTACTTGCAATAGAATCTCTCACGTATGGCTTGAAAGATGAAAGCCCTTGCCATTTTATTCTTCTTACCGTCCACAGTCGCCCTCGCTGCCGGTTCTACCGATTCGCAAACACCTTGGGCATCCATAATCGCTTTCATCTCAATTGACCATGTTGTGGTTAACAATAGGCATCGGAACGAAACCCAGTCACTCTCCCCGGCATTAGTCGCAATCCGATTGTGTGTAGGGTTTGTGAGGATTCAAGATTGGACTGCTTCTCATAGATCATTGCAAAGAAAGAACATGGTTGCAGGCTGATCGAAATGAAAAATTGGTCGATCACTGGTTTTTTTCTTGGTTTTCTCGATTTGTGAGTTGGATCTGATACCAATTGAAGTCTTTCAATCGGTAACAGTAATGCAATAGTAAATGAACATCGGGATTTTGAGGGAATTTTTTTTAATTAGGGATTTTTTGCCTTGTATCATGGTTTGTGGGTATGTTTTGAAAAATGTTTGGTTTTTGGGTGTTCCGAAAATACCATTTACGAATGTGAGTTGTTCCGAAAATGCCATTTACGGAAGTGCTTGCGTGGCACGACCATTTTATTATAACCGCATCTTTCATTATTTGCCACATAAGCATTTCCGTAAATAGCACTGACGGAACACCCCACTTCCGTAAATGGCATTTATGCAACGCCCAAAAACTAAACACTTTTCAAAACATACCCACAAACTATTATACAAGTCAAAAAATCCCTAAATAAAAAAAATCGATTTTGAGGTAAACCTTTATAATACCTATATTTGATTAAAACTCATGAACAAAAATATGAATCAGAAATAAGCATTTATACTACCTTGCCGATAAATCAAACAATAAAAGATATATAAACAAAACAAAATTTAAATAATACTAAAACTTAGGAGACTTTAACTTCTTGATTAATCTTGATCTTTCTTGATGTTTATCTTCTTTTCTCAAATTCTTTTCCCTTGATCAGAATTATCGCAAACATGGGTCATTGTGGGAAATTGTAACTTATAATCACATTTTCACACATTATAGATTTTTGTTCATACAAAGTTTTCACACTAAAGTGTTTGTAATCAATGTTTTCAAACAATAATGCAGTCTCTGGTCGCAAAAGTATTCGAATCTACCATCTTTGTGAATAATGTGATTGTACAAAAAAAAATGAGTGGGCATGGTACTGCTATCCCAAGAGACAGTAGATTCTTCTGATCCATGTTCATCTAGTCATCCATGTTTCAGTTATGACGTTTTCTTAACTTCTATCCACAAAAATATCTTCTCCTACTACAGAACTTCAACATTCTCCCCACTTTGTAGAGTTTTCCTATAGAACCTTTTTATTCTCCTTTTAGCTCCAATATAACTTTGCTTAATAGCTATGGTACTGTTATCCCAAGAGACAGTAGATTCTTCTGATCCATGTTCATCTAGTCATCCATGTTTCAGTTATGACGTTTTCTTAAGTTTTCGAGGTGAAGATACCCGCAAGACTTTTACTGATCACCTCTATGCAGCCCTCAAGCAAGCAGGAATCCGCACTTTCAGGGACGATGATGCAATGGACCGAGGAAAACTGTTAGGGCCTGAGCTGAAAAAAGCTATCTGTGAGTCCGCAATTTCGATCATTGTCTTTTCAAGAGATTATACATCTTCCAAGTGGTGTCTTGATGAGGTCTTAACGATCATCGAAGAACAAGAGAGGATTTCCTCTAAGCATGAAGTTGTTCCCGTGTTCTACGATGTGGAGCCATCTGATGTCCGGAATCAAACAGGAAGCTTTGAAGAAGCATTTGCTGAGTATGATAATATGATTGAGGTAGAATCAGATCACCAGAAGAAGATCGAATGGGTAGAGAAGGTGAAGACGTGGAGGGTTTCTCTTAGAAAAGCTGGAAGCTTGACAGGAATGGTATTAGCTAATGGGTATGCTTTCTTCCTTGATCATCGAACAAACAAGATGTATATTTTTTTTGCAATATCGAAGTACTCTTAATTCTTTGGATAACTTAACAAGAGTTATGCATTTCCCAAACTATATTATTACACAAAGACAAATTTAACAAGATGCTAACTACTACCCAATCTTTTCAGATACGAGGCGAAATTCATAAGTAAGATTGTTAATGTTATAAGAAAGAAACTCAACTACGAGCTCTTGTACGTTGAGGACAAACTAGTGGGAATAGATAACAATGTTGCTGAGATTGAATCATGGTTACAGGATCCATCACCTAATGCAGTTTTCCTATTCATTCACGGGATGGGAGGCACTGGAAAAACAACATATCAAAATGCATCTACAACTCAAATTACCATGAATATGATGGCAGTTGCTTTCTTGCAGACATTCACGAGACATCAAACCAACACGATGGATTGTTGCGTTTGCAATGTCAGATTCTCTCCACAATATTAAGGAGTAACAAGGAAGATGTTATATGGAATCCTGATGAGGGGAACGTTAAGGTTGCAAACGCCTTGTGCAATAAAAAAGTACTTCTAGTCCTGGATGATGTCACAACAAGGCAACAATTAAGAGCACTACTAGGGCCACAACAGTTTCATCCTGGAAGTAAAGTGATCATTACAACTAGGCACAAGTGGTTGTTAACTGCTTTCAAAATACCTCCAAAGGTCCATACTATTGAAGAATTAGATCCATGGAACTCATATAAGCTCTTTAGTTTGTATGCCTTTCATAGCGATCGCCCCATTGAACCCTACATTGTCCGATCAGAACTTGTATTTCATCATTGTGGTGGTCATCCTTTGGCACTTAAAGCATTGGGTTCTTTTCTAAATGGAAAGACCATCGACGTGTGGGAAGACGCAATGCGCAAACTAGAAGCAGTTCCTAATCCTGATATTCAAAAAGTTCTACATGTGAGCTTTGACTCTCTAGAAGATACCAACGATAAAGATTTATTCCTACATCTTTCTTTTTTTTGTGGGTGAGAAGAAATAATTCATTGTGAAATTGTTAGCCGAATGCGATCTATACCCTATAGTTGGCATCCAGAATCTAATGGATAGATGTCTACTCCACATTGAAAATGGGAGAGTGATGATGCATCAATTAATCAAGGAGATGGGTCACGAAGTTGTTCGCCAAGAATCACCAAAAGATCCCGGGAAACGGAGTAGATTGTGGCACCATCAAGATTCGTTTAATGTATTGAAAGAAAATGGAGTATGCCATGCATATCGTATTTCGATATCTCTACTTAATTTATTCTATGTATTAAGCCATTTCTTACATTTTTAAATTTCTTAATTAGGGTACAAGGAAGGTAGAGGGACTTGCTCTTGATATGCAAAGGATCAAGGGAATTAATTCAACTTCAATCTTAAAGATGGACAATGGAAGAAAACGCAGTTATGAAGATTTTAGTGGTCGTACCATCCACACAACTAAAGACACCTTCAAGGTTGGAGCAATAGAAAAGATGAAGAACCTAATCCTACTTCAACTCGACTATGCGAGTTTTTCTGGAAGCTACAAGAAATTGCCCAAAAAATTACGATTGTTTCGTTGGCATGGGTTTCCTTTAAAATTCATACCAAGTGATGTACCTTTACAGAAGTTGGTAGTTCTTGACTTGCGTTATAGCAAATTAAAAGAAGTCTGGGATGGGTTCAAGGTATATATTTTTATTGCCATCTTTCTTTAATTTCCCAACTAATTACTAAATATGAATGTTATTTTGTTATATGGTCCATATAGAAATTATTTATATATCTTGTATTTTCATGTCACAGGAAGTTGTATCCCTTAAAATCCTTAATCTCAGTTATTCTGTGGAGCTTATTAAAACCCCTGATTTTGGTGGACTCCCTAACTTGGAGAGTTTGCTCCTTGAAGCATGCATAAGTTTGACCCAAGTTTGTGAATCCATAGGGTACCTTGAAAGACTGGTCTTGTTAGATATAAGTGGTTGCAAAAGTTTGATTCCATGCTTACCAAGATCTTTGATATCACTTAATTTGTATGGTTGCTCAAACCTTGGAGGTCCTAGACAAGTTCAATGCTTGGATTCATGTTCACTGTCGTCTCTTTTAGTAGATATTGACGTCTCAGAATGCAATCTCTTCAATAATTCTTTCCCATAGGATTGGAGTAACCTCTTCTCATTGAGGTATATAACTTCATTACCTGGTTGTGTCCAAAGCTTACCCAGCCTTGAAGCACTCAAGGCTACCAAGTGTTCACATCTTCAGTCAGTTCTAGATGTCCCAAAATCCGTAACAGACCTAAATACATATGAGAATATGTCCTTGGAAGTAGTGCAACCACCAAATCCCTTAACCTTCTTGACCACCGGTAAATGCGAAAAACTGTGTGCAGTGGAGGGTTGTTTTAAGATTGAATCAATCAAAAAAGTTGACAAGCAGATTATAAGATATCTTGGCTTAGAATCGATTTCAGAATCTAGAATGGGGTTGGGATTTCATGACAAACAAAATGCATATACGTATGAGGCCTCCATCAAGGTCCTCTTTATTTTCTGTGTTTTTCTTTTACATGTTAATATTAACAAAACTAAACTAACAAATGGTTTGTGTGTTGTAGGTATCATATGAGTTTGGTATATTAAGTACCTATGTTTCAGGGAAAACACTTCCATCTTTTAGGTATAAAGAAATTGGATCAACAATATTATTTAGAGTTCCTTCACATCCTAATGGGTCAAGAATAAGTGGTCTGAATGTCTGTTTCATGTCTACTTCAAATTTTGGTGGATCAATAATTGCGGAAGTTGAAGTGAATAATAAGACCAAGGTCTTGGTATGGAAACACACTCCTACAATAATGTTAACATGTAAAAAAACAGGTAAGTTCAATTATGTTTGGTTAAGCCTTTGGTGCACCGGCAATCTACTGGATTTTGGGGACGAAACTGCTGTGAGCATCAGTCTGTTTGGAAGTGATATAGTAGAGGAGTGTTGTGTAAACTTCTTGTATGATGATGATGAAGTTGGGGAGGATAACCAAGAAGAAATGGATGAAGAAGAAAAGGACACCCATTGCATGTTAAATCAAATTTCATGTACTGACAGACTGCAAGTAGAGATCAGATTATGTTCATAGTGGGAAAACATATTGGTTTAAGATTGGTGGTGCAACTGATGTTCCTAATATCGATGGTATTTCTGGTAAGCTCCTAAACTTTTAGTCTTTTTTGACGAGATAACCCTACTTGTCCTCTATATATGAAAATATTTGTTGTTATAATAGTTGTGGATTGGTGGGGCCTAAGGGCGAACTGGAGGTGCAGAAGCATTGAAGCAGGGTATGTTTTGTTCCGGTTCCCTTGCATGAATTTTATGCGTTGATGTTTGTTTAACTTGTTTTGTTGTGCAAATGCAGCGTTCCTAGTGTGATTTGAAGAAATAAAACTTAAAGCACCGGCATCTTATCAACCTTCAATTACCCATCACATACAGCTTTGTCTCTACACGTACATTCATATATGTATTTAAGGTGTTAAGTTACGTGATCAGAACTTTGGCATGGGAGCAGATGGGGTAATCTTTGCAATGCCTAGATGGAGTGAGACCGATTTTACCATGAGAATTTTTAATTCTGAAGGTAGCGAGCCTAAGGTGACTTTCATTTTTGAATTAAGTTTGTATTATTGTTTAGGTTGCTTAAGCCCTAATAATTTTTGACACTTGAATGGTGTAGTATTGTCTGTTATAGATCATTATTTTGTGTGTTAAATTGGAACAAAAATTAAATTTCGTTTTGATGTCGGGGGTACATTAAGTGTTTTTTAAGCTGAAATGATAATTAGATGCAAATGGATGAGATAGACTAGTATGAATTACTAGAATATTATCACTTTCTACAATAGATAATTCCTCGGAATAGTGTTAATCTAACAAAGTTTGGATATCATATGAGTTACACATGATAGGATGTGAAACTCAAGTGTCATGAATTCATGGGAAGAAAAACATAGAGGATCTTTACTCATGAGATTGTGAAAAATGTTCTGATAATATATAGAAAGAGAGAGATTAAAGTCAACTCATGCCACTTCACTTAAAAAAAAAGAACTTAGGGAGTTGAATGCCTAAATAAGTGACATTATATTCAAAAAGAGTAATTCAACATAAATATTTGAACTTTCTGTTGGTTTCTCAAACCATTATGTATATACCAGAAAGTGACTTATATATCTTATTTCTATGTTATTTCTCCCTCATATGTGTGGTAATGGAGTTCGTTGTTTTGCAAAATTTATATAAGATCTCAATAACTTAAAGGGAAGGCAAAGGTATGTTTTTTGTTCCATGCAAAGAATTGTCATGTTCTGCTGTGTCTTTAAAATGTTAGAATGACATATTTGGTCTTTCGATTTGAACTTTTTTTTATATCATCTTGGTTCCATGTTTCTTGCTTGCTAATATATTTTTATTTTTTCTGAATGTTGTATTGTGCTATTTTTTGTTTTTATGTTGTGCCGGTTTGTTAGGTTGCTTTTATGATGTGCTAATTTGTTGTTGTGTTGATTTTGATGTTGTGATGTTTTTCTATTGTGTTGTTTTCCTGTGCTGATTTTGCTATTATGCTGATCTAGATGTTGTGCTAATTTTCTGCTATATTGATTTTGCTGCAGTGTTATTTTCTTGTGCTTACAGTTACAAAAATACATCACACAAATTTAACACAATTACAAAAGTTCAGCACAGAAAAATACAGCACAAATATTCAACTCAGTAAAATACAGCACAGTTTTTAGAAATTTTGTAAATCGCCGTTTTTTATAGAGCAACATTATACTCAAATTAAAGAGAGAAAAATGCTCGATTTTATGGTGTAATTTTTTTTAAAAAATAATATCGTATGAAAAAGTCATGAACGTTTAAAAAAAGTGGGGGAACTTGAAAAATTCAACAAATGTGGTTATTTATTAAATACTCTTTCATCCTTATTTTTTTTCTACACTTTAATCTTATCCATAATCAAATTTGATGGTCAAGATTACTTTTTTACATATTAAGACAAAATCCTCTTCTTAGGGGATCCTCCCTATATATCTCCATTCTAAACTTAGTCAATTATATATATATATATATATATATATATATATATATATATATATATATATATATATATCCAACCTAAATTTTAATTACATAAATCCCCTTACTTAAAAATAGAAATTACATATTTACCCATTTCAATTTATTTTATTAAAATTAACTTATATAATTACTATTTTACCCTTGTTTTTACTAAAACTATAAAATTACATAGTTACCCATTTCTTAACTAGTTTTTTTTCTTTTTAACTCACTTTCGGGTTTGATGATCTGTTAAGGTTTTGATACTAACGTTTTTCTTACCTTTTTTGTTTTTTGTTTTTTTACCTTGTTTACATTTCAATACTAACGTTCTGCGGTTCGGGTACGAGACACTTCAAATCTCGTCACGCAAAATGATTCGAACACATAATTTTACTTGTTTGTGCGTCACAAGTAATTATCGGTCTAAAATCCTGCATTTGCACCCGTTTGATTAAAAAACAGTCGGACTCAAACAAAACGGGTGCAAAAGCAGACCAATTAGAATTACCTGCGATGCAAAACGAGTAAAATTATGTGTTCGGATCATTTTGCATGATGGGATTTTAAGTGTCTTGTACGCGAACCGGAGAACGTTAGTGTCGAAACGTAAACAAGGTGAAAAACAAAAAAAACGTTAGTATCGAAACATAAACAAATCATCAAAACCCGAAAGTCATTAAAAAATGGAGCAAATTACATAAATTGTCATTTAATTATATATGAAACTGCACCCTCTGTCCTTTGAGTTCAATAAGTACAGATATTGTCCTTATTTGAAAATTTTTACACACTTTATGTCCTTTACACTAACTGGTATTATCTTTTTCTGTTAAGTCTAGACATGTGCCTTGCACATGAGGGTATAATGGTCATTTTACCCACATAATGATAATTTATGTAATTTATTTAAATAATCTTTGCAAAGAATTCTTACCAAAAGAATCAAATCGGACTTTACCTTCAGCTTGAAATGCCTGAGCAGAAGCTTTCAAATCCCTCTTTTCCTAATTATTATGTATATAGACATCTAACTTGTTAATTAAACCAGAAGCAACATATTAAAACACTGTCATCAGCACACATAGGTCACTAACTAGATTTTGAAGCAACTAGTACAAAAAGATGACTTTTGAGACGGTGATTTTAGCTTTAGAGGCGGTTGTTAACCGCCTCAAAACACATCGCATCAAAATATTACAAAATTTAATTTGGGACAGTTACTTCATTTTTAAAGGCGGTCCATCAAATATTAAGCGGATTTAAAGGCGGTCTCCTTATATTATCTTTAAGGGCGGTTCTATTTAAATTGAGAAAAACCAATTGCAATTTTCCATATTTTCAGGTGCAAAATTCATATTGCAGAAACCAAATTAAAATTGCAGAAACTTAATAAATAAATAATCTAAATTGAAGAATTGAAAAAACCAATTGGAGGCCGATTCTAGAAACCAAATTCCAAAATATATAAAAAATTGCATAAATCAAATTCCAAATTACATCAAGCAATCCTAAAACCATCATTCCATATATCTATAAAACTATTCAACTAAACATCTAAACAATAACTAAACAACTAAACAATAATACGTAATACATTTATGTCCGATTTGTAAACACCTTCTTAAAAAACACCGACAATAGGTGAGCGAGTAACCCGTCGATCTCGTTTTGTGTAGCATAACATTTGGAATTCCAAAGCTAAAAATAAATATATAGAAAAGGTTAGATTTATAATATATATTTTGTGTGACATACAAAATATATAATAAATATGAATTACTTACTGATCGATGTCGTTAGGTCGGTTAAAAACAATCCTTAAACACCTTAACTAGTAAGGGTAAGTAAAGTATCGTATCCACAAGGAATCAGTGGAAAGTAAAAAAATTGGTTTAGTTTAGTAAATTCTTTTGATTAAAACTCAAATTAAATAAAGAATGCAACCTCCTCCAAACTTCAGGTTCTAGGTTTCACATAAAACTCAGTTGTTCATTGGACACATAGATATAGTGTTGGAAAATCAGTTAAAACAGTAATTGAAGACAGATTGTTGTCAGCAACCTATACGACTAGTTTCGTCACAAACCAGTACAATCCAACAACCCAATTTATCAATGTCAAGCTACCCCCTTTAGTCACCCAACCCTGCTACTAGGTTTTGTTATCAACCGAACAAGATTGTAAAGAACGAAAACTCAAAGCACATAAATAAACTGTTTAATTCAACCTATATCAATCTACTCAGTTATTGTCAGAAACTAAACAGATCCAAAATTATAAACAACTGAATAAAACACAAAACCTATACGAACCGTCCGTTCGGAGGAAGTCACAAGTGGATTAGCCGCTCATAATTTCGGTTTCACCGGTCAACGCCAACAACATCAGCCAGCTGCTCCTCTCGTTAATCGTGCCCTATAACACCTCCTAATTGCAGTCGTAATACCTTTCTTCGCCCCCGTCAAAATCCCAGCCGTAAAACTTTTATTCTTTTTCTTTCTTGGCTGCGTCAACCACAAGCCCAAAAATGGCAGCCCATAAAATTTCTATTTTGTTGTAGTCCTTTTATTTCTCTTGGCCCACGTAGTGAATCTAAGCCCAACACTTTCAATTGTTTTCTTTCACGATTAATTTGTGAATTGTGATCATCCATTTTCATCATATATCACTGTGAAACACAAAAGTCAAATTCAATTAAAGATATTCTATTTCTCAAGTCTAGTAAACAATAGAATTCAATTTCCAATTGGATTTCCAACATTTTACTTATCCACAAATTTAATAATTAGATCGCACGTTAAGCGCTTTTAACTCATTTTCTTCTTTTAACCAACAAAATATATAAACAAGTCAAAAGTAAGTTATTTCTCACATAATTAGGGTTAAAAACACAAATTTATATACAATTATCACGTGTAATTCAACCACTCATCACATCCCCACACTTATCTTTTTTCGTCCCGAAAAATAATATGCAATGGAATCATAATTGGAAACTGACTCTCACAATCTCATTCATTTAATAGCTCGAACATAATCACGCGTTAACTGTAACAATTGGTATTTCTATCCGATTAAACCCAACCACCGACCTATCGAACCCCCAATTCTGTGATCTAAAATGATATCTAATACCAACCCAACAGTCTATCTATGGGTCCCACACTCAGGAAGCTACAGTTCAGCTTAATCCTATCTCAAGGTCATGTTTAGGCCCGGGCTAAACCGTATAGATTTTCCTACCACTATAAACAAAGATTTATGTGTTTTAAAAATTACTTAGATGAATTATGTATTGACGGATGCATGATTTGAGCCTTCATTAACGTTTTATGAATAAACCTAACCCAGTGGTGTTTCAATCAAGCTGGAACTCGACGTGTGACACGTAGGCTGCAGTTTTTTTAGCAATGAATAACATAAACTCAACTTAGAGGCGTTTCAACCAGGTTGCCATCCCAGAGGGTAACACATAAGTCTCGCTTAGTCATCTATAATTGATTACAAGAGTCTGCCCATGGGCGTTTCAACCAAGCTTGTAACCCGGAGGATAACACGTAGGCAGAACTCAAGTTTTCAATCTAATTAATTAAGCTCATGAATGATGGATTATGGAATGCGGGCGCCACCAACTTTCGGATTTATTTTCATAAAAAGAAAGTGATGTGCTAAGTAATTTCAAAAACATACAAATCCTAGTTAATGTGGTACCTATCACCCTGTATTGACAGTTTCGACCTTACCGACACCCCTAAGATGAGAACCCACAAAACATCCTGAATTAATTATTCATTTTAATTTAGAAACACTATCAGGATGTTTAAGCTCTTCAAAGTCAGTTGAGCCTACCAAAACGTTACAAGTTAGACGCGCTTTCTATTCTTTATTTTTTTATTTCAATTCATAAGCAGTTTCCAATTCTATCTATTATTTTCCATTTATTTGCAAAAATTCTAATTCAAGGACATTTTTTAATTTTTTTTTAATTTTTATGGATATTATTTTTTTATGACTCAAAATACAGACTCAGTAACAACTTAGACGAAAGTAGACTCAATAACAATTTAGACGAAATTCTCCCTCCCCACACTTAAACACTACATTGCCCTCAATGTAGGAAGAGAAACAAAAACTAATAGATATATACAAAGATTAAAGAACTTAGCTGGATATGCGATCGTATAATATTTCATTCGTTATCGAGCTCCACAGATGCAAACGGGCAGCTTTTACAAAAATCAAGCGAGAATTGGAAATCACCACCCGAATGGAGATTGAGTACGGGTGGATCAATCAAAACCTGCAAATATAAGCTCAAGCAAAACCCACAAGCATCAAATCGACTCAATATATAACAACATAAAACTGACTCGAACTGACTCGATAAAACCGAAAATATTCAATTGCACTAAACTCACTTGAAAACCCATGAAACTTCCCCACACTTGGTAGGCACGCACACAAAAACAAAAATAAATAAATAAATAAATAAAACAAAGTCCTAACTCACTTTCGTAGGAATCACGACTGAATTTAGCATATGCAACAAGCCTTTTAAACCCCTCGGTATCCCGAGTGGACGAGTTTAGTCTCGTGAGGGTTTCTAGAGAACACACCCACAACGTTCATTTAACTAGACAATAAAATAAACAAACTAACCTTAGGCTGCCTCCCAAGAGCGCTAAGTTTAACGTCTTCAGCCAGACGAGGTTTACCTTACTTGCATCATGGTGGTCGGGTGGGATGTTTGCAGTGCTCCTTCCCTGCACTTAAGTTCCTCTCATCATCATATGTCCTCCAAGCTTTCACAAATAATGCAAACAATCCTCGCTCTGCATCTGGAACTTGCGGTTTCTTTCCCTTCTGCCTCCTCTTTCTAACCCTCTTCTTCCCATTGTCTGGAGTCTCACCATTCTTCATCTCAGCTGACCTGTCAAACACAACACAAGCATTCTCGACTGTGTGATTCACTTTTTCAGGTGATCCACATTTGTGAACTTTCGGGGTTGGCAAGTTTGAAAATATTTTAAAACTCATTTTCTGAGCCCCAAACCTCATCCTTACCGTTCCCTCAGCACAGTTAATATTTGCCTAAGCAGTGGCCAAGAACGGTCTACCCAAAATAATAGTTGGCTCTGTGTTCTTGACACAATCCAACACCAAGAAATCCACTGGGTAATAAAACTCTCCTACCTTCACAATCACATCCTTTACAATCCCCCGAGGATGTGCGGGAGTCTGATCAGCCAACACCACGATGGTGTTAACTCTCTGTAATGGATCAAAATCGTGCTGATCATACAAACTCCCTGGAATTATACTCACAGATGCTCCAAGATCCAGCAATGCTCTATCCAGTTTAATTTCACCTATTTGTATAGAAATAATAGGTGTCCCTGGATCTTGGAGTTTTGGGGGAAAGGTACCCGTAAACACAGCATTCACACTAGCACTTAGCTTTACCTGTTCGGGACATTTGTGCCGTCTTTTACGGGTACTTAAACCTTTCAAGCACTCAACACTATCAGGATTTTCTTTAAGTTCTTTCAAAAATGGTAGATTAATTTTATGATTTTCAAATTTCTCCCATCTTTCATCTTTCCCGTTCACTTAAAACTGGTGGGAACACCGGTGGGAACAAAGCCGAAGGGAATGGAATTTTCAGAGATTTATTCACATTTTTATTTTTCAGATTATTTTGGGAAATTAAATCCTGATTATGGTCAGATTCAGACTCACTGTACTCCACCACTCTCTCTACTACCAGTGGTGGAGTATGTTCAACATCAGAAAAATCAGATGAGGGTTGAAGACTTACATCATTTAGGTGTGCACTGTTTGTGGTTTGGGAACTTGAGGATTGATGTGCACTGCAAGGCTTACCTACTTCTTTCATGATGCTTGCAACAATCCCAGTTAAGTGGGCAACAAGATCTATTAAAGCTTGATGAGCTTTTGCCTGGCTCTCCTGTTGCTGCACCACTGCTTGTACCACTTTGCCATCTCCTTCATATCTGACCGGATGACATCCAGTTCAGATTGATAGTTGTCTTGTTCAGGTGGTCCGCTCGGGTGGTAGTCTTGATTATAATTTTCCTGATAGCTTTGATACTCAGGACCACCACCATGTGAATTGTATATTGGGCAATCTTGAGCCCAATGGCCAGTGATGCCACAGTTACTGCATGGCTCATAATAATACTGGTCATCATGATAATTCCTGTCCATGCCGACCTACACAAGTAGCACACCCAAGTAGTTCTGAACGATAAAAATACAACTGACTAAAAAAAATATATATATATTTTAGGATTTTTTTTTGTTTAAAAAAATAATAAAATAAAAATAAACTAAACTAAAACAAAAAAAACTAAGCGCACTGATTCCCCGGCAACGTCGCCATTTTGATCGATGTCGTTAGGTCGGTCAAAAACAATCCTTAAACACCTTAACTAGTAAGGGTAAGTAGAGTATCGTATCCACAAGGAATCAGTGGAAAGTAAAAAAATTGGTTTAGTTTAGTAAATTCTTTTGATTAAAACTCAAATTAAATAAAGAATGCAACCTCCTCCAAACTTCAGGTTCTAGGTTTCACATAAAACTCAGTTGTTCATTGGACACCACATAGATATAGTGTTGGAAAATCAGTTAAAACAGTAATTGAAGACAGATTGTTGTCAGCAACCTATACGACTAGTTTCGTCACAAACCAGTACAATCCAACAACCCAATTTATCAATGTCAAGCTACCCCCTTTAGTCACCCAACCCTGCTACTAGGTTTTGTTATCAACCGAACAAGATTGTAAAGAACGAAAACTCAAAGCACATAAATAAACTGTTTAATTCAACCAATATATCAATCTACTCAGTTATTGTCAAAAACTAAACAGATCCAAAATTATAAACAACTGAATAAAACACAAAACCTATACGAACCGTCCGTTCGGAGGAAGTCACAAGTGGATTAGCCGCTCATAATTTCGGTTTCACCGGTCAACGCCAACAACATCAGCCAGCTGCTCCTCTCGTGAATCGTGCCCTATAACACCTCCTAATTGCAGTCGTAATACCTTTCTTCGCCCCCGTCAAAATCCCAGCCGTAAAACTTTTATTCTTTTTCTTTCTTGGCTGCGTCAACCACAAGCCCAAAAATGGCAGCCCATAAAATTTTCTATTTTGTTGTAGTCCTTTTATTTCTCTTGGCCCACGTAGTGAATCTAAGCCCAACACTTTCAATTGTTTTCTTTCACGATTAATTTGTGAATTGTGATCATCCATTTTCATCATATATCACTGTGAAACACAAAAGTCAAATTCAATTAAAGATATTCTATTTCTCAAGTCTAGTGAACAATAGAATTCAATTTCCAATTGGATTTCCAACATTTTACTTATCCACAAATTTAACAATTAGATCGCACGTTAAGCGCTTTTAACTCATTTTCTTCTTTTAACCAACAAAATATATAAACAAGTCAAAAGTAAGTTATTTCTCACATAATTAGGGTTAAAAACACAAATTTATATACAATTATCACGTGTAATTCAACCACTCATCACTTACCCGGTCGGGAAAAGTTTGTTGAAGCCTAAAGAAAAATTCAAACATATATTCTATCACCATGTAGCCACACTCTCATCCTTCTTTTTGTTGTTTAACCTGCAATAAATTAACAATTAATTATTTAGAGATTAAAGAAAATCATATAACTAAGAAATAGAAAACTTACCTCAACCATTGTCCATTTGAAATCTATTTCACTAAACGCATCTTGAATTACTTGCGAAAGAAGGTAACTCTTTTCGGTCTTTTAGGTCTTTTCGCCCTTTAAAGAATCACAAATGAATACTTCTTTCTTTGTATAAGAAATAATAAATAGAGACCAATGTTCACTACAAAACATAAAGTTATACAATTAATAAGTAATAAAGTAAAAGAAAATAAAGTAAAATGGACTAAAAGTTAAAAATTTTATATTACTCGGCTAAATATGGTGCTAGAAAATATTGTTTCTCATTGTGAAGACCGCATACGCGGACGATGTGATTTCTAACTTCTTCAGGTTCACGTTTGCACGTATCGCCCGTGATTGAGTTCGTATTAAAGAAAGCGCATGGTTTGGGTTTACGGCTGGACTCCTCATAAAAGAACCTTAAATCAAGAAAAAAAAATATGATAAAGTTAATACATAGGTGGACTGCCTATGCCGCTCCAAGACACCGTATTGGGAAGTAATCCCTCCACTCTCGAAGACGCTATCCGTTTGTCTGCTGTGTTGACTGACAATCACGTCAAAGCAAGTACCTTATCTAGGAAGGGTACCAAGAAAGTGGTCGACAAAGCTGCTACTTCCGTGTCCGACAAAGATGAAGAACCCAAATCTTCCCATCATGATAGGAAGCGTAAGGCCCAAAACTTTGCGGCCATCATTCCTGCCGTACCTGTGACCCAAGTTACTCCTGCGGGTCAAATTCTGAGAAATTATGTAGGTTCATTTCCCCAATGCCCTACTTGCAAGTATCACCATGCCCCGCATGCTGCATGCCGTCTATGCTCAAAATGTGGACGCTATGGACACGTTGTTACTACTTGTCGTGCTCGCACTATCGTTAATCAAGCTACTCAAGGCAATCATCCAATGCCTCTCGCTATCACCTATGGACGGGCCTGTTATGAATGTGGAGACCCAAACCACTTTCTGAACCAATGTCCAAGACTTCAAAATCAAGGTGGTCCTCGTGGACGAGCCTTTAATATAAATGCTAACGAGGCTCCGGCCAATGACGACACTGTCAGCGGTACGTTCCTTTGTTCACTATCTTTATACATCCGTTTTATTCAATATTCATGCCAATAGAAAAATTGTGTCTCTTGCTCTTAACCATCTAATTGCTAAACAACCAACCAATTTTGATAACTCGTATATCATGGTAATAGCGGATGGGAAATCCATTGCTATAAATTCTATAATCCGTGATTGCATATAACAGCTATGCTTTCACCATTCATCTCATTCCTATACTTTCGCGAAACAAATCTATTATGTTTAAATTTAGTCATACAACTTGCTAGCTCTGTTAAAGTCTACTTGAATTGTTGAAGTTCTAAATCCTAGTAATTATGCACGGGGAATCCCCGGTATATCAAAGGGGTGGTGGGTTAGCCGCTGGTACACCCTATACATAAACCCACTTGATATAACGAGTATAAACCATGCATAAGTACTAGGAAGAGGATCGGTTCTGGAATTGTTAGACATATTTGTGCTATGAAACCACTCATAGACGTGATAACATTTGTAAATTGCACGCATTTCATTGTACAATTTTCAATTGAGAAAGGTGATTTGATTAAAATGATCTAAATCCTAGTAATTATGCACGGGGAATCCCCGGTATATCAAAGGGGTGGTGGGTTAGCCGCTGGTACACCCTATACATAAACCCATTTGATATAACGAGTATAAACCGTGCATAAGTACTAAGAGGAGGACCGGATTTTGGAAATGTTTTTTTGCAAATTTTGAAAATACGAACACTCGTGGGGTGGAGTTTTTAAAGGAAAATGCCATGTCACAAGGTGATTGGCACCAATATTATTAAATCTGTTTCCTAGTAGTTTACATTCATGCGTTGTATGAACAACTGTATGCATAAATCTCATTACACCATTAGATCAACTAATTATCAACTCGACTCGAATTAACACCACCATCCGTTATCATACGCTATTTTCCCCGTTGAATCTTTCTCTTGTGAAGTAATTCCATTCTAAGTCCTTTGGCATCTCTTTCCCGCTTCTATAACGTTCGCTAATCGAATTTCGGGACGAAATTCCTTCAACTTGGGGAGACTGTGACATTTCAAAAACTTTCGTTGCGGAATTTATCGTGTAAATATTAACATTTTATATTTAATCAAATTTATACAAATTGGTGTATTGGCAAATTTCAATTTATGCATTTTTAAATTTTTAAATATTTGAAGGTTATAAACTATATAAATTATGTTATTAAATTAAATAATTTATAAAAATAAATCAATGGTAATGTTATTAACCATTCAAAATGTTTGATTTTAAATAAAAACATAAGTTTTATAAAATTATATATATGCTTAAATTTTATTTAGTTTAAAAGAATTTAAGTTAAATAAACTTAATAATTTGAATAAATAATTTAATGTATTATCTCAATAAGATAATTATTTAAAAATAACTAGTTTTTAATAAAGAAAATGGATTTATAAAATATATAAATATAATCTAAATTAATTAAAGTTTAAAAAGAAATTAAATTTTGTAATTAAATTAAAGTCGGAGGACTATTTGGAATAAAACAGATTCTATAGGGGGTTTGTTCGAAATTTTTTTAAGGTTTGTTTTAAACGTTTTCAAACCTAAGGGACCAAAGTTGCCAATACCCGTATCGCATCTCCGGTCACCCCTGTGCAAAGACCGGCGGTCCAAGACCCCTTTCCGGCGAACTCCGACATGCTTGTCCCCTGCCCCTCGACAGCCGAAAAAGGGCTCTCTGAGCTCGTCGCCTCCACGCGAACCTAAGCCCCCGACTAATTTGCCTTTTTATTATCAGAATTATCACGCGCGTCATTTGACTCGAAAGTCAACGCCGCGAATTGGCCTCATCGATGGACCTCAACGTCTGCAAGACGGCTCGTCAGTTTCGGCATAACCAGACAAGTGTGTAGATGTGCTCAATTTCGTGTCCCACCATCGAATTCAACTTCGGGTATAAAAACCATTGTCGGTCCTTCTCAAGCCCCATTCTCCCTCTCTGTCTACTCTCACTCCAAATTGAGAATTCTATCACTCTCGTCGTCCCTGAAAGAAGCTGTGACCAAGAATTCAGAAGCTAATCCCACCCAGAAGTCTAGTTCCCGTTTTAGACATTTTCGGTTCAAAAGTCTCTGCCGACCAAGCCCTTCGCGACTAGGTTCGAGTCTCGATTCGATTCCTGTACCTTCTGTTATCATCAGGTAACCTATTCCAGTCGAAATCTAGGCAATCGCTCGAGGATTACCGGGCAAACCAAGTGTCCTCGGACACGGTTTGCCGGTTACCGAGAACCAGCGACCAGTATGGTTAGTGTGGTTATCAATTAAACGATCCACACATAACCAGCGATGGGCAGTAGCCCGGCTGGTTATGCGTGTGTGTGTCCGAGACTGAGGTCGCGGGTTCGATCCTCCTGGCCTCCGGCCCAACCCCATTTTTTTCTGTTTTTCATTCCTTTTGTTTTATTAAATTATTTTAACTTATCTTAATATTATTTTTATACAATAAATACTAAAACGAGTCGGTTTACTCGTTCGTTTATTTTGAAATCAATTAAAATTATATTTTCATAAACCATCCCATTTTTCTTTTTATAAACTTATTAAAATACTTTATAATATATATAAAGTGTCCCATTTTTATAAATCTTGTAATAACTTTTATAAACTTATTAAAATACCTTTTAATATATAAAATGTCCCATCTTTGTAAATCTTGCAATTTTTTTAATAAACTTGTTAAAACAAATTTTAATCTATATAATATGATTAGTCAAATAAAGAATTTTCTTTTATTTGTTATTGTTATTTATAAATACATTAAACATAATAAATACTTGTTTAAAACAATATATATATTTTTATGAGTTAAAGGTTTTACAAAACCGTTATCATTTTCTACCCTATTTTATACAAATAAATATTAAGGACATTATTATAAAACCTATACTCATTAAATACAAATGCGCTTATACATACAAACATACAATAATACATATTTATCTACATAGGATTTCGTCGTGCTTAGTTTCCAAACATCCTTATCACCCGCACTCGTGGATTATCATATCCGCTAGCCAGGTGAGTTACATAGCCCCTATTTTTACATTTTTATACGTTTTGGGGTGAAACATTATACATGCTACTCACATTGTTTGTACGTGTTATACATGAGACTATATGCTTATTCTTTGGATGTACATACATTTAAACACAAGACAACCAACTGTAATATTGATAGATCTATTGTGCCTGACCAGCCCACCCGGTTAGGGTGTTTATTACTGCATACTCGGATATAATCGCGTGTTATATTCAATCATACCGGATATAGTGGGTAACTATATTCAAGCATACCAGACTTAGCTGTTGTGCTCTGTTCAAGCGCGTCAAACTCGGTTTGAATTGTGATTAAATAAATGGTACATCATATGCTATGTTTAACAAGATAAACAATGAGTTGCAAAACGATTTACACTACTATTTACTGGATTCACTAAACCTATGTACTCACCAACTTTTTAGTTGACACTTGATTTAAATAATGTTTCAGGTTTGGATATGTGACTGCTTGCCGAAGATCTCTCCACTTAGGAACTATGGACCTAGTTAAATAAATTAATGTTTTGAACTAGACTAGGTTATTTGAAATGTATTGTATTTGGAACTTGTTGTCTTTAAACTTAATTAATGAATTATGCAACCTCTAGTTATCATGTGCTTTTGAACAATCATCACATTGTCCGCCTCGATGATTCCGCCATCGGTCGGGGTGTGACACTTGTTCTTGTTCTTCTTTTATCTAAATCATATGTTAACTCCTCATGACTAAGTCTTCCTCTGGTGTAACTTTTTCTCCGGAGTAGAACTTCATCTAGAGTAGTCCCTAGACTTTGTAGCATAAGATAATTATCCATAGTACTTATTCTTCGTGGTAACCTTTTCATCTGTAGCAGTTTCTCTTACTTCGGAATAGACACTTAATGATTTCGATAACACCAGCTTAGTGTTTGACTATACAATTTTCGCTTAGGCTGGTGCTTATTAAACCTCACTTATCTTTTACTTATATGTAAGGACCAAAGCTAATAGGCTAAAGTATCAAAGAATCACCGGTTGTCAGAAAATCAGAGATAGAAGATCAGATAGTTAATGGCTTGCAAGAACTTGAACTTGTAAATGTTCTCGACCCGACTACTTGTGTAAGGCCCCAATCCCGGGTAACCTCACTTGTTGGATTTACTCATAAACATAGTCATCGATACTGAATTATAAATTTAAAACCTTCAAAATACAGCGGAAGCATTCATCTTTCAAGTACATAACAGCGGAAGTCTTAACATTTAAAACATAAACATTGTCTTAACTTAAATTAAAATGGGATGTCAGTCTCACGCCAGGTAACTATCACGCCTTCGCACGACCCTTTTTTCTGCTACCTGAAATGTATACTAAAAGTCAGCTAACGCTGATGAGTTCTAATTTAAAGCAATTAGGTATAAACATTATTTTTTATAAGTATGTATGTATAAATATAAATATATAAATACACATTAACACATCCTTTGCTTTCTTTTATCATTCGTATGTGAGCACATAAATATGTATTCACATTTACTTTCCTTAAACATTCATTGGTCATACACATAAGGGTGATCAACCCGTCTTACGTAAGTCACAAAGACAAACGTTCTTTTGGGCCACCGTCGTAGCTCCATTACATCCCGTCCGGCACTAGAAACCATCCGTCATTACTTAAAACCGTCCGGCCAATCTTCGGCCGTCCGTCATACCGTACTACCGCCGTATCCCGTAATTCGCCCGTCTACCCGAAGGCATCCGTTTCCCATGCAAACTATTATTTATGCAACCGTTCTTCCTTTATAAGGCAATTGCTTCAACCGGCCATTAATGCCTTTGATACGTACTAGCAGCTGAAAGAACGTATTTATCCCGGTTGCAAAATAGTCGCATGGTCGTCCATCTACCGAAGTATCCGTTAACTTCAAAGCGTCCATAACATTTACATACATTCATAACATGCGATATATAAAGATATAAGGCAAAAATTCATTCATTTAAGTTATGTCATTCATTCATTCTTTATAAACATACGTTTCATTCTTTGTACATCTTTCATTTCATATATGTATATATATATATGCATTTATACGTCACGTATGATCACATTGGCATTCATAACATTTATTCATTTAGTGTATACACTTTAGCCCCAAAATATTTAAAATGATTTGCAAGTAACATATAGGGGGCACATAGAACTCACCTGATGAGTGGTTTCTGAAATACACTTAGCTGGTTACCGAGCGTCACTAATGTCACTCACAATCTATATAATGAAGTCATACACTTAAGGTAGTGCTCCTAAATGACACTAGACGTTACTATGCTTGAACCCAGTAGTTTCGATGTGTTTGATTATATCGAAACTTAGTAGTTTCGATAGGTGGGTTATGTCAAAACTTGGTAGTTTCGATAGGTTGCTTATGTCGAAACTTGGTAGTTTCGATACATCAGTCTTCCTTCCCAAACAATCCCAACCCCTAAAGAGGACGTCCATATTTAAAATATATACTTTTTTAATCCTAATGAAAATTGGGCAGAGTCTCGATAGTTTTTATCTAAAACCTGACAATATAACTTGTCTATTTCCATTACCAAATCATAACCAATAGTCCGAAATAATCGGGTTTTATCTTCTAGCATTAAGGTCCATCTTTCTATACTTTTATTAAGTTACCCTTACCAAAAATAATCATAATCTTGTCGGTTATTATTTATTATATAAGCTCATTGCTATACGTCCTCTAATACGATGTTCATATTAAAGCTAATATTCCTAATTATCATTCTACGGTTTAAGAGATATACCTTCCATACACGAACCCGTAATGTAACCGAGACCCGAACCGCTCTTTTCGACAAGACCCGCAACTAGACCCATTATGAACCACCTTCATGTGATCATCCTCATCATCATATCATCACCTTCATCATCATGTCATCCTCACCATCCTATCATCATCATCGTAGACTATCATCATCCTATCATTTCAAATCTGCTTCCAACAACCACCAACCATCCTCTCATGCGTAAAACACAGTCATGAAAACACCATTTTCCATCATCTTGTTCGAACAACTGTCATAGACTCATCACCACCATCGTGAAGCATACTAATCTATATCACCCGAAACTATCTCCGTCACACGAGACTACCACCGTCACCCGAAACTACCATTATCATCTCCATGCCCGTACAAACTCTAACCAACGTCAAGCTCGTACCACCACCACCATTCGCTATCTGAGACGAATCCGTCGTGCCGACTCTCCCTTTTTCTTCCTTAGCTCTGATATACTTGCAACAAGCAGTCGTGGCGTTGCCAGCAAGCCCGGTCGGTGCTTCCATTTCTGTCTCGCGCGACTCGTACAACTTTCATCACGAATTCCCTGCTGCTGCCGAAGTCATGGCAGCAGCTCACCTGCCCAATAGCCGTCGTGAGTCTGGTACAACCACCATCACCAATGTCCTACCTCATTCGCGGGCCTCGTCTCTTTCTTGCGTGCAAAACAGGCCCGAAAGTTGTCCCCGTGGGTTTCTCCACATGAACTGAGCAAGATGGGTTACTTAGTTGGCCGGATTAGGGTCTTACGGTGGAGGTGGGGCGTGGAGTTGCAAGTTTGGAAAGGATGAAGATGGAGTTTGACGTTGGGTTGTAAGCGGCGAAATGAAATCGATATGAAACATGCTTGGCGGCTAGATGTAATAGAATGGTTTTTAGGTTTTAGGAAATTTTCAATTAAGGCCCCTCAACTTGTAGAAATTACGTTACCAGTTGATTCAATAATTAGTTAAATTTTTGTGTCGTGTTTTCATTCTTCGTCAAACTAATCTCGTGTTTTAAGTAAAAGGAATTTGGGATGTTACAAGTCTATCCACCTTATAAGAATTTCGTCCTCGAAATTCGGTGTATCTTATGCATGATAAAACTTTGTTTCTCATGACTAGGCTGTCTCTTAGGCTTCTGTGAACTCACGTGTTCTGCTTCATGAAAGTGAGATGGATATTCGATGCCACACGTGAACTGCGTGTAGTTAGGGTTTACGCGTTACAACAACCTCTTCTTCTTTGTCATGAATTCTTCGGATGTTACATTGAATTATATAACCTACTTTATTCTGATGCACATCTCGTGGGTGGACTTAACTCGAACCACCAAACACTTGTGTGAATTTACCGTGTTATGCGGGCCATGAACTCTCTTAAACACTTAGGAGTGTCTCTTTGGTATCCTAGTATCTTGTCTAAAGTGTCCACTTCGTGCGCTAGGAAATTGTTATCAGGTTCCTTCTAAGTCGCTTTGGTTATTACGTGTACCTCATAAATTATCCTTGGTGCATTCGCCCTCGAAAGAACGTACCAGGTCGTTTCCGAATGAATCATATCATATCGTTCCCAAGTGAGTCCTACTATCTCGTTCCCGAGGGAACCATATTAGTTTGTTCCCGAAGGAACCATATCCTTTTGTCCCCATAGGAACCATTTCGTTGCGTTCCCGAAGGAACCATATTGTTTTGTTCCCTAAAGAACCATATGAAGCATTGCTTTATTATACTCAAACTTGTTGGGAAGGTATTCATTCAGACGAAACTCTAGGTATACAAACATTCATATTCATGTACGCGTAACTACCTCTTTGTCTTTCTTTAAATCATACTCGTCATGGTTTCTATTATTCCCTCTTTATATCATTGAATGGTCTTAAGGATTGGCATCCCTCGTGGTCTTAAGGATTGGCATCCCTCATGACCAAACTGTACATTTTTTTTTACTTTTCATGATCGTTAACATTTTCTTCCGTATGGGATCCTTTTAGAACTACGTTCATAGGTTTCGTTATGAATAGACGACACGAGTGGTGGTACTCAATCATTCCTTTCCTTTCTGGTCTCCTTGAGTTCCTCATTGGCTTTTCAATTTCAGCAGTCTCACGTGCTATTTACTTGACTTAATCATTGTAGAGTATATTCCGACTCGTCTTGAGTCCTTACAAGTACTCATGCCTTACACTATGGGGCTTGCCTTTCACATTCATCATGAACAACAATCCTTAGGTTGGATCTGGTTTCACTTTATTTTGCCTGCACATCTTAATTAACATCGTGGTTCCTGTCACTTGTTGTTGTTGGTATATCTATCTTCTCGTTTCAGTGGATACTCATAGTAGTTTATCTAGGGTTGTCTTCTGCATGGAGAGATGCCATTTGTGCATTCGTGTACTCATCTCTTCTTTGGACATATAGTTGTGTGGTTATTTCCTTCATACTTCTGCATTCGTCGACCGTAGGTTAATGTTCATTCATCATATCGTGTTTCTGTTAAGCCTCGAAAGCTCTTGTTCAGAAGCAGTTCTCTAAACGTATATTCGTCGTACGTAAGTAACACTTACATCTTGTACTAACGTGTAATCCTTACTTTCTCCACAAGTACTGAGTTCCTCAATTTCTAATTAATTGGTCTCGTCGTTCGCGGGTTGCCATGCGTAGCTGTCTTCTCACTAGGGCTTGATAGGCTCTCTTATCATCCTCATACTAATTCTCTTTTAGTGCAATCTTCCAATTCTCTGTCTTTGCTTGCTTTACTACTTCCATTCCTTGTTGCATCAGGTTCATGACCAGGTATAGTTAATCCTTTTAAACTTGTTCCTTAACGTCGCTCAACTTTAGCAAACTTCATTTGGAGTCTCATTCCTTCTTGTTCCACCTTTGGTAGGCCGTTGTAGTCATCATTCGTCTTATTGTTTTGCTATGACCATCATTACTCAAGTGACTAATCTCATAGTCATGGTTGGAGTGATTTAATTGTTTTCGGTAACATGTGTATTAATCCACACGATAAAGTTCATCAGTTATGCACGAGCACCTGTAAATTCACAATTACGTGGATCCTGACGTAATCGCCAACTTACCTTACTCGTGAATTCCTGACTCTTCTTATCATGCTTCATAAAGTGAATGTCTT
Source organism: Smallanthus sonchifolius (assembly GCA_023525975.1). NCBI lineage: Eukaryota > Viridiplantae > Streptophyta > Magnoliopsida > Asterales > Asteraceae > Smallanthus > Smallanthus sonchifolius. The sequence continues at coordinate 68,531,782 of CM042033.1, read as the reverse complement.
CTATAAACAGTGCCTAATCCATGTATCCTTCTTCCCTTTCTGAACTCCTAGTTGACAGGAGTCGCTCATGACTGTTCGTTACTGGTCTACTTGGACCGTTGATAACATGTCGTCTTTCTTTCGTTGTGGTCTATCGAACTTCTGCTCGTTGTTTGTGATTCACTTCACATGGATCGCACCGTTCTTATAATTCGTGAGTCTTTCGTAGTACTATGCTAACACCTCTTTCACTTTCTGTGACTAATACATACGGCGGATGACAAATCGAGGCACACATATACAACAAAAGCTTAATAACAGTAGCTACGTGTTATTAAACATTTACTGTACTTATGTGCTCAGATCGTCTACCATCGTATATGTTATTTGTAACTATTCATATTAGTAGTGACATTGATATTTAAGGCATGTGCTCTATGTTAAGGCATCTACCCTAAGCTACAAGTATTAACCTTGTTATTTACTGTTTTGGCGTTGGCGTTGGCGTTGGTTACTCGTACTGACATCCTTGCGTTGGTCCCATTATCAGCTTGAGTCCAGACATTTAGGGGTGTCTCAATCTCTCAAACTATTGCTCTGATACCAACTTGTAAGGCCCCAATCCCGGGTAACCTCACTTGGTGGATTTACTCATAAACATAGTTATCGATACTGAATTATAAATTTAAAACCTTCAAAATACAGCGGAAGCATTCATCTTTCAAGTACATAACAGCGGAAGTCTTAACATTTAAAACATAAGCATTGTCTTAACTTAAATTAAAATGAGATGTCAGTCTCACGCCGGATAACCATCACGCCGGGTAACCATCATGCCTTCGCACGACCCTTTTTTCTGCTACCTGAAATGTATACTAAAAGTCAGCTAACGCTGATGAGTTCTAATTTAAAGCAATTAGGTATAAACATTATTTCTTTATTAGTATGTATGTATAAATATAAATATATAAATACACATTAACACATCCTTTGCTTTCTTTTATCATTCGTATGTGAGCACATAAATATGTATTCACCTTTACTTTCCTTAAACATTCATTGGTCATACACATAAGGGTGATCAACCCGTCTTACGTAAGTCACAAAGACAAACGTTCTTTTGGGCCACCGTCGTAGCTCCATTACATCCCGTCCGTCACTAGAAACCATCCGTCATTACTTAAAACCGTCCGGCCAATCTTCGGCCGTCCGTCATACCGTACTACCGCCGTAGCCCGTAATTCGCCCGTCTACCTGAAGGCATCTGTTTCTCATACGAACTATTATTTATATAACCGTTCTTCCTTTATAAGGCAATTGCTTCGACCGGCCATTAATGCCTTTCATACGTCCTAACAGCTGAAAGAACGTATTTATCCCGGTTGCAAAATAGTCGCATGGTCGTTCGTCTACCGAAGTAGCCGTTAACTTTGAAGCGTCCATAACGTTTACATACATTCATAACATGCGATATATAAAGATATAAGACAAGAATTCATTCATTTACGTTATGTCATTCATTCGTTCGTTCTTTACAAACATACGTTTCATTCTCTGTACATCTTTCATTTCATATATGTATATATATATATATATGTGTGTGTGTATTTATACGTCACGTATGATCACATTGGCATTCATAACATTTATTCATTTAGTGTATACACTTTAGCCCCAAAACATTTAAAATGATTTACAAGTATCATATAGGGGAAACATAGAACTCACCTGATGAGTGGTTTCTGAAATACACTTAGCTGGTTACCGAGCGTCACTAATGTCACTCACAATACTAATGTCACTCACAATCTGTATAATGAAGTCAGACACATAAGGTAGTGCTCCTAAATGACACTAGACATTACTATGCTTGAACCCAGTAGTTTCGGTATGTTTGCTTATATCGAAACTTAATAGTTTCGATAGGTGGGTTATGTCGAAACTTGGTAGTTTCGATAGGTTGCTTATGTCGAAACTTGGTAGTTTCGATACATCAGTCTTCCTTCCCAAACAATCACAACCCCTAAAGAGGACGTCCATATTTAAAATATATACTTCTTTAATCCTAATGAAAATTAGGCAGAGTCTCGTTTGTTTTTATCTAAAACCCGACAATATAACTTGTCTATTTCCATTACCAAATCATAACCAATAGTTCGAAATAATCGGGTTTTATCTTCTAGCATCAAGGTCCATCTTTCTATACTTTTATTAAGTTACCCTTACAAAAAATAATCAAAATCTTGTCGGTTATTATTTATTATATAAGCTCATTGCTATACGTCCTCTAATACGATGTTCATATTAAAGCTAATATTCCTAATTATCATTCTACGCTTTAAGAGATATACCTTCCATACACGAACCCGTAATGTAACCGAGACCCTAACCGCTCTTTTCGACAATACCCGCAACTAGACCCATTATGAACCACCTTCATGTGATCATCCTCATCATCATATCATCACCTTCATCATCATGTCATCCTCACCATCCTATCATCATCATCATCGTAGACTATCATCATCCTATCATTTCAAATCTGCTTCCAACAACCACCAACCATCCTCTCATGCGTAAAACACAGCCATGAAAACACCATTTTCCATCATCTTGTTCGAACAACTGTCATAGACTCATCACCACCATCGTGAAGCATACTAATCTCTATCACCCAAAACTATCTCCGTCACCCGAAACTACCACTGCGAACACCACCACCCGAAACTACCATTATCATCGCCATGCCCGTACAAACTCTAACCACCGTCAAGCTCGTACCACCACCACCATTCGCTACCTGAGACGAATCCGCCGTGCCGACTCTCCCTTTTTCTTCCTTGGCTCCGACATATTTGCAACAAGCAGCTGTGGCGTTGCCAGCAAGCCCGGTCGGTGCTTCCATTTCTGTCTCGCGCGGCTCGTACAACCTTCATCACGAATTCCCTGCTGCTGCCGATGTCATGGCAGCAGCTCACCTGCCTAATAGCCGTCGTGAGTCTGGTACAACCACCATCACCAACGTCCTACCTCATTCGCCGGCCTCGTCTCTTTCTTGCGTGCAAAACAGGCCCGAAAGTTGTCCCCGTGGGTTTCTCCACATGAACTGAGCTAGATGGGTTACTTAGTTGGCCGGATTAGGGTCTTACGGCGGAGGTGGGGCGTGGAGTTACAGGTTTGGAAAGGATGAAGATGGAGTTTGACGTTGGGTTGTAAGCGGCGAAATGAAATCGATATCAAACATGCTTGGCGGCTGGATGCGATAGAATGGTTTTTAGGTTTTAGGAAATTTTCAATTAGGGCCCCTCAACTTGTAGAAATTATGTTACCAGTCCTTTTGATTCAATAATTAGTTAAATTTTTGTGTCGTATTTTCATTCTTCGTCAAACTAATCTCGTGTTTTAAGTAAAAGGAATTTGGGATGTTACAACTTGGAAATTCTCGCTAAGCCGAGGCTCATTGAAACCGAGAACTTGTGTAGTTAGCTATAAATAGTTAGTATTGTCTCGGTATTCGGGTTAGACGAGCTGGTTTACGTTTTGTACTTGTAATTGGAGTTTATACAATCAATATACAAACGTTTAACAGTGTTCCTACTCTCGTCCCCTTGGATTTCTTACTAGCGTGTGTCGTTTCTGTTTCCGCCAGATTCAACACATTTTTGTAAGCTTCACCAAATGAGCGTTTATAGCTCTGATACCAATTGTAACGTCCGGTTTTCTTCGTAGAATCTTCGATCAATAAATTCATCATTCGGTGAAGCTTACAACAGATTCCTAGCTTGTGAGGTATCAAAGTTCTCGATTTTTACTGTTTTGGACTTGACTTTTGTGGTTAGAATTGTTTCTGGGCAGATTCCATTAATATGGATCATAATTCTGTTGCTATTCTTGAAGAAACAAAAGGTGTTCTTCATATTTTCGGCTGTTTGATAGACTAGAAGAGTTTTCTGAGTCTATTTGAGTGTTTTTCGGAACAGATTGGAGAAATTTCAAAGTTCTTCGCTAAGTTCTCTGTGAAGTTTTTGGCCAAATTTCTCGGCCAAGTTCTGAGAAGATGCTCCTGCGAGAACTTTAAAGTTTTTTGCTAGAAGTTCTCTGCTGGAAGTTCTCGGTTGGTATAGTTCTCACCTTTCTTAAGATTATGTTTTTCTTAAGTTTTCGGATATAAGTTTGCTAGTGTTTAAAGTTTTCGGCCTCAAAAGAACTCGTGTCTTAATGTGCTCGTGTTCAAAAGTTTTCGACTGTTACTAAGTTCTCGTGTGGAAGTACTGGGTTGTGGAAAGTACTAGGTTGTTGGAAGTGTTCGTTTTTGTGAAAGTACTCGGGTGAGTGAAAGTTCTCAGGAGAGAACTTTTGGTGTGAATACTTTTTGTTTGAATACTTTTTGTTCCCTTGTGTTCGGAGTGAATGCTTACTGTTTTTCAATCATGTCTTCTCAAAACATCACTGCAGCAATGTATAATGAGATCAGTACCACCAACCGACCTCATAGACTCATAAATTCAGACGATTTCTCCAACCAAAAGGGTTCAAACATAAGGTACACTCAGAATATGTTTGTAAGCTAAAGAAAGCAATCTATGGTCTAAAGCAATCACCAAGTGCAAGGTTTGGGAAAAGTAGTGAATTCCTACAACATAATGACTTCATCATGACGCTAGCCGATGCTAGTTAGTTTGTAAAGACTATCAGAGCCAAAGTCGTAGTTGTCCTCGTCTATGTGGACGACTTAATCATTAAAGGTGATGATGAGGAAGCAATTGCACAACTAAAAGAGAATCTATGTGTCAGATTTCATATAAAAGACCTTGGTAAACTAAGTTAATTCGTGGGTTTAGAGGTGAATTACAAAGCTGGTGAAATTGTGCTACACCAAAAGAAATATTGTTATGATTTATTGATGAAGTATGGGATGGTGGATTGCAAACACACGATAACACACATGGATACCCCAGTTAAGTTATGTGCTGATAAAGGAAGAGAACTCGATGATCCAACAATGCATGGAAAGATGGTTGGCAGCTTGATCTACCTTACACTTACAAGGCCGGATTTAGCTTTTGTGGTTGGATTCTAAGTAGATACACACAAAAACAAAAAAAACCTTACGAAGGGTGTTAAGGTATGTTAAAGCAACCCTAAAGTATGGTATTAAGTTTAAAAGAAGTGTAAATTTCGAACTTGTGGGGTATACTGTAACGAACCAAAATCCTAAAACATAATGTTATTTTCCAAAATAATTTTATAGGGGTGAATGATGAATAAAACCAAGTTGAGGGTTTGTTTTTAATGTCTAATTTTAGAAGAAAGGGTCAAATCTGGAATTCAAGGGGGGTTAAATGAATTAAAACAAATCAGATTTTGTAGGGAGATCGACGTCACCAAAACACACTATTGTGTGTGTGTTTTTGGCGTGAAAAAGCAAGGGAGAACAAGGGGGAGTAGACCAAATCCAAAATTGAGAAGATGCATGTGAATTATGGTGCATTCATCTTCTTCCAAACATCAAAGTAAGCATCCATTCTTCTCTAAATCACCATTTAAGGTGTTCTTAGTGGGTTTTGGTAGAAAACCCGAATTGGGTCAATGGGTGTGGTGATTTTGGTTTAATGTTGTTCATAAACCAAATGTAGTGTTGTAAATGGTGGAGAATCATGATTTACATGATTCTACCATCTAATTTGATGATTCAAAAATTAGGGTTCTTGAGGGTGATTTGGGGGTTTTCAATCTAATGATATTTAAATGATGAATTGGTGGTTGAAAAGTGTCTATGGTTTTAATAGACACATTTTTATGTAAGAAACCTCATCCAATTTCATGGTTTGAAATTTAGGGTTCTTGAGGACCAAAATTAGGAGTTTTCAAATTGGGGAGGGGGGTTTGGATGGTGTTTGAAAGGTATATGAATGTTGTGGTGTGTCCATAAACACTAAACCAAGTATAAACCACAATCATAATGGGTGAATTATGAAATTAAAGTGTTTGGTGAACTTGGATAAACCTTAACGGGTCAAAATGGGTTGAAAGGTTGAATTGGGTGTTGGAGGTTTGGTTAAGGTTGTGTTAACCAAACTAAATCTGGGTGTTGATCTTTAGATCATAGGTGTGTCTTAAATCTCAATTTGGTGAATGAATTGAGATTATAAGATTTCTAAATGCAAGTTGATTGCTAGGTGATCAAGGTGTTAAGGGAGCTAGCTTTGAAGACCAAATGGAATCGTCTTTAGCTAAAGGTAAGTGCTTTGCACTTACTTAGTAATGATAACCAGTAGTAAATGCACATACTGGATATACATGTTGATTATCATATGTGCAATTGTATGTATGTTGATTTAGTGAAATTGCATATGGTGTATTTATGCAAAAGGTGGGTGCTTGAAGTCTATGAACCTCACAATGTCGTATGGTAGCTATAGTGATAGAATTACTTATGGGTTCTATGATGTCATTTTATGTCTATGTTGAATGTACGGGTAGGGTGATTAAGGTTATAATTGAAGTCTTTGAACTTCACAAGTTTAAATGGATAATTTGGGATCTTTGAATCCCACATGTTGGTAAATAACACAAGGCTAACAGAGGTTGAATGGTGTCATTTGTGTACACTTGTATGTATGTTAAAAAGGTCAGTGTTGGAAGTCTAAGAACCTCATTCGGTGGTTAATTGAGGTCATGAACTTGACTAATGTCGTTGTCACTTGAAGTCTTTGAACTTCACTAATGTCGTTGTTGTTTGAAGTCTAAGAACCTCACAAGATAGTTATTTGAGGTCATGAACTTCACAAGTCGTTTGTGGTATTTGAAGTATAGGAACCTCGCACGGCAGTTATTGAGGTCATGAACTTCACAAGTTGTTTTGTGGTATCTGAAGTCTAGGAACCTCACACTGGTGTTATTGAGATCATGAACTTCACATAGTCGTTTTTGTGGTGATTGAGGCCTTTAGAACCTCACATAGGAGAAGGGTCGGGTTATTGGGTGATTAACTAACTAGTGTGTACATACATAGGTAGTAATGTATGTAAGGTGTTATATATGCTTATTGAAGTTTTTGGGTGTAAACTGATATTTGGTTTGGGAATTAAACATGTATATGCGTTAATACATGTTACCGGAAAAGGCCCAAACTACTAATAACTATATTTCAGGCTAAAAAATGAGTTGCGAAAGCCATAATATATGAAACCTAGGTACCTCAAGGTGAGGAATAAAAAATTGAGGGCTGCCAGGTGGGGGCGTAATTTGATTGGTTGGGCGTAAATTATGCTGGCCCAACGTAAAATACGGCCGTGAGGGGCTGTTTATGGCCACATTTACGCCCAAAATGTTGAAATCTAGTTTTTGGTTGATTATTGTTGTAAGGTCCTAGGGGGCTCACATAGGGGTCGTATATCATTACTAATGGTTGTATTATGGTGTTTTCTTGTAGGTAAAGCTTTGGTTTGAAGTCTCGGGTCATGCTTCGTGTCAGATTGTATTCTCATGCGTTTTATGGTTGTTAATGGTTGGAGTTAGAACTCAATTGAGGTTCATTAAACTTGTCATAATTTATATTTTGGAGGTTGAAACTTGTTGTTTTGACATGTCGGTCGGTTGCTCTAAAACAACTTTGTCTTTGTCATTTTGTTGAAACTAACAAGCGTTCGAAAGTGTTAAATGGGACGTATTTTCTGCATGCGTTGAAACTTAAAATTGGTTGAAAATTTTGGGTGTTACATATACTGATGCAGACTATGCTCTAGATTTCGATATAAGGAGGTCAAGGTACGGGTACATGTTCATGTTAGGCCAAAGTGCAGTTGCGTGGAGTAGCAAAAGACAGCCCACGGTCTCGCCATCCACTACCGAAGCAGTATTACATGGCTGCTACAATGTCAAGTCAAGAGTTGGTATGGTTACAACTTCTTCTTGAGAACATGAATAAAAAATTGAAAGGTTACGAGGTATCTTTGTTTTGTGACAATATGTCCTCAATCAGGTTGGCAAAAATCCTACTTTCCATGCTAGAATAAAGCACATTGAAGTTCATTATCACTATGTAAGGGAGAAGGTTTTGAAGAAAGAGGTGAAGTTGGAATACATAGGAAGGTTTTGTTTGATCTCGTAGGGGCAGTATCACAGGAGATCAATATTCAAATTCAAAATAATTATTAAAGAAGTTTAAAGTTTAATTCTACCTTTAATAGTATTTGTGTTTATTTTTGTTTGCCTTATTTTAAATTTCGGATTTTTAGTTGAATTAGAATAGGTTTGAATCTGTAAAGGGTCTATATATATACCCACAACTGATTCTTGTTTCTTGTATCTATTTTTCATGAGTCGATTAATAAGTAGAAAACACTTTTGAAGCAAGTCGTGTGTCAGTGTGTTTGCGTGACATTATTCTCATGATTCACTTGTGTATACGTAACGGCAATTTTTTTTGGAACAACGAACTTTATTAAAAACGAAAGACTGGCAAGAAGCTAGCCACAAGGAGTTACATAAACATGAGAGGATTTTATAACCACTATGTCCAGTTTATATTACAACGCCTATTCCTTACCCTATACCAACGAAATAACAAACGGATCACATCGTCAAAAATAGAAGAGATTTTTATACTCTTGTTTCCATGAATCGAGGCTTTCCTAAGACGCCAAACAGCCCAAAAAGTGACAAAAATAACCGCTCCCATAAGCTCTTTTTCTCCTTCTTCCATAAAGATTCATCAAGCCACTCCATAAGCAAAACTGGCCGACAGTCAGATAGGAATGATCCCCCAGCCACGCTTCGATTCTATTCAAAATACATCCCACTACTGTACATAATGCTAACAGATGGTCCAGAGACTCCACCCCCTTATCGCACAGGGGGTACAAAACGCTCGAAACATCTACCCCTTTGTCATCCAAATTAACCTGAGTAGGTAATCTATCTAGCAACACTCTCTAAGCACAAATATTAATTTTCTTAGGAAGACATTTGAACCATGTCGTAGGATTTTACGAATTCAAAAGGATGCGGTTTTCAATCTTCAATCTAACCTCTTTAACCAAGAACTCCTGAGACCCATTAATACATCATACCCATGAATCCCTATATTGGCTAATCTGAACTCGAGCGATCATCTGCATAAGCTCTTCAAACTGAGAGACTTCCACCCCTCCCCTTATCTTGTGACGCCAAGACCATGAACTCCCATCCACTCGATTGGAAACCAAGCACATAATTATGTTTGTTGTACATACAGTTTTAGGAATTTATCAGCTAGGATCACATTATCCAATGAACTGTCAAACCAAAACATTGTGTCGTCGCCACTCCCAATCTTCCTAGAAATTGCCGAAAACGGAATGTCCCCATCCACATGAAGCTTGAGGAACATACACCTCATATGGTGCCATACCCCCTCCCCTAACCGGACCCACATCCGAAGTAGCACCAACTCTATAAGCATGAATTGCCGAGATTACCTTAGCCCAAATGGCATCTCAATCATTAACAAAACGCCATCTCCATTTAGCTATGAGCGCCTTATTAAATGCTTCTAAAGACCCAACACCAAGACCTCTGGTACCTAAAGTGCTGTATCCGTGTCCAGGAACACTAAAGTGCTGTCATCAATGTTTTTAAACAATAATGCAGTCTCTGGTACCTAATGTATTTAAATCTATCGTCTATATGGAGAATATGAGTGTACAAATAAGGCTTGATGTCTTGTTGTTAAAAGTTCTCTCCAACAAAAAATGAGTGGTCTTGGTTACTTCTTTCCATAATAATATCTTCTCTTAGATAACTTCAATATTCTCCACTCTTAGTTGAGATTTTCTAATGATTTCAGAACCGAATCAGATATGGAACCGCTCATCTTATAAACAAACATTTAGTGTCGGATCAGATTTAAAATTCCGATATGGTCATATAATATAAAACTAAAACTATATGCAGATATGTTTAATTTTAAACAAAATTATGAAAATACTTTGTATCTAGGTGTGGATTTACGGATATATAATTAAAAATATAAATAAATATTAAAAATAAAAACTATAGAACAAAATATAAAAACATGAAAATTTCATTACGATTATTATGGTTATTAAAATTAAATGTAAAATTAATATTAAAACCGAAATTAAGATTAAATTTGACATCACTACATGCTACCAACATTATCCTCGTTTAAAGGTTACCCTCTAAAGTCTCCATCGTGTGCAGCTATTCATTTGACATTTTCAGCCCCTTTCCACTACAAGGAGACGGAGCAATAGGGGCGATAATTATCGGCGATATATCGCCGCTAAAGGATCGCCCCTATTGCTACGTCGCTAATGCTTATTTATCGCCCCTAAAGCCCTCCAAAATCGCCCCTATTGCTAATAGCTTTAGGGGCGATATTTTCGCCCCTAAAACTCTTTGCCGCCTTTTTCCTTTGACTTTTAGCGGCAATAATATCGCCCCTAAAAGCCTAACAATCGCCCCTAATGGTCTTTCCCAGCTTTTTATAGTTTTTTTGTTATTTTTAATATATCCAGTTTTTTTTCATAAAACAGTAAATTTAAACAAACAAATAGATCAATCTGCAGATTTAGGACCATTGATATAAACATAAAAAACTACATAATATTCCCAAATGTCGTAAACACATAAAAATATTTAATACATAAAACTAGCTACTCTGTATCGTCATTCCCGTCTCCCTCGTCCATGTGCCTCCTCCAGTTGCAACAACAAATCTTGTAATTAGTTGTATAAAAGCCTCCTTGCTATTTCCGAGCCCTGTAGTGACCGGTCTTCTAATTAGTTGTATAAGAGCCCTGTAGTGACCGGCCTTCCTTCTCATTTCCCTTCCTTCTGATTAATAGATACGGTACTGTTATCCCAAGAGACAGTAGCTTCTTCTTCTGAAGACGTTCTTCATGTTCATCCATGACTACTTGTTTCACTTATGATGTTTTCTTAAGTTTTCGAGGTGAAGATACCCGTAAAACATTCACTGATCACCTCTATGCAGCCCTAAAGCAAGCAGGAATCCGCACTTTCAGGGACGATGATGCAATGGACCGAGGAAAACTGCTAGGCCCTGAGCTGAAAAAAGCTATCCGTGAGTCCGCAATTTCGATCATCGTCTTCTCAAGAAACTATGCATCTTCCAAGTGGTGTCTTGATGAGGTCTTGACGATCATCGAAGAACAGGAAAGGCTTTCCTCTAAGCATGAAGTTGTTCCTGTGTTCTACGACGTGGAGCCATCTGATGTCCGGAATCAAACAGGAAGCTTTGAAGAAGCATTTGGTGAGTATGATAATATGATTGAGGCAGAAACAGATCATCTGAAGAAGATTGAATGGTTGGAGAAGGTGAAGGCGTGGAGGGATTCTCTTAAAAAAGCTGGAAGCTTGACAGGAATGGTATTAGCTAACGGGTATGCTTTCCTCATCGAACAAACAAGAATAAGATTTTTTATTGTACTTTTTTTTTTCGAACTTCTACAGATTTGTTTAAAACATCAAAGTGGGCTTAATTCTTTGGATAACTTAACAAAAATTATAACAAGGTGGTGGCCCCAAACGAACTAAAGATTCGGGGCCCTTTTATAGAAGTTATGTTATAAACCCTTTTTTTTTATCCGGGCTTGAGATCGACAATAAATCATATAACGTTTTAAAAAACTTACCCTATCTCACTTTGGATGAAATAACAAGAATTATAATTGATACTATAAATTAAACATATCTCAAACACTAACTGTTAGAACTTAATCTTTCCAGACACGAGGCCAAATTCATAGGTAAGATTGTCAATGTTATAAGAAAGAACCTCAACTACAAGCTCTTGTACATTGAGGACAGACTAGTTGGAATAAAGAACAATGTTGCTGAGATCGAATCATGGTTACAAGATCCATCACCGAATGCAGTTATCCTTTTTATTCAGGGGATGGGAGGCATTGGAAAAACGACCTTATCCAAATGCATCTACAACTCGAATTACCATGAGTATGATGGCAGTTGCTTTCTTGCAGACATTCACGAGACATCAAACCAACAGAATGGATTGCTGCGTTTACAAACTCAGCTTCTCTCTACAATATTAAGGAGTAACAAGGAAGAAATTATATGGAATCTTGATGAGGGAACAGTTAAGATTGCAAATGCCTTATGCAATAAAAAAGTTCTTCTCATCCTAGATAATGTCACAACAAGGCAACAATTAATAGCACTACTAGGGCCACAACAGTTTTATCCTGGAAGTAAAGTGATCATTACTACTAGGCACAAATGGTTGTTAAATGTTTTCAAATTACGTCCAGAAGTCCATACTGTTAACGAATTAGGGCTCGATGACTCAAATAAGCTCTTTAGTTTGTATGCCTTTCATAGAGATCACCCTATTGAACCCTACATTGTCCGATCAGAACTTGTAGCTCATCACTGTAGAGGCCATCCTTTGGCTCTTAAAGTATTGGGTTCTTTTCTAAATGGAAAAACTATTGATGTGTGGAAAGATGCAATGCGCAAACTAGAAGCAGTTCCTAATCCTGATATTCAAAAAGTTCTACAACTTAGCTTTGACTCTCTAGAAGATACCAACGATAAAGATTTATTCCTACATATTGCTTGTTTTTTTGTGCGTGAGAAGAAAGAATTCATTGTGAAATTGTTAGTTGAATGCGATTTGTACCCTATAGTTGGGATCCAGAATCTAATGGATAGATGTCTACTCTACATTGAAGATGGGAAAGTGATGATGCATCAATTAATCAAGGAGATGGGTCAAGAAGTTGTTCGCCAAGAATCACCAAAGGAACCCGGGAAACGAAGTAGATTGTGGAACCATCAAGATTCTTTTAATGTATTGAAAGAAAATGAAGTAAGCACTGAATATCCATTTTCAATATATCTACTTAATTTATCATGCGTGTTAAACCATAGCTAACCATTTTAAAACTTTTAATTAGGGTACAAGTAAAGTACAGGGACTTATTCTTGATATGCAAATGATCAACGGAATTAATTCAACTTCAATCGTAAATATAGACAAAGGAAGGAAACGTAGTCATGAAGATTTTAGTGGTCGTACCATCCATTCAAATAAAGAAAGCTTCAAGGTTCGAGCAATAGAAAAGATGAAGAAACTAATGCTACTTCAACTCGACTATGCAACTTTTTCACGAAACTACAAGAAATTGCCCAAAAATTTACGATTGCTCCGTTGGCATGGATTTCCTTTAAAATCCATACCAAGAATGCACCTTTAGAGAAGTTGGTCGTTCTTGACTTGCGTTATAGCAAATTAAAAGAAGTCTGGGATGGGTTCAAGGTATATAGTTTTAGTGTCATCTTTTAATTTCCAAATTGATTACTATTTATGAATGTTATTTTGTCACATTGGTCCATATAGAAGTTATTTATATATTTTGTTTTTCATGTCACAGCTGGTCGGATGCCTAAAAATCCTTAATCTTAGTTATTCTGTGGAGCTTATTAAAACCCCTAATTTTGGTGGACTTCGTAGCTTGGAGAGTTTGCTCCTTGAAGGATGCTTAAGTTTGACTCAGGTTTGTGAATCTATAGGGAACCTTGAAAGGCTGGTCTTGTTAGATATAAGTGGTTGCAGAAGTTTAAAAGATATTCCATTCTTACCAAGATCTCTGGTATCACTTAAAATGTATGGTTGTTCAAACTTTGGAAGTCTTGGACAAGTTCAATGCTTGGACGCATGTTCACTATCTTCTCTTTTAGTAGATATTGATGTCTCAGAATGTTGTCTCTTCAATAGTTCTTTCCCAGAGGATTGGAGTAACCTCTTCTTATTGAAGATCTTAAATATAAGCAACAATCATATAACTTCATTACCAAGTTGTATCAAAAGTTTACCAAATCTTGAAGTACTCAATGCTAACTTTTGTCCACATCTTCGGTCAGTTCTAGATGTCCCAAAATCTGTAACAACGCTACGTACCTTTCAGAATACGTCCTTGGAAATAGTGCAACCACCACCAAATCCCTTAACCTTCTTCTTAGCTTTTAGTAATGAAAAACTGTGTATAGTGGAGGGTTGCTGTAAGCTTGAATCAATCAAAAAAGTTGACAGGAAAGTTATAAGATATCTTGGCTTAGAATCGATTTCCGAAAATGGAAAGGGGTCCGGATTTGATAAACAAAAGGCACATACAGAAGAGGACTCTATCAAGGTCCATTTTCTTAGTCTCTTACTCTTTATTGTTTGTGTTTTTCTTTTACCTGTTAATGTTGAGAAAACTAAACTAACAAATGGTTTGTAATATAGGTATCATATGAGTTTGGTATATTTAGTACCTTCGTTTTAGGGAAAATACTTCCATGCTTTAGGTATAAAGAAATTGGATCAACAATATCATTTAGTGTTCCTTCACATCCTAATGGCTCAAGAATAAGTGGTCTGAATGTGTGTTTCATGGCTACTTCAAATTTTGGTAGATCAAGAATTTGGGAAGTTGAAGTTAAGAATAAGTCCAAGGTCTTGGTATGGAAATACAGTCCTACAATACATGTAACATGTAAAAAAACTGGTGAGTTTAATTATGTTTGGTTAAGCCTTTGGCGTACCGGTAATCTATTGGATGATGGGGACGAAATTGTTGTAAGCATCGATCTTATTGGAGGTGACATAGTAGAGGAGTGTTGTGTAAACTTTGTGTATGATGATGTTGAAGAAGTTTGGGAGGATAACCAAGAAGAAATGGATGAAGAAAAGAATGACACCCATTGCATGTCCAATCACATTTCATGGACTGACAGACTACGAGTAGAGGTATCAGATTATGTTCTTAGTGGGAAAACATATTGCTTTCAGCTTGGTGGTGCACTGGACATTCCTAATATTGACGGTATTTCTGGTAAGCTCCTATATTCTTTAACTTTTTTTAACAGGGTTGTCGAGATAATACTAGTTATCCTAGATCTATATATGAAAATGTTTGTTGTTGTAATTAGTTTTAGTTGTGGATTGGTGGGGCCTAAGGGAGAACTGGAGGGGCAGATACATTGATGCACGGTATGTTTGTGTTACAGTTCCCTTGCATAAATCATGGTTTACGCGTTAATGATTGTTTACCTTGTTTTGTTGTGCAAATGCAGCGTTCCAGTCCTGATTTGAAGAAATACCATAACCACTGGCATCTTATCACCCTTGATAACCATCTGATTCACCTTCAATACAGTTATAGCTTTGTCTCAATAACTACATTATATATGTAATTAAGGTATCACTTTGAATAAACAAAACAATCATTTGAATAAACTACATTATTATTGAGTATTCGTTTGATAATTTTACTCTCATAATAAGTTGTGATGCTCAAATTACGTATAATTTTTTTTTGTTTGTCGGGTGTACGAAACTAACCATAGTTTCAACATTAATGTACACTTCTGGAGGAAAGGATTCCTCCTTTTTTCATACATAAACCAATGTTGATATCGAGTTTTAGTTTTTTCGTACTTGTGTAATAAACTCTTTTTTTGTAAGGGCCTATTCTCAATGGTTATACATGTAAAATTAGCTAAAAAGTTTTATTTAAGTTTTCCTCCGAAGTTTTCTTCTTAGACGTCTGGTAAGCTTCTTTTTGTAAAGGTTTACTACACCTTTGGTTCGTATATGAACCAATGTGTGATGAGCCAAAAAAGTTTAAACTAAGCAGAGCCGGCCCAAAGGGAGGACGAGTATTGACGTTCAAATCAAACAGACATGAAAGAAAGGGCGACTATGATCGAGTATTGACGAGCTCAAAATCAAATCAATCAAATCGTTTAGGACCTTGCTCAAATCAATTAAACGTGAAACAATCTGAGGAGCACTCGATAAAGGAAGTTTTTTACATTCTTATTTATGATTGATGAAGCAAAGATGTGTACTAATTTCTTATTACTCCATTAATGATTATTTAATTCTTGAATCTTGAATAGTTGAATGATTTATAAATTATAATTGATTATAAATTTCTTCACTACTTATTGAATAATTCTTGATTCTTGATTAGTTTGTTTTTTATTTCTTGATTAGACGATTAGTTGATACTTGATTACAGTGGCGGAGCCAAAAAATTTGTTCAATGGGGTCACTACATTTTGGTGTTCGGATATCTGTCAGCTCGATTTATAGATTTTTCGGGTCAGGTAGGGCAAGGCCGGCCCTTAGGGGGGTGGGGAGGGCAACCGTCCGGGGCCCGGTCTCCTCAGGGGCCTGAAGTTTTTAATTTTTTTTTTGTATTTTATATATATATTTACAAAAAATTCTATATATTTTTAGTTTTAAACCCAATCACATTAGTCCATTATTTACATATATGACCCGAATTGTTAAAAAAAAAGGCTCAAGTTGTAATTAAACTCATAAAATTTAAAAGGCCCAAACATATTTTTAAACTTAAGAAAAAATAGAGATTGTATTATGGTTTTTTATATAAGATTATTGAATTTATATTATAGGGGCCCGCTTTTTTTTTACACGCCCCAGGCACAAAACATTTCAAGGATTCTCGGGACCGGCCCTGGGTCGGGTACATATTTTTCTTGTCGGGTATGCAAATATACAACAACAACTATACTCAGTAAAATCTCACCAATAGCAAGGCTATTGGTAGGTCTTGAGGGTGAGATGTAGGTCAACTATTGGTAGATTATACCCTGGTTACATTGGGATTTTATGTTACTGCTGAGTTGAGAAATTAGGAGCAAGTAAAATAACAAAAATTTGATTTTATGTTCCTGCTGAGTTGAGAAATTAGAAGTATGATAAAGATAAGAAAAAATTGCTGCTAGTGGGATTCGGACTGGGGATGTTTAGTGAAGATGGTGCCGCACATAAACCACAAGGACAACAACTAATTTGTTAATCTTTTCAAATAATGTGTTTGTATGGGGTCATAAGAAAAAAAATCAATGGAGTCACACTGATTACAGTTGTATTTGTGCTATGTAAAAACGAAAATTGATTGGGGTCACTTGACCCCATACCACAACATGTAGCTCCGCCCATGCTTGATTATTGTTTTGCACCTACAAGTTACTTATAACTAATTATTTATCTTCAAAAGTTATGCCTTCTAAACCAAGGAAGTTGCCATTGAAATGGGTATTCACACAACGACGTCGGGTTCGTAGGAAAAATAAGACGATGAGAATTTCAAGTGACCAAGATCGGATTTCAAAACTGGATCAACTATCGAACCGCTCATCTTATAAATATTTAGTGTCAGGATCGGATTTAAAATTCGGATAACGTCATAAATAATATAAAACTAAAACTACATGCAGACATGTTTACATTTAAACAAAATTATGAACATACTTTGTATCTAGGTGTGGAGTACATACTCATCATTATCCTCATTTAATGGTTACCCTCTAAAGTCTCCATCGTGTGCAGGTTATTCATTTTGACATTTTCAGTCCCTTTCCTTCTGATTTCATCTCACACCCCGGCAAACTCTCAAACAACTATTCATTAATTTCGCTTTTAATATCCGGCAGCCTTCTTTCCCTCTGCTGGTCAGATCACAAAAAACATTGAGTTTTCTATATAACTTTGATTAATAGATATGGTACTGTTATCCCAAGAGACAGTAGCTTCTTCTTCTTCATGTTCATCCATGACTACTTGTTTCACTTATGATCCTAAGCCCTAACTGGATTTCTCAGGTCTAATCGCCGTTCTCTGTTTGTGTTGTTTACTATGCTATATGTTTGTGCATGTATTAGTTTTCTAACTAGACCTTATTTCATGATTTGTAACCTAGATCGAAATATGATGAGTTTTTATGTACTAGTTGTAGTTAATGATTTCTTAAAGCTTAATAGCAGTAATACAACCTTCTTTCATGGTTTATTTCCCCAATTTTGAGTTCGTGTAGCTTTATGCCTTTATCTCTTCAGGTCAGCAACAGTCTTATTAAGCAGATCTAGTTGTTATCCTTGTTGGTTGTTATCATTTTTCTGTTGGGTTGAATGATACACATCTGCCTTATTGAATAGGAAATTGCAACTCAAATTTGATTAACTATACATGTTGTTATCCTACAAGTACATAACATGAGTATAAATGATAGAAGATCTTCCTGTATCTGCTTACATGTTTTTTTAGTGAGTTAAATAGCATTTCATTTTTTTTTAATTTGGGCTAGAAATTTCGGAAGTGAAGCAAGAATGGCGACAACTCAACAACCCAAAGCTGCTACTGAATAAGCTAAAAATGATCTGTTTGAAGATGACGATGAGTTTGAAATCGATCACGGTAATGTATCGTGCCTAGCTTGGATAACAAGTTCTGCGTTTTGGGGATCTGAACCATCTGAGGTGCAACTCACAGCATCCTTGAAGATTTCACGAGCTAGCCATGAGCAATTTCCTTTGATACACCAAATCACAAGAATCGAATGAACACTTATTATATTTGACCAGCCACATCTTACAACATAACTCGTGTACATGTGTAGTACTGCTACACGGTGTGGAAGGCGTACCCGTGATCAAGCCTAACAGGTTCCCAACATTGCTTAACCCATAAGTTTTTAGTAGTTTAATATTAACTAATTAATAATTTGAAAAGAAACCACTACATCCAAAGCCTTGGGCAGGGTTGAGAACAGTTCATCAATCAAGAAAATCTACAGAAAACAATAACCATGACTTAATGGGTGGGCCAAAATGGAGCAATATGCTCTTGTGCAAATTGTGCAACACTATCCTTGAACTGTCCTCATTGCAATAAATTGTGAGAAAACAACCAAATATGTTAGAAACACCAAATAAGCAAACCGTGCGTAACCGATGACTTGTATTCAAGAACACAATTTTTCTATATTTTGAGATGAAATCACAATAGATTTCACACACTTTAACTGATCTACTTTGTACCATCACCAAATGACACCAATTGAATTCAATATTTACTCCTGTATAACAAATTTGCCCTAACTTGATTGATCCAGAGGATTCGTAGAAACAATTCAATGTTTATCTTCAACTTCTGAGATCAAAGTTCAATGATATGCTATAGCACAACTGATAAAGTGAAATCCAGCAAAAAAAACATTGAAATTAACGGAATAATTATGTTTATCTTCTAATTTGAGATAAAAGCCCCAATAATAAGCATAAAAAATACGTACATCATGGTGTTCTAGAAGCAGAGTTACCGCTAGGGTTAGGGCTAGGGCTTGGAGCAACAGTAGGACTACTGACGGTTGTACCGTTACTCTGTGCCTCCTCCGTCAATCACAGCCGCATATTCCCCTTCGAGTTCAAATTCTCTGGCTGAAATTCATGTTTCACCAGCATTCCTTCCAAACCGAACCGCCGACCTGCCAGATATGATTCACCTCCGTCATCGTCTTCGGCAGCTTTAGCGTCTCGAAGATCTTCATAGATCTGGTGCTATACTCCGCTTTGGAATTCGAAACTTCAAACGAGATCTTACCTTCAACGATCGAGGCGTACAAACTGATGTTGTGGTGCTATACTCCGCTTTCGTTTGCTCTGCACAGGTACGTTTGTTCTTTGATTTTTACCTTATTGAGATACGCTTTGAATTTTGGATTTTCAAAATGTGCTCATCTTATTGTTAACTTCAACTATGTATCGTCTCTTGACACTGTTGTTTATCTTGCAGCTATACAGGGAAATAACCAGTTCAAAGGCCGTTTTGAATCTGCTATTGACTGAAATTGATGAAATGTCTGCTAAAAAGGCCGTTTTTATAATTGGAGCCAAGGCGGCTCATTTTGAGGAACCAATGAAGTATGCACGCAGAAGTGTGAGCGATGCTGACATTAGGAAATATCGGTTGCAGCAGTCGAGAGGATTTGGGTCTGAATAGTGGTTCTCAGAGACATCTGGTGGGGTTGCTACATCTAACCCGTTTGCTGCTTCTGCTGGTGGAGCTGATGATGACGGCTTATACAGTTAGGTTTTAAAAAAGTCAATGTCTCAAGAAGAAAAACTTGCAGGATCTCCGTGTTTTTTAAGGTTTTGAATTAGCTTTTTGTGTATTTTAATGCATATCGATCGTTTGTTTACCTGAACATTTTGTGCAGTGGCTGAATTTTGTGCAAATGTGGAACCCAATTCAAATATAAACTTGGTGGCAGATAAGTATTTTAAGGGGGCGATGTATTTCATACAAGTAATACCTCATAAAGCTGCTAATATTTTGTGCAAATGTGGAATCCAAGGGTTTATTTGATCCAAGTAAGCTACTAATATGCATGTATTTTAGTTTATTTACACGGTTTTTTTCTGGTTAATATCTCAGAAAAAGAGCAAATGTTGCGCCGTGTTGTTATTGGAGGAAGGCCCAACTAGAGTTGAGTTTAGTGGTGAACTAAGTGATTTTACAATTTTGTCTTTGTTTTACTACTATATTGTGTAATAACAAATTTATGTCAATTAAGTGACACTGTATAACTTTATAATAATTTCAATTTTTATGATAAAAATCCAGTTCTATTGACTTTTGTGCAGGTGACATACTGACATGAAAAAAAAAATAGTTGGCTGTTTGTTTTTGTGCAGGTGACTTGAAAAGGATATGTAAGACCGATCTCGGAATTGTTTCTCAATGTTGTTAACTGCTCGATGCAACCCGAAAGGTAAATACTGCCCTGCTTTCCATCATCGGTGGGTTGGTGACGGGTCCAAAATGAGTAATTTTTTTATAGCTCAAAACAGGTTGGGTTTACCTGAACCTTTGTTTCTGTCCAGATTTGTATTTTTATTTGTTTTATATTAAATCCTATTTTTCATGTCAAAAATTTAATCAAAGAACTTTCATTCTGGTGTAACAGTACAAACATGAAAAGGAGTTATTTTAAGACTATAGTTTTGTTAAAAAAGATCATATGTTACTAAATCATTTTATTTGTAGACAATCTCAAAACACGTCGAGTGTAATTTAGTGAATTTTAGTTATTTTTTACATAAAAGTTGCAAAGTAAAATGGAAGCATGGATTGGATAGCTCTAATCACTTGGAACAATTGATTTTCTTGGTTGCAGATTGCAGATATGGTTTTGTAACCATGTAATTTCGTCTTCATTCTATATTGGTCATGAAATTACATATGAAAGTCGGACATGCAGGATATGGATTTTACTCATTTATGGAATTAGTGAATTACTTTTGAGTTCAGTGTGTTTTACTGCAGGAGACAAACAACATGCTCCACACACCATAAGCATTATAAGTATTTATGGATTTGAGTCATTTCAGGTACACTTTTTTATATTAATTAATAAAAAACATCATCTTTGGTAAAACTGTAACCAGTCATATTAACGTTTCTCTATTTTCAGAAGAATAGCTTTCCGCAGTTTTATAAACTATGCTGATAAGAGATTGCAACATTTCATTCGCCATCTTTGTAAGCTTGAACAAGAGGTATGTTTATGTATATAATGAACAGATTGTATCCTATTTTATTTAATGCAATCTTATGTTTAGTATTTTCTTAACAAGGGTGAATTACATTAAATACCCACATTTTACTTTTGTTCGCCAACAATTGTCGCATTAACGTTTGTATGGGTCAGCACATATAAGGTAAAAACATGCTAAGATAACAAAATTCATGACACGACAGTACTATATGAATGGATACATCCAAACAGGAAAAATCCAGTTGTCTGCATCTGCTGCGACATGTTTACATCAACCCAGAAGTTGAGACTGTTACATTATTCAGAACCAGGTTCGTAAGTTGATAATTTAAATTTGTTTATATCTTTTAAATAATAAGTACAATTGTTTATCTATTAAAAGGTTTGCAAATATGATATATACTCAATGGACGATAGATGAGATGAGTGGGGATCAAGTATGTTTAAAGGTACGTATCTCTAATTAGATGCAAGGTAATATGGTCAAATTGATAATTGTTGAAGTTATATGGTATTGTCTTTAAACTTGAATAATGAGTCTTCTGTTTATAACTATGATATTAGTGATGAAACTCAATATATAGTAAGAGTTAGATAACTGAATATCAATGTTGTTAATTGGGTCGTTTGGTACTAGAGATTGTATGTCCAACTGTTACAGTTTTGTTTATAGATTGGTTCAAACATAGTAGCTAATTGTCTATCAAATTTAGTGGCTTTATTCCGTTTCAGCTTAAAAAAAAGAAAAGAAAGGTGTTGCAATTTAGCATGTAAACCAGTCCATTTCAGGACCAAACTTTGCTGCACATTTAACTGCATTTTTTCAGGTACAATTTACGCAGCAATGTAGCTGCGTTATGGGCTGTTTTTGTTACGTTTGTGATCAATGACACGTATTTTCTCATCTTGCCACGGTTCAAGCCACCGAGCCACTGTATTTTTTTTTCTTCCCCATGTCACCTTCATGCTCTCTGATTCAAAGAAGAAGAAAGAAAGAGAAATGCTCCATGAATTCAGGACATTTTTTTAACCCATGTGGTCTGTTACCTTCTCAATCTAACATTTTTTAAATTTACTGCTGGACAACATGCAAGTATGCATTTATTGTTTTTAGGTTATATCTTATTAATTTGACACATGATGAACAACCTATAGATTTTTGGATATCGTACTTCGCCACTTCTGCGAACATCTTCTCGGTTAACATCTTTTGCTATCTTTGTATTTATATATTTAGTTTATTCTGGTAAGGTGAGATGTGTTTTGCTATCTTTGTATTTAGTTTATTATGGTAAGGTTAGATCTTGTATTTAGTTTATTATGGTAAGGTTAGATGTTAATTATGCTGCCTTTGTAATTAGAATAGGTTAAAAAAATACAGGTTTGTTTGTGTTGGTATCTTTATGTTGGCATGTGGCTTTATATGTTAGTAACTAACCACTAGCAATGACAATTAAAAAAGATAATATTTCTGCCGTAGCGCGGGGCCGTCCCCTAAACACAACAAATTTTAATATGTGCCTGACCTAACCCAACTGTTACTAAACACGACACTTTCAACTTGATCATCTTTTTACCTGCTACCCAATTTATGAGACACCCTTCGACATCATTGTCTGTTCATTATTTTATCTGTTATTTTGTTCAAGAATTATTTGGCTACTTTATCAAATTTCTTAACACCAAATACCTATGTTAAATAGTTGTGTAAAAATGTTAGCTTGATCATTTAGGCCTTATTATTATTAAAACACTAACAAGCGTACTATATAATATATCACGAGAGAATTGAGAAACTAAATAAAACCGAGTACCACGTTGAAATTATCGTCCCCGCCGCATCGCGCGGCTTTCCGACTAGTATATTTAAAAACATTTACTACTTTACATATAATACTATATACTTAACAAAGTTTTTAGACAAAAATTATAATTTAAATACAAAATATTATATACTTAGTGGCGGTAGGCGGTGGTGGTGGGCGGTGGTGACGGTGGTTGTGGGTGGCGGTTGTGGTGGTGGGTGGTGGTGGTGGCGGTGGCGGTGGCGGCGGCGGGCGGTGATGGTAGTTGGCGTTGGGTGGCAGTTGTGGTGGAGGGTGGTGGTGGCGGGTGGCGGTGGTGGTTGGTGACGATGGTGGTGGGTGGCGGTGGTGGGTGGCGGTGGTGGTGAGTGGTGGTGGTGGCGGGAAGCGGGCGGTGATGGTGGTTGGCGTTGGGTGGCGGTGGTGGCGGGTGGTTGGTGGCGGAGATGGGTGGCGGCGGCGGGCAGTGGTGGTGGTTGGCGGTGTCGGGTGGTTGGTGGTGGTGGTGGTGGTGGAGCGATTATAATTGTAGGGTAAAGGGTGGGGGTAGATTGGTAATTTTTTGTTCAAAAAGCCAAAAATGAATTAAAAAGCCAGAATTTATGGCTTTTGAAAAATAACTTTTAAGTCTTTCAAAAAGTCAAAACAAAAAGGATTTTTATGGTTACCCAACACTTTTTTTAACGTATTAGCTTTTTAAAAACCCAATAAGTTATTTCCAAACTCAATTCTAAACACCCTCTTAGTTTACTTAGATTTAAATAAATAATAAAAGGACTTGACACTTATAAATGAAACTATAAATTTTTGAGTGATCCGGTTACACTAGCTAGTTAAAAAAAACTAGTATATTGTAGTAGGGGATGGAAAATCAAAAGAATAGATGATACACCTATTTAAATATACGAAGTTCTGAATGTACCACACTATCCATTTGTAATTTGCGACCGAAACTAAGCGGTCACATAATTTGCGACTGAAAATTTTCAACCGAAAGTAAGTGGTCGTAAAATTTGCGACTGAAAATTTTCGACGGAAACTAAGCAGTCGCAAAATTTGCGACTGAAAATAAACGGTCGCAAAATTTGCAACGGATTTGCGACCGAAAATAAGCGGTCGCAAAATTTGCAACGGATTTGCGACTAAAAATAAGCGGTCGCAAAATTTACAACTGATTTGCGACCGAATCTACAATCGGTTGCAAATCGGTCGCTAATTTTGCAACCTTGATGTGCGGTCGCAATTGCCAAGTTTTCTACTAGTGATAAAGCTTGATGTGTTGTAGTCAAAACGCATAGGTAAATCTCGGTACAACAAAAAATTGATCGAGTGGACATGGTTACTTCCACAAAAACATATTCTTCCACGGAACTTCAACATCCTCCCCACTTTCTAGGGTTTTCCTATAGAACCTTTGTTTTCCCCTTTTAGCTCCAATAACCCTGCTTAATCGGTCAATAATATCAATACAAACACTTTTTTCCTAAGCCATAACACAAAAATACAAAATAGTAATAGAAAGAAAACACAGGTGTAACGTCCCGAAAACGACAATCAAATAAATGGGGTTCGGAAAATAAAATAAATAGAAAGTCGAAGATCATTCGGGACTTAATGCAAAAGAAGGAGAAAGGGAAGGGAGGGGGACTACAAACCCTAGCCGCCACCTCCCTCAAGCCTCATTCTACCATTGTTTCTGTAATACCCCCGAATATTTTCGTTTAAGTTTATGTCTAGTTAATTATTAGTTATATTTATTATTATTAGGCCTTAGGGTTATTGTCAGGGTAGGTATTGGGTAGCCTAGATTTAGTTAGGCATGGACTGATCACCCATGCTTAACCAATGTAGCGTTAGCCAATATCAACCAGGTTAATAATATACCTTAGGGTTATTGTTAGGGTAGATATTGGATAGCGTAGCTTTAGTTAGGCATGGACTGATCATCCATGCTTAGCCAATGCAGTGTTAGCCAATATCAACCAAAATAATAAGTAGTTAAGTGTACCCAAACCTAACTTAGGATTACTGTATCAGGACCCAGAAATATTCAAGATAAGATACGAACCCTGCTTTCATTTAGAAACTCAACTTATACAAGTTAAGGTGAAGACATTTAATTCCCCACTTTTAAAACATCTTGAAATATTTGGGGGTTATAATACAACCATGCCATGAATATGTTTAATGTTTTTAAACAGAAAGCACACTTTTAAATTACTTTGAGCAGGCGGATAAATAAAAGAAAAGCCTCACGTGCTCTGTAGAAAAGACTTAAGACAGCGGTTACCCGCAGCAGATGTAAAACTGGGACGTAATTTTCAGTAGTCGACTTACTAGAGAAAGAGGCTAGTGCATACATCGGTTATCCTTCAGGTATTCGGTAGGAAAGACGTAAGACGGGGGTTACCTGCAACAGACGTAAAACTGTGACGTAACTCTCAGTAGTCTACCTACTCGGGATAAGGACGCCAAGTGTATACACAATAAATATAAAAGTGCAATAATGGGGCCGGTTAATCATGATGTGAATACATTTATAGTCTTTTTAAAACCATACAAAGTTTTCATACCTTCAAAATGGCATGAACCCGGTTAAATATATCTAATATATAAAGGTAACTTACGAGAAGCATCTTGTCATTTATTGTACGTATGGTTTGATCAAATTGATATACATACCATGGTGCGGCTTTGTATGGCTAGCTTCATTCTTGTGGAAGGATCATAGCGCAGCCGAAGATACACCGGAAG
Source organism: Smallanthus sonchifolius (assembly GCA_023525975.1). Taxonomy (NCBI): domain Eukaryota; kingdom Viridiplantae; phylum Streptophyta; class Magnoliopsida; order Asterales; family Asteraceae; genus Smallanthus; species Smallanthus sonchifolius. The sequence goes on along the minus strand of CM042033.1, from coordinate 68,505,840 downwards.
TTATATCCACTTGAATTTCAGTTGCTATTGTATGAGATGGTAGTGAATGTGCATGTTACCATGCAAATTATGATTAAATAGATTTAACTGCTTCATGTGACAAAATCTTTTGGGTCTTGTAAATGTAATTCACCAACTTTTCGTTGACGTATATTTTCAAAATGTTTTCAAGCAATCATGAATAACTTTGATAGTAAGGTAGTGGTTTAGGGAGGATATACCCCTAAACTCCATAATCCCTTACTCAGTTTTGGACCAGCTGGTGGTGACTACAGTACATAGAAGCATGGCTTCCGTGGCTCGGGATATTATTACACAATATTGTAATATGAAGTATAAAACTTTGAATTTTCAGAACAATTATTGTAAATTATTAGGGGTGTTTAATTCCCCATGTTTTATGAAAATGGTAGTTACTCGACTACGAAAGTCAAGAATTTTCATGAAACTCAGAACCACGAAATTTTCGCTGTGCAAATAAAATATATATTCAAAATAGGTACCAATCTGAGTCGCACGTCCGGGGTATCATTTTTTGGGTGTGACAGGTTGGTATCAAAGCTACAGGTTTCAGCGTCTATTTTAACTGTCTATTGTAGACGATCAAGATTTGATTTTAGCATGATCGAGCGGTTTGGGTCCAATTACACGACGGTTGGACACACCGTCATCAATATTATATACAATAGCTATGGTACTCTACTTGTTATGTTTTGGGAAACTAGTGGATCACCCATGTAATTTATGCAACTTGAGGACCATGAATCCAATATATCCGAAGGAACCATCCGTGTAATTTACTCTATATATATTAATGATTTTCCTGATGAACATTGGACCCAGTCAAAACTGTATGCATAGGGTTAGGTTCAAATAAAAAGAGTTTTTAAAATAAGAAGGGTAAGAAGGATTTAGGGCCATTAGATCAAATTGTAGAAAATGATTTAATGGTTGAGATCAAATTGTAGGAGAAAAAGTTGTTGAAAGGGTATTTTAGTTATGACCATTTTTTTTGACTTTTTATCAAGTCCCCCCTTTTTAAACGTTATAACTTTTATATACGACATTATATTTTAAAAAATTACACCATAAAAACGAGTGTTTTTATCTTTAAAACGAGTAAAGTCTCGTTATATACAAAAACGAATTTTTTTTTTTAAATTTTGCAGCTCATTGTGTAATTTGCTCGTCATTGTGTAATGTCAGATCTGGTTATTGTGTAATGTCAGGTCTGGTCATTGTGTAATACATATAGCACAATGATAAAAAATATTTAACAAAATTAGCAAATTACACAATGAGCTAGAAAATGTAAAACACAATGATGAATACATATAACACAATGATGAAAAATATTTGATAAAATGAGCAAATTACACAATAATGTCAGGTCTGGTTATTGTGTAATGACAAAAATAACACGAAATTATCTAAAACGTAAAACACAATGACGTAAACGAGCATTTTTTTTATCTTTAAAACGAGTATAGTGTCGTTATATACAAAAACGAAAAAAATTACAAAAACGAGTATAGTGTCGTTATATACAAAAACGGAATTATTGTGTAATTTGCTCATTGTGTAATATGCTCATTTTGTCAAATATTTTTTATCATTGTGTTATATGTATTCATCATTGTGTTTTACATTTTCCAGCTCATTGTGTAATTTGCTCATTTTATCAAATATTTTTCATCATTGTGTTATATGTATTCATCATTGTGTTTTACGTTTTCCACCTCATTGTGTAATTCGCTCATTATTGTGTAATTCGCTCAAATATGTCAGATTATTGTGTAATGTCAGGTCTGGTCGTTGTGTCTAATGTCAGGTCATTGTGTCAAATATTTTCCTATCACTATTTTATATATAATATATAAAAAAACAGTGACAAAAATAAACACGAAATTATCTAAAACGTAAAACACAATGATTAATACATATAACATAATGATGAAAAATATTTGACAAAATGACCGGACCAGACCTGACATTACACAATGACCAGACCTGATATTACACAATAACCTGGCATATTACACAATGACCATTATGCCCTCCCTTTAAAAACAATAAAAGGACACATGTCAAGCCCAAAATCTTTTTTACCCTTCTTATTTTAAAACCCTTTTTACCATAACCTAACCCTGTATACTGCATATTCGTTTTCTTCTTTTTTTAAAAACACTTCTTAACTAAGTTGAATCATTTGAACTTGATTCCTTTCCGACCTTTTTTAGTTTCTCACAGTATTGGTAATTTTATATTCTTTTAATCTTTATTATATTATTTAAAACATTTAGAATTAAATTTCTTATTTATTTAACATCATAAAAAATTTATTAATATGATTTAGCATAAATTTATATTTCAGAACTTTAGATATAAGTGTTATTTATCAACGGAATAAAATTTTAATACCTTAATTTATTTATCCATATTTATGGTTTTTTTTTACATTATTACCTCATTTCGGGCCCACCTAAATTACTCCTAACAATTTACACCGACGGGGCTCGAACCTTTGACCTCAAGAAAAGCTTCACCAATCTAATTATAAATGACTTTGTTATTAGACACAACCTTCTCACCTCATCTTTATTGTATTAGTTAATAGTTATAATAGTTATTATTATTTTAAATTTTAAACTTGAACTATTATTAATACAACATTTTGCAAATGATAAATTCATGATAAGGAATTTTGTTGGTCCACGTATTACCTCTTCACCGGCCCAAATCAATTAACTTTTGAGGTCGGCCCAAATCAATTAACTTTTGAGGTTTAAACTTTTAATATTATTTTATCTATAGAATTATTTTTTTATGGATTCGGTTTACTTCTTATAACTTTTAAAATGTGATGTTTTTAAAAGATTCGAATATATTGTTATGACGTGTTTATTTTTAACTACGTTTCGATGTAAATTTTGTTTAAAACAGACCCGGGTTAAATATAACGTAGGAATTTTGTTGGTCCGCTTATAACCTCTTCACTGGCCCAAATCAATTAACTTTTGAGGTTTAACTTTTAATATTATTTTATCTATAGAATTATTATTTTATGGATTCGGTTTTTCTCTTATAACTTTTAAAATATGATGTTTTTAAAAGATCCGAATATATTGTTATGACGTGTTTATTTTTATCTACGTTTCGATGTAAATTTCGTTCAAAACAGACCCGGGTTAAATATAACGTATTTTTAAGTTATTTTGACCATAAAGTAATGTATTTCTAAATTTCGAATCTACCGTTGCTACGCGGTCGTTTCTAAATACATGTTGATATGGATTTTATTCAAGATCTGACACCACAATACGCGGCCAAAACCCATGAGTGAAATATGATAATTTTTTTGTATTTTTCACGACCACTTAATGTTTTTTAAATTACGAATATACAGTTGCAACGTCCTTATTTCTGCGTATCTTTAGATCTAAATTTTATTTAAAACCGAGCCAGCTCAACGCGCGGCCAAAACCTAGTAGTTACAAACAATAATGCAGTCCCTGGTACCTAAAAAAAGCTTGAAGTCTTGTAGTCAATATACCGTAAATCTTGGTCCAACAAAAAATTGAATGGACATGGTTACTTCTTTCCACAAAAAATATCTTATCCTTCAAACATCCTCCCCACTTTGTAGAGTTTTCTCATAGAAAAACCTTTGTATTCCCCTTTTAGATCCAATAACTCTTCTTAATAATAATAGCTAGCTAGCTATGGCGCTGTTATCCCAAGAGACAGCAGCTTCTTCTGATCCAAGTTCATCCACTCATCCTTGTTTCAGTTATGATGTTTTTTAAGTTTTCGAGGTGAAGATACCCGCAAGACTTTTACTGATCACCTCTATGCAGCACTCAAGCAAGCAGGAATCCGCACTTTCAGGGACGACGATGCAATGGACCGAGGAACACTGTTAGGGCCTGAGTTGAAAAAAGCTATCCGTGAGTCCGCAATTTCGATCATTGTCTTTTCAAGAGATTATGCATCTTCCAAGTGGTGTCTTGATGAGGTCGTGACGATCATCCAAGAACAGGAGAGGCTTTCCTCTAAGCATGAAGTTGTTCCCGTGTTCTACGACGTGGAGCCATCTGATGTCCGGAATCAAACAGGAAGCTTTGAAAAAGCATTTGGTAAGTATGATAATATGATAGAGGCAGAAACAGATCATCAGAAGAAGATTGAATGGTTGGAGAAGGTGAAGGCATGGAGGGTCTCTCTTCGAAAAGCTGGAAGCTTGACAGGAATGGTATTAGCTAATGGGTATGCTTTCTTCTCCTCGATCATCATCTGTAAAAAAATAATCATTGATCATCGAACAAACAAGAATATGAGAGTGGCCGATCTTAATTCTTTGGATAACTAAACAAGAGTTATTATAACTTAACAACTATAGTTAAACTATATCTTCTAAATATTTTCGGCTGCCATATTACATCCGGATCTGCCAAGATTTCGGCCCCCAATATTCTTGTTTGCTTTTCACATGTAAATCAAATCCTATGATTAATTCCCTTAGCTAACTGCTAGAACTTGATCTTTCCAGATACGAGGTGAAATTCATAAGTAAGATTGTTAATGTTATAAGAAAGAAACTCAACTACAAGCTCTTGTACGTTGAGGACAAACTAGTGGGAATAGAGAACAATGTTGCTGAGATTGAATCATGGTTACAAGATCCATCACCTAATGCAGTTATCCTTTTCATTCACGGGATGGGAGGCATTGGAAAAACAACCTTATCCAAATGCATCTACAACTCAAATTACCATGAATATGATGGCAGTTGCTTTCTTGCAGACATTCACGAGACATCAAACCAACACAATGGATTATTGCGTTTGCAAAGTCAGATTCTCTCCACAATATTAAGGAGTAACAAGGAAGAAGTTATATGGAATCCTGATGAGGGGATCGTTAAAGTTGCAAATGCCTTGTGCAATAAAAAAGTACTTCTCATCCTAGATGATGTCACAACAAGGCAACAATTAAGAGCACTACTAGGGCCACAACAGTTTCATCCAGGAAGTAAAGTGATCATTACAAGTAGGCACAAATGGTTGGTAACTGATTTCAAAATACCTCCAAAGGTCCATACTATTGAAGAATTAGATCCATCGAACTCATATAAGCTCTTTAGTTTGTATGCCTTTCATAGCGATCACCCTACTGAACCCTACATTGACCGATCAGAACTTGTAGTTCATCAATGTGGTGGTCATCCTTTGGCTCTTAAAGTACTGGGTTCTTTTCTAAATGGAAAGACCATCGACGTGTGGGAAGACGCAATGCGCAAACTAGAAGCAGTTCCTAATCCTGATATTCAAAAAGTTCTACAACTGAGCTTTGACTCTCTAGAAGATACCAACGATAAAGATTTATTCCTACATCTTGCTTGTTTTTTTGTGGGTGAGAAGAAAGAATTCATTGTGAAATTGTTAGCCGAAAGCGATATGTACCCTGTAGTTGGGATCCAGAACCTAATGGATAGATGTCTACTCTACATTAAAGATGAGAAAGTGATGATGCATCAATTAATCAAGGAGATGGGTCAAGAAGTTGTTCGCCAAGAGTCACCGAAAGATCCCGGGAGACGAAGTAGATTGTGGCGCCATCAAGATTCTTTTGACGTATTGAATGAAAATAGAGTAAGAAAATGCATCTCCAACTTCAATATATCTACTTAACTAAATGTATATGTTAAGCCATAACTTACTCTTTAAGTTTCTGAATTAGGGTACAAGGAAGGTAGAGGGACTTGCTCTTGATATGCGCAGCGTCAAGGGAATTAATTCAACTTCAATCGTAAATATGGACAATCGAAGAAAACTTAGTTATGAAGATTTTAGTGGTCCTAACATGCACACAAATAAAGAAAGCTTCAAGTTTGGAGCAGTAGAAAAGATGAAGAATCTAATGCTACTACAACTCGACTATGCAACTTTTTCTGGAAGCTACAAGAAATTGCCCAAAAAATTACGATTGCTCCGTTGGCATGGATTTCCTTTGAATTCCATACCAAGTGATGTACCTTTACAGAAGTTGGTAGTTCTTGACTTGTGTTATAGCAAATTAAGAGAAGTCTGGGATGGGTTCAAGGTATATATTTTTATAGTCATATTCTAGTTTCCTAATTGATTACTAAATATGAATGTTATTTTATCACATAGGTCCATATAAATTTTTTTTCAAATTTTCAGTTTCATAAATGGTGTTTCTCCGGTTGCCAACCACGGTTTGACTCATTCCCCATTTTACAACACCGGTTTGATGCAACACCCTCTTAGCAACCACGTTTTGATATAATGTAATAACTTGCTTGTGTAAACAGTAAACACATAAATGAGTGAATGCAAATCACGGATGCATTTGAGGGATTTTATAGTGTGAATCGAATTCGAAAGACATGGCACATAGGCTTGAGATGTGTTAGTTTAGCTTAGACAGGTGTTAAGAATGGCGGAAACGTGGCCTGCAGTTTCAGTTTGATTCACCACGTGATACTTCACAATGCCCTTTCCAAGTTTACTTAAATAACAATTATGAACACCCAATCTCCATTTCGTCATATTTAATCTCTTAAAAATTGGGTAGGTATAAGAATGATATTAAACATTATATCAAACCGTGGTTCCGAAGAGTGTAATGCATCAAACCGTGGTTTCTAAGTTGAGATTGAGTCAAACCATGGTTGCCAACCACGGTTTCATGAGACACAAATGAGAATACTGAACTTTCAACCAAACCATGGTTGTGAAACTGAATAAATTTCAAACACCATAAATGAAAGAAGGTGTTCAAGTAGCACCATTTCTGAACAAAATTTTCCCATATAAACATTATTTCCATCTCTTTTTTTCATGTCATAGGTGATTGGATCCTTGAAAATCCTTAAACTAAGTTATTCCGTGGAGCTTATTAAAACACCTGAATTTCTTGGACTTCCTAGCTTGGAGAGTTTGCTCCTTACAGGATGCTTAAGTTTGATTCAGGTTTGCGAATCCATAAGGTACCTTGAAAGACTGGCATTGTTAGATATAAGTGGTTGTAGAAGTTTGAAAACTATTCCACGCTTACCAAGATCTTTAGTATCACTTAAAATGCATGGTTGCTCAAATCTTGGAGGTGTTGGACAAGTTCAATGCTTGGATTCATTTTCATTATCTTCTCTTTTGGTAGTTATCAACGTCTCAGGATGCAATCTCTTCGATAATTCTTTCCCAGAGGATTGGAGTAACCTCTTCTCATTGAAGTGTTTAAATATAAGCAACAATCATATAACTTCATTACCAGGTTGTGTAAAAAGTTTACCCTGTCTTGAAGCACTTTTTGCTACTAGTTGTTCACATCTTCAATCAGTTCTAGATGTCCCAAAATCCGTAATAGACCTAAGTATCTCTAAGAATATGTCTTTGGAAAGAGTGGAACTACCATCAAATCCTTTAACCTACTACTTCTTCGCCCATGGATGCGAAAAACTGTGTGCAGTGGACGGTTGTTTTAAGCTTGAACCAATCCAAAAAGTTGACAGGAAAATTATAAGATATCTTGGCTTAGAATCGATCTTAGAAAATAAAATAGTGTCTGAATTTGAGAATCAAACTCCAAATACAGAAGACGTCTCCATCAAGGTCCTATGTCTCCGTTTCTTTCACAAAGATTTATCTTTTGTTTTTTTACCTGTTAATGTAAAAAAAAACTAAACTAACAAATGGTTTATGCTATAGGTATCATATGAGTTTGGAATATTCAGTACCTGCATTTCAGAGAAAACACTTTCATGTTTTAGGTATAAAGAAATTGGATCAACAATATCATTTAGAGTTCCTTCACATCCTAATGGTTCAAGAATAATCGGTCTGAATATCTGTTTCATGGCTACTTCAAATTTTGGAAGATCAAGAATTTGGGAAGTTGAAGTTAATAATAAGTCAAAGGTCTTGGTATGGAAATACAATCCTACAATACATGTAACATCAACATGTAAAAAAACTCATGAGTTTAATTATGTTTGGTTAAGTCTTTGGCGGACCGGTAATCTACTGGATGATGGGGACGAAATTGTTGTAAGCATCCGGCTGTATGATGGTTATACTTTGATTGATGGGCAATATCTTGTAGTAGAGGAGTGTTGTGTGAACTTCGTTTACGATGATGATGAAGTGGACGAGGATAACCATGAAGAAATAGATGAAGAGAAAAAGGACGACCATTGCATGTTCCATCACATTTCATGGACTGATAGAATGCGAGTAGAGGTATCAGATTATGTTCATCATGGGAAAACGTATTCCTTTGGGAATGGTTATTCCTTTCATCATCGTGGTATTTCTGGTAAGCCTGTAAATTCTTTAATCTTTTTTAACCCTACTTATCCTCTGTATATGAAATTGTTTGTTGCTATAATTAGGTTTAATTGTCGATTGGTAGGGCCTAAGAGTGTACGGTAGATCCATTGTTGCAAGGTATGTTTTTGTTACAGTTCACTTGCTTAAAATTTATGGTAAGCTCATGAATTCTTTAATCTTTTTTTACAGCATCACCGAGATAACCCCGTATTCTGCAAGATAATCTACGTGCTTAGCTAGAGCAGTGGCGAAGCTTCAATAAAAACCTAGGGGGGGCCGGGATTTTTTTTTCCCTATCGGGGGGCCGGTACTATAAAATTTTCGGCCGAATACATATAAATTAACACTGTCGAGCAAAAAATCGGCCGAATACGTATAAATTAACACTACTGAGCGAAAAATCGGGGGGGCCGGGGCCCCCCGGGCCCTAAGAAAGATTCGCCCCTGAGCTAGAGCATATAATTTTTTTATTATATACGGACAAAGGAGGATGTTATGTACAAATCATCTTGCTATATGCCATTTATCCAAAATCTTTGCACAAATAATGAAAATGTCTTGACTATACTTTTAAGACTAATTCAATGTGTTTCCGATGAAATTTGTTATTTGTATTTTATTGCAAACATGTTTTTAATAGTGGCATCATGCAATTCTATTTCTTGACAACGAATTGTATGTATACTATCTTGAAACAAAGGTAAAGTTAAGGTTTTATCGTACCAACTTAACTCAAAATGTAAATAAAAGTATTCTTCGTTTTTTTTATTTTTGAATATACGAGACCTAGAAAAAAATGAGATTTTTGAATATACGAGACCTAGAAAAAAATGAGCATAAGCGGATTACGGTTAACTAATAATATTCATATTATTTTATTACTAATACTAGCTTTAAACCCGTGTGTTACACGGGGTGAAACGTTAAAATTATATTGATTAATATTTTAACACATCTTTTTATAAAACATTTGATTTTGTATTGATAATTTTTTCATCTTGTTAAACGTTAAGATTATATTGATGAGAGTAATCAAAACATTAAAAATATACATGAAAATACACTTCATAAGTGGTGTTACTTTTATAATATATTAAATTATATTTTAAATAAAACCTTACAATGATGAATTACAAACATGAAAAATGCTTCTTTATATACAACATTTGACGTGATATTGATAACTTTTTCATGTTTGTCAAAGATTAATAAGTTGACTCCAACTGACCAACTTTTTAAAGTGCGATGACCAATGTTGCTTCCGGATATAACATCTACTTCTATAATACAATTATCTAGTGAATTGACCTGAAGTCTTATGCAATGCGGCGGACATTTTGGTGCATTCAATAAACCATTACATAAAAAAAAGTTTATAACCACATGATACAACAAAGGGAGACCCTAGTATTTCTAATGCCTTCTACTTACAAAGCTATTACAATTCATATTTTATCTAACCACTTTCGAGTAAATACAATGTACGACGAAGTTTGTTGCCGACCCATCTATCTTTTAATAATAATATATATTTTAAAGAAAATCCTAATTATATACTAATAAAACACATTTATTTTAAATTATCCATTATTATAACTTATAAGAAACTTTGAAATCTAATTATATAACTTTTATTTTCAATCAAATAGTAAATAAAAGTTAAATTATATTAAATAGTAATTAACGTATTTTCGAAACCCAATTATATATTAACTTTTACATATTTTGAATTTTGTTTTTTATCCTTTGTATATGTAATAAATTTTTATACTTGTAAAATATATAAATAAATATTTAAGAATTTTATATATTAATATTTTTCACCATGTGTAGTACATAGGTTCTAAGCTAGTTTATTTTCATTAAATGCACTTAGCAAAAAAAAAAAACTTAACCGCCCCACTCTCCCACCTCACCACTAATTAGTTTCATTAACTGGATTGTCATGGTGCTTAGTGGCGCCTTAACTGTAATCTGGCGGGAAACACTACTAGTTGACGTATACAAATTAATGTGTCACCAACCGGTGATAAACCTATCTAAAATGTATACAAATGGGTTTACTTGAAACATTTTAGATTTTTAAGTTGATAAGGCTGAAAACATTTTACATTCACTAAAATAGTTTTTTTTAACATTATTACCCCATTTTGAGCTCACCTGAACTACTCCTAACAATTTACACCGACCCGCCTATGACGGGGCTCGAACCTTTAACATCAAGAAAAACTTCACCAATCTAACTATAAATGACTTTGTCGTTAGACCAAAGCCTTACCTCATCTTTATTGTATTAGTTAATAGTTATAATAGTTATTATTATTTAATTTTTAAACTTAAACTATTACAAACAACTAGTCTTAGAATACCCGCACGTTGCTAGAAATAATCATGTTGCACCGATATAGTCTGAATTTTAAAAAATAGTATGTTGTTTTAAAAACAAAATTCAAAACATACCATATTTGACCCGTGGGTTTTGGCTACGAACGGGCGTTGATAGTACTCGTAAATTAGAAATAAAAGAAGAGAAAAAAAATAATAAAGAAACATCAAAGAGTTAAAAGCATAAACTGGAATAGAAATACAAATAAAAAGTTAAAAACGATAAAAAAAAATCGTAAGTAAAAAAGTAAGAAAAAATCAAAAGAAAACAAAAAGTCAAAAACAAAAATGAAAAAATAAACAGTAAAAATCAACAGAAGAGTGAAAATTATTAGTAAAAACTATTTTAGTGAATGTAATATATTTCTAGGTTTCTATTTTTTATATGCGTACCTCATTCCATTTTAATTTGTATATTTATGAGTTAAGAATGAATTCATTTTAGCTTGTTTTATTGTTTACTAGCTTAGAACCCGTGTCTACACACGTTTTGAAAAATATCAATACATGAAATTCTTAAATCTTTATATATATATTTTATACGTGTAAAAATGTATTACCTATACGAAGGAAAAAAACAAAATTCAACATATGTAAAAATTAATATATAATTGAGTTTTGAAAATACGTTAATTACTATTTAATTCAATATATGTAAAAATTAATGTACATTCAATATATATATCAATAGATTGCATGCCTATATTCATGTTTTGTTAAAGCGCTCGCAACCGAAACTGACAGTGTGTTTGTTTGTTTGCCTCCAGTCAGATCTATCAACTCTGACTAATGTGTTAAGGTCAATATTTCACCCGTTCGACCTCCAATCGAGTTAGCGCGACTAACGCGGATGGGGTTTGTCAAACCCAGTAGTACTACCAAAATTACCTCGCTCATACCATATTAACGGTCCGATGTGTTTGAGGACTTTTCATGATAGTGTGTTACGCTTAGACTCAACAGTGATATCATATGAATTACAATAACCCAAAAACGGTTGTGACATGTTTTCTCCCCTAAATAAAACAGTAAAAGGGGTCGTGAAACTCAACTAAATTGAGTAGTGGATTGGATCACACAAGAGATAAGTTGGAACCACGAGTGTAAGTCTCAGACGACTTACGTATGCCCTAAAATTATAACCACATAAATTAGGGACAAGCTGAGATTTGTGACGACGACACGGAAGATTGAACGCCTTAACGCATTCTAAGGGTTTAAGAGTAGACAAACGTGCCTACGGGAAAATAGATTTCTTAATATAATAATTAAGATCAAAGCGCTACGTGTCGAACATTAATAACGAATAATATTAAATAAATAAATTCGTACGTTTGAGTCGTTTACAAAAGTTAGGAAAATAATATAATTTAATATATTATTTTTTAGGTTTGTATGATTACTAAGTAATCATTGTGGCAAAAATAATAAATATATTATTTTTAATCAAAGTAAGAAACGCGAGTAAATAATATAACTGATTATATTATTATTTAGTTTCAAACGTCACACGAGATTATAAAACGATACGAAATAATATAAAAATATATATTATTTAATAACATCAGTCGCGGGTTGAAAATAATACAAACATATTATTTTATACGAAGTTACGGTTTGAAAATAATATAAATATATTATTTTTTTATTCGATAATAACATAAATATATTATTTTTAAAAGTTGGAATAATATAAAAATGGGTTAATAATTCAAACCCGAGCCTACGGGTTATTTTTCCGAGTTAAAACACCTTAATATATAAATATAATAATATAGGAAAATGTTTTATAATTAATTAAAAAATAAATAAAAACCAAAACAGGGGGAGGGAGACTCGAACCCGGGTCTCCTCCCTGTATGCATACATGATTAACCAGTCTGCCCACTAGGGTCATCGCAACATGATCCGGGTCTAAAAGGTTTTAATCAATAACTCCAGTGGGTTCTTCCCCCTTATGCGATCGATCCCAAACCAGTCCCAAATCCCTCGAATTCGATAACGATCGATCAAATCAGCAAAGGGGTTTTGTTAGTTGAGTTCATGCGAGTATGTAGGTGAGTTTTAATTGAAGTTATAACAAGTTTAGGATCGTTTAATTAAGGATTTATTGACCGAAAAATTTAGTTATGAACCGAAAATTCTAGTTATGAACACAGTATCAAATCGATCAAATTGGATGATAGAAATCGATGAAATCATTGGGCTTTTACACTTTAGGATGTTGCAAAACTGATGATACAATTTAATTGGATTTAAACAGGGTTTAGAGTTGAATTCGATTAAACCCGTTTCGCATGAACTCAAGAATTTAGATCATATTCAATTCGATAATGCAAGCCTCTAAAAGCATAGGGCTTTTGATCTAGAAGTCGAGACGAGTCTATGGACGTGATCAATTTCAGTATTTGTTATCGAATTGATATGGTTCGATTATACTCGAAAGTAAATGAACCCTAGAACTGGTTCACGTTGAATTCGATAATGTAAGCCCTGATAATGATAGGGCTTTTGATTTATGAATTGAGACGAAACTAAGACTGTAAACAATTACCAGAATGGATGATGGAATGATAACGTCCGACTAAAACGAGTGCCGTCGGCAACGGGGTTGATCTCCGGCTATTACGGCTGTGTCTCCGACCAAATCAACGTGTGCAGAAGATTCAGAGAGTTGCGTCAATCGTGTGCAGAGACTCAATTCGTGAATTGGTATACGTAAACGATGAATTTGATGGTATTTGGCAATGAAGTCGACGGTTACGGGGTTAATAGCCATTAATGGATTAATTCGACGTAATGATGATGATGATTAAAGCTCTAATGGTGGTCGTTAATGACACCAACGTGCATAATGGTTACGAATTGCAACGAATTCAGGTGTGGAGTTCGAATTTGAATCAAGAATCATGAGATTTGACTTTCCAAAAGTCAACAGAACACAATTGTCCTGATTTTGACTTTTTAAGTCAACGAATTAGGTATGGAGTAATATCAACTTTGGTCCTTGTGGTTTTAGATGTGTTTGGGTTTGAGAAATGACAGAAATAGTCCCCGGAGTTTAATTTAAGTTATTTAGGTTAACTTTTAACTGGATTTACTAACAAGGTTAACTCTAAAGTCCGGATTGTCACAGACTATTCTACCGCCTGAGTTTATGGACCTAATAACTGATGGACATCACGATTCCTTTCAATATGGTGATGGGACGAACCAGTTGTTTCCTGCACTGTGGGAGGTCGAAACGGTAAATTTGTTTAATTTTTTTAATTTAATTTATGAAAATAAATAATAATTATTTATATGTTTTAATAGGCATTTTTACCTATATCTCCCGATGGTGTAAACTGGTACCTTTTAAGATTTGTATGCATTCACTACAAGTTCATGTAATTTATCCATATGATTGTGTTGCAAATACATGTGGTAATTCATGGTGCATACATCGTGGTATTCACCAAATATTTTTGGAATTCGAGTTACATTTTAGATGGTTTCTACAACGTATTTTGTTTTTTCAACGCTCTGGCCTACAAGAAGTAGAGACCTTGGAACAGTCCGGGGAAAGTGTGTGGCCTCCAAATGGTGGTCACATTGGTCGAGATGCGGGGGTGGTAATTTGTATGTTATTATGTAGGTTGGTACAAAACAGGTCATTAGTGTGGGAGGAAGCCAGTTTACAAAATGCTTGTCTAAATTATAGACGTTTTATGGCAGATGAATTATATGGTACTCGTACAATGTAGTGATATGAACACCATATATGCAAAATCGGCGAGGGTTATGTTCTTCTACATTTATGTTAATATGAAAGTGAATATGAATGTTTCTTTCATCTGCCATGGTGAGGCTTTGAATGTTGAGGTGAGTATTGAAAACTTTGAATGGTTTTTATAGTGTAGGTGGTAAAATAAATGAATTTATTTTACAACTTCGCACAACGAAACAGTTTACTGAAAAATAAAATACATATTTTTGTTTGTTAACCATTATTATAAATTACATTATTTTGATTAATAAAATCATTTTCCATTGAAAATGATTGTTTATATACACGTGGTACTTTTTTTCCATTGAAAATGATTGTTTATCAAAAGATGGAGTCACGTGAACCTAATGATACATTTAATGGACTGGACTGGCCTTCTTGTGAATTGTCATTTATGCAGGTGTATGAAAATAATTGTTTATCAAAAGGAAAAGGTGAATTGTTATTCATTCAGGTGTATGAAAATAATTGTTTATAAAAAGGAAAAGGTGAATTGTCATTCATGCAGGTACTTCATTTGTTTATCAAAAGGAAAAGGTGAATTGTCATTCTTGCAGGTACTTCACTCCAATACAATACCATATTGAATGTCCTCATATCAACTCTGACAAATAACCATTCGTGATTTTGGAGTGGTATAGGAAAATAGACATAGTCTACCTCCCAAAATGGGGTAAAACAGTTTGATTTTCCATTAGCATAAGAAATGACGTTTTTGTTAGGTGATTCTAGCAGAAAATCCTAAAATTGTGGTGGTAGTATTGTCCACCGCATATCAGAGGATACCACACGGCCGACTTCTCTATGTTTCCATTTCATCAATCTTCCAACCCAACCTTCCAAATGCTGTAAAAAATATCTTCATATTAGTAAAATAATATTTTTCAAAATAAAAAGTTTAAATAAATTTTAAATGTTTCTTTACCTCTGGTAACAGGTAACCATTATTACGATAGCCTAAAAGGCTACCCCAAAAACGTTTGTCAAGCTTTGGCTCTCTAAAGAAAACAGCGGAATAACAGAACGGCTTATCCCCGTTATTGTAGAAATCAAGAACATTTTCGGACCAATTATGAGACTCATCGTCTGGAATTGCCCATTTACGTGCACTGACACTATTTCATGGACGCCGGAAGTTATCCGGTTGGTTTTCAGGTGGGTTTTTTTGCCCGAATGATGAAGATCCCTCAGTGTTCTTTAGACGCCTCCATTTATTAAGTATCCAACTTGACGGTTTAAGAACTGGTTGAGAACTGTATTGACCATCAACCATTTTATGGTAAATGAGGATGGATGGTGTGTGGGGAAGATGAGTGGCCTTATAATGGCCTTACAATGATAGTTGAATATTTTTTATTTTACAAAAATTAAAAACATGTGGCTAGACAAGTGATTCCCTCTACTTTTAGGAAAATCAAACAAGTAGAATAGACAAGTGATTTCCTCTACTTTTGTCACTCTATGGCAGACACAAGCGATTCCCTATACTTTTGTCACACTATGGCAAACACAAGTGATTCCCTCTTTAAGCACGTGTGATTCCCTCTACAAAATTGTTTATATCTTCTTTTTCAAGAGACACAAATTCTTTAAGCAGGCTAGAGAAAATGTGTGACTCGCCAAAGTATGTTGAAGCTATCATTCGGACTGCTCAAGAATTATTTTCGGAGACACAAGTTGTTCCGGATACCCCTCCCGAAAACCAAAGACAATCGTCAGTGAGGTCGTTTAGGACTGGATCAGTAGCCAAGCAACTACGACGACAAAAGAAGATAACATGCTCCAATGTTGTAGCCTCACAAAAGGCTACAGATGATGCACCTAAAAACACTGAACTTGTGGATAATAATACCTCAAGTATACCTCGGAGACTATTCAAATGAAGATAACGTGTGTTTAATTTGTTCGGTTATGTTTAAGTGTATGTTTTTAGTCCTATGTGTGTTATTAAACCTATGGTGTATACTTTTCACACTATGTTAAACAAGCATAACGTGTGTTTAATTTGTTCGGTTATGTTTAAGTGTATGTTTTTAGTCCTATGTGTGTTATTAAACCTATGGTGTATACTTTTCACACTATGTTAAACAAGCGTAACGTGTGTTTAATTTATTCGGTTATGTTTAAGTGTATGTTTTTAGTCCTATGTGTGTTATTAAACCTATGGTGTATACTTTTCACACTATGTTAAACAAGCATAACATGTGTTTAATTTGTTCGGTTATGTTTAAGTGTATGTTTTTAGTCCTATGTGTGTTATTAAACTTATGGTGTATACTTTTCACATTATGTTAAACAAACACACTTTTTATTTCACACATAAATCACATAAAACATTAATATATTACAAACACAACAGTTAATAAATCATTGACGCGAGTTGGGACATCTCTTCCGGTTATGACCGGTTTCGTTGCATATTCCGCACCTACGAGCGACAGGTTCTTCAGGGTAATGAACATCAATCTCGTTACGTATCCTACGTGCTCGTCTCCTACCTCGTGATGTGATAATTTTTTACTCGTCTGCTATAATCCTCCAACCAGGGTCTATCCATAAAGCAGGATGAGGTAGCGGCCGAAAATCACTATCATATTGTTGTAGATATGTTGCATTTTTGTATACTCTATGAACAATGTCATGAGGTCTTTCACCTCGATGACGAAAAACGGAAATTGCATGTGAACATGGAAATCTTTCAGCTTGCCACTTCCCGCACGAGCATTTCTTGTTTTTATATTAGACAGTATAATCGTTGTCGTCATCTTGATTTGTTTGCATCTTTGAGGTAACCCTGTACCACCCTTTGTGACACCCGACATTTCAGGTCAACATCCGTACACGATATAAACGAGTTTATATTATATTTGTTTTCGTAATTTCCCTAATTGCATAAATTAGGACATTAAAGTCTAAGAAAAGCCGTACGTTGTTTCATTTCCTATTTTGGTAATTCTAGGAGTTACCGGTTCACATACCCGTATAACCAGACTAAATACGAACATTAGTAATTAAATTAAATAACCAAGAAAAATATCTAGACATATATATTACACGAACTTTACGTTGGACAATAACTCATTTTTAGACTAAAATAAATATAAAAATACGTAAAAGTAAACTAACGGACTCTTTCGAAGATATTACCTAGTAGCGTCAACTTTAGATATTTATAACTACAAATAATCACCTCAACGAATTATACAATCCAAGATTTCAATATCTTTCGTTAACGAGCCATAAACTTAATAAATTTATAATACCGTGAGGAACCTAAACCAAATTAAATTACCCCATTTAAATCTCTAATTGATATTAATACCATTAATAAATTAATTCTTAAATCTAATCATTATTAACCCAAACCACCCTTGACTTTCTCGACCAAAATCCCAGGGAATACTCCATTCCCACTCCCTACGACCCATATCCCATACCATACCTGAGAAAACTCAGATAAAACCATACCTCCTCAGTTTCAAAATTTCACAATCCCTTTCATACTTCTCATTTTCTTACGGCAATTTCCCCACATTCCTTCAAGTCAAAGTCCAGTTTAAGGCAAAATCCACCATATTTCGGTGCGCTATAAGAAGAATTCCAAGTGGTTTCCTCAAGAATCAAGCTAAGGAACTCAAGATCATTCTCTGTTTTCTCTCAAAATCATCATCTCTGTTTAGAGGTAAAAACTCGATACCATCCATATTATTTTCTTTAAAACCGTAGCTAAACACACAAATCGTTCGAACGCAAGTAAGATAACAAGAAAGGTGTGCCGAATTCAAGTTTAAAACATAAAAATATGCAGGACTGATTCTGTCAAAACGAAATGACAGTATCGTAACTATAGTTTCGATGCCTATTTCTCAATCGAAACTGGGAGTTTCGATACCAGTATGATCGAAACTAGGAGTTTCGATACCTGTTTCTCAATCGAAACTAGGAGTTTCGATACCAGTCTGATCGAAACTAGGAGTTTCGATACCTGTTTCTCAATCGAAACTAGGAGTTTCGACACCTAGTACTCAATCGAAACTAGGTAGTTTCGACCTCTGTTCTATTCTGTTCTGTTCAAGTCATCAGTCCCATTTAGCAGTAACTTAGAACTGTTTTTACTACAAATCAAGTGTTGAAAAACTAAGAAGATATTTTAAACAAAAGCAATCAGATTTACTAAGTCGGTGAACAATTTGCATATAAGACGTTCGGTCTTAACAAGAATTACCCTTTTTGAAATTAGGGTACGAATAGTCAAGGTTGACTGGAACAATTATCGTTGCTAACATACACAAAACAAGGTGAGTTTCACGGCCCCTTTTTACTGTTTTGTATAATTTGGGGGAAGAACATACTTATAACTATTTTTATATGATAACGAGAAAACAAGACCTGACCTTTATGTTTGCATGAGTGAACACATTTGGAGCCCGTAAAGTCCCCTGATCATCATATTTATAACCATTAGCTATAGATTAGCCTGAGATTCTATGGATAGTACTATTGGGTCTGATATTGGGTCTGACACCCCCGGTCATGGTTAGTCGCGCTAACCATGGGTCCCTCTGGCCAAATGACTGCATAGTGTTCTAATATTGCTCGTGAGGGGCAAAACACCTGGTCTTGGTTTGGTTATGCCTCATGTATGTACATATTATTTGTATTCCTAGCTAGTTTACAAATGGGTCAAACATTACTTGTTTTGTTTATCATATACATAAAATCATTTTCATGCAATTGGTTTGCTCATTGTATTCATATATAAAACATGTGAACTCACCAACCTAGTGTTGACATTTTCAAGTATGTTTTTCAGGAAATTAATCGCGGCAACAAGAGTAATACTACGTAGGGTTCATGCATACATGGTGGATACAACTTTTGAAGATTTTTCTTGTATAACCCATGATGTTCGGGTCAAATTTGCAAAATCTTACTAATTTGTAGCTTCAACTACTATTTTGGGCTGTAAAACCTTAAACTTAATTTATGTATCCAGTTGTATGTATGTGTTTGCAATAATTATATGCTTTGAAAAACCATGAACGTCGCGCCTCGCGTTTCCGCCTTGGCGGGGTGTGACACCCTTCTTCTTCATTGAACTCAGTTACAGTGTGGTCTTGACCCCGTTTGTCACGTTCATGAAAGGTGTGCCATACACGTGTGGGTAAAGATGTTTTACAATGTTTTGCAATGTCAGTATGCTTTCGAAATTGTTGCATGACTTTATTAAACGTGTAATCAATACACGCCTTTATTGGCAGCACCCTCGCTCCACGTAATGCGTTGTTTAAGATTTCTGAAATATTTGTTGTTAGATTACCCCAACGACTGTCTTTTTCATCGTGCATAAGTGTCCACTTATTGAAACCAATTTGTTTCAAATACTCCCAAGCGTCTTGATTGATCTTTTTCATTTGTTGTATACAGCTTCAATACTTTCGACGTTGTGTGGTGCTACCAATAGACCAACATAGCCTTTTTAAACTAACATTCTTGAACTTCTTCATGAATTTGCTTCTCACATGACGCAAACAAAAACGATGATATGCAACTGGCTCCTTCCACATATCAAGATTATTCATTGCATGAATAATGCCTTTGTGTCTATCTGAAATAACACACAACCTTCTCCTATTTAGGCTTGTAATATGTTTCCATAACTGTATAAAAAAACAACTCCAGCTATCATTAGTTTCCTCGTCAACGATTGCATAAGCTACTGGCAGTATATAGTTGTTTGCATCTTTTGTAATTGTGATTAACAGCTTTCCACGATATGATCCCGTCAAATGTGTACCGTCTACGCATATAATGGGCCGGCAATGTTGAAAGGCTTTTATCACAGTCCCAAATGCCCAAAAAACATATTTAAATGTATCGTATTCACATGAACCGTCTGTTTGATGATACGGTATCAATAGTGCCAGTATTTGATGCCACCAGAGTTGTAATGTACTTAGGTAACTCCTCGAAATTAGGCTTTGAGTTACCGTAAATACTATCAACAGCTATTCTCCTAGCTCGCCAAGCCTTTATATATGAAATATCAACCTTCAAGGTTTCCTTTATGTACGCCTGGACTTGTTTAACACGGAAAGCAATGTCGGCACGAACCGCATGGTTTATGTATGCTGCAACAGCTTTAGATGTTAGGCTCCTATTGTTGTTGCGAATGACTGACCTATAACAGTTGTGAGACACAACTCATTTTACTATCCTCCACATGGTTTCACCATTCTTCAAACGTGCATAGACATATCGGTTACATGGAGGAGCGTATGGAAGGTTACTTATTTGACCAGCGACTGTGGTGTAACATCTTGCTCTCCATTTTTGAGGTTTGGTTTCAACTACTATTAACTCTCTATTACGGGCAACATTCCACTTTCGAACAACATACATCAACTCATTTTTAGATTTAAAGTACATACCAACTCGAATTTCATTTAACTCATTGTTCCACAAATCCATGTGGTCGTCTGCTTCAAAACCATCCGTAATCTCTTAATTCCTCAACATCATCAGAATAATTCACCGGTCCTTGAGAAAACTCTTGAACAATTCCAAGATTATATTCTGCTGGAGTTTCACCGTAGCCGTCATCATCAGTTTCATCAGTGGACACGTTTAAATCCTCTCTTACATCTTCTGACCTTAAGTCTTCAATAGTGTTATCAAAGACTTCTTCATTACCACCATGAATAGCGTCATCAACTTGTTCATGTGAAATATCTTCTAGTATGGTATTCTGCCTTGACGGGCCAGCTTCAAACGTTGGTCGAGATTGTACTTGATCATTGTATTGATAACAAGGGGGTGTTGGTGTTGGTGTTGGTTGGGGTGCCATTGAAACAGAAACACTACGAAGAAGATCCATACATCCGTTTTGTTGGACTGACATTATTGGCTGACAATTAACGTATATGTTAGCCCTGAAGTTTGCTTCTGCTTTTGCTAAATAATACAAAATATCTAAACTTCGATCACTAGAAATATATGATGCTTCAGATATCCCTTGAAACTTATAATATAATAATAACCCTAAGCTAAACTATTCTTTTTTAACACCAAGATGATCATAAACCATATGAAGTAATTCTTCATATCGCATTCTGTGGTGAATAATAAAGGAAGTAGTTCGAGTAGATTCACCCGAGAAAACAAATCCGTTTTCGTAGGAAAAATTACCACCATAGAATAATCTAACAAGAAACGGACGGGTTAAGGACATTATGAGAGATACATAAGGAAATAGTTGAAAGAGTTTGAGATAGTTTTTGTGGGATAATATTTAAATCTGTTTCGTTGAAGTCTAATATATGATTTGTTGAAGACATCTTCTATATCACATTTACCAACATCTAACAGAGATCCTCACAGCTATGACTAATCTTATCATATTTTTCAAATGTCAGAGAGAGATTCTCACTGAGATGTCTTATCTTATCACAATTGTCACAGAGTTCTCTTAGAAAAAATATGTCATAATATATATGTGAATATGATTCTGATTCGAAATATATGATTCAAAGATGTCATAATGTGTATTGACTAAAAGATGACATAAATTTTTTTTAACATAATTGTCTAAACCATTTCCAAAATTGTTGTAATTTCAAAGTAACATTATAATTGTCTAAAGCATCTTTACAAATAAAACCGTAACCATATTAACATGCAAAATGATTGTATATGAGAAAATAAAAAAAACCCTAAAATAAAAGGAAACTTAAAATAAACAATTTGTGGTTGGGATGCTGCTTTTGAACCCCAATTCATGGTTGGGAATGTGGTTTTGAACCCAATTCATGGTTGGGAACATTTTTCGTGGTTGGGAACTTAAACTTGTAAGATTTTATGGTTGGAAAGATGGTTTTGAACCCAATTCGTGGTTGGGAACTTAAACTTGTAAGATTTCGTGGTTGGGAACCACGAACACACCCCAAAATAAAAAATATGTGGTTAGGAATACGGGTAACACAACAATACATGGTTAGGAAATAGGAAAACACCATTTGTGATAACAAAAAAATTTTAACACCGCTTGTGAAAATAAAACCTGAAATAACACCATTTCAGAAAAAAAAATCCATAATGGTATATAACTCATTAAGATAATGTTTCCGAAAAGCTTGTACAATTTGGCGTTGAGAAAACGGTTATTTAAATCTCACCTGTGTTATATACACGAATGCTCAAAGACTTAAATGTCCATACGATAAAGTCAACGCAAAACCACGGAGATCTTATTATTTCAATTTTTGTTCATCATACCAATTGGCAACCTTCAAACTAGCTTTTATAACCGGTTGTAAAATGCCATACGTTCAACCACTTTCTAATTACTGCAACAGAGGGGTCCTGTTAAGGATCTTACTAGCGGCTCCTTCCTGACCTAGTCGGGAGGAACCCAAAAACTTCTTTTTCATATTAAATTATAATTCCTTAATTCATATGGGTCAAAGGTTAATGGGTCACTTATGTAAATAGGTTAAAGTTATGTTTAGTGTTTATTATTTAAATATATAAATGTGAGTGTGTTAGAAACCAAACCTTATAGGGGCCTTCGTGGCTTCCAACTGTTGTATAACTAGGGGTGACGACGGTTATCAAGGGGATTAACGTTATTCTTGATGTTTGGTACGTGCTACTATTCGGAGTACCGTGTTTGAAGTTTGGTACGTGATACTCTTCGGAGTACCGTGCTTGAAGTTTGGTACGTGCTACTCTTCGGAGTGTCATGCTTGAAGTTGGAATTGACGGTTACGAGACGGCATAGATTCGAGATATATTTTGACTTATGTTATTAAATGCTTACATGCTTTTTTTTATTATAGAAGTTTAACTGTTATGTTTTGACAAAATATTTGAAGTTAATGTTTTACGTAAAACTATAACTCACACAACGACACTGACTTTTAGTATGCACATTCAGTTTAAGTGTAGGATGAGAAGATGCATGGATGCTTGGCTAGCGATGAAGAGTTACCTGATCATTGGCATCCCGTTATATTTTAATTTATGAGCTATGTTTAAGATGGTGTTTCTATTTTATTATGAACAAATTTGCGATGTGATAAATGATTTTTCTGCTACATTAATGATTTCGAGGTTTAAGAACTATATGTTAATTAGTAAATCCAACGTGCGAGGCCTTCCGTGTTTGGGTTCTTAAACGGAGGATCCCAAGAATTCAAACTTAGGGCTGGATTGAACTCAGCGATTGTTCAGGAGAAATCTCAAATACGGTTGTGGCTCATTCATAGAGATTGAGTTATTTAGTTTTTTGTTTATGATTGTTTGGGCTAGATCCTAGGTAAGTTTGGTTATGTTCGTACTCTGAATATATATTTTGTTGGTAAGAACGTCTTAATCGTATACTAGCCCACTGAACCTAGATGCCAACTCTATAGTCGGTTGTCTGAGTTCTTGGTCCATTTCTTTTGAACAATTTGAATTATGTGTTGATTTCAGCAGGATATCCTTCATTTTCATATTACAAATGGCATATAGTTCCAACAAAAGTTATGTTTTATTTGTTGCATATGTTCATATGTCTGCCTAGACTTTAGCCTTATGTTACTTTCAACAAATAGATATGGTTTCCATATGCAAAGGCTTATGATTGACTAGATCATTGGATAATGTTAATAAAATAAACAAACAAACATGCCTAGCAAAATCCCACTCAAAGAATAGAAAATAGGGAGGGCGGGATGATGGCAAACCTTACATGTATCCCATAGGATAGAGAGGCTGCACCCAGAGAGACCCCAGCTCGGAAAAATACAAAACATGCATACAATATATAGCAAGTAACAAATATCTAGTATCAAAAGTGTATACGAGAACAAGACATATAAGTTTGTACCATAAGCAGACAATAGAGCAGCATGCATAACAGTCCCTAGATCTAGAAATGTGAAGCATACAGAAAAACATACAAGAACTACATATCATAACCATATAATCAAGTAGCCATAACATACACAAGAACAATAAGACAAACAAATATGTGTCATAACCATATAGAAAAGGTCACTATGACATATAAGTCCCTAAGGTAAAAGTAGATAAGACTAGATGCCCCACCTGCAACTAAGGGCAAACCTAGAACGAAGATAGCATCAAAACCAACAAGTAAATGCAACCTAAAGGTAGCCTATGCGAAGTACTGGTGAAGTGACAAATCCTCACCAAAGGCTAAGCCTATACTCACCCCTAGAAATCTCGAACCTTTATTCAACGTCTCCATGAACTCCTATCACAGAACATATCCTAGGAGAGGTGTAAGTCTATCAAATCCTATTGAATCTTCTCATACCAAGTCAGTTTTGGTCTCCCTCTACTCCTCTTCCCTCCGTCGTGAGGGTTTCCACACTCCTTACTGGTGTCGTCGCCTGTCTCCTTTGCACATGCACGAACCATCTCATCTCAATTTCCACACTCCTTACTTGCGCTTGTTTTGCTCGTACCTTTCCATGCACCTCGTCGGTCCACCACCATGACTCCTTATACCCGCCAACCTTTCTGGTTTTGGTCCCAAGAGTCTCCTTCACTACTTGTGTAATGTTGTTTGCCATAGCCACCCACATCCGATTTGGGTCTCCGCACGGTGCATCGTCTCCCCTGCTAGGACCTTATCTATGAACACTGTAATATTTTCGCCCTTCAGATAACCCTATCTAATCCTCGGTCTAATTTTCATCTTCCCTTCAACCAACTTCCTACTCATGGTAATATCAGCCACCAACAACCGATGTTGAGCCACCACTGTCTCCCCTAGGATTACCTTGCAGTCCATCCACCAACTAAAATAAACTCGCCACATCAAAAGATAATCAATCTATGTGTCCCGTCCTTAACTTCTAAGCATGATCAAATGTGAGTCCCTCTTCATAAAGAACGAGTTTAAGATACCTAAGTCATGGGCCACCGTAAAGTCTAGCATACCTTTGCCACTTTCGTCTCGGGTTCCATAACTAAAAACCCCCTTGGATGGGAAACCATCATTCTCCTCTCCAATATAGCCATTAAAATCTCCTCCTATACAAATCTTCTCCTCCCTCGGTATGTGTCACACCCCGACCGATGGCGGAATCATCAAGGCGGACAATGTGATGATTGTTCAAAAGCACATGATAGCTAAAGGTTGCATAATTCATTAATTTAATTTAAAGACAACAAGATCCAAATACAATACATTCCAAATAACCTAGTCTAGTTCAAAACATTGATTTATTTAACTAGGTCCATAGTCCTTAAGTGGAGAAACCTTCGGCAAGTAGTCACATATCCAAACCTGAAACATTATTTAAATCAAGTGTCAACTAAAAAGTTGGTGAGTACATAGGTTTAGTAAATCCAGTAAATAGTAGTGTAAATCGTTTTGCAACTCATTGTTTATCTGGTTAAACATAGCATATGATGTAACATTTATTTAATCACAATTCAAACCGAGTTTGACGCGCTTGAACAGAGCACAACAGCTAAGTCCGGTATGCTTGAATATAGTTACCCACTATATCCGGTATGATTGAATATAACACGCGGTTATATCCGAGTATGCAGTAATAAACACCCTAACCGGGTGGGCTGGTCAGGCACAATAGATCTATCAATATTACAGTTGGTTGTCTTGTGTATAAATGTATGTACATCCAAAGTATAAGCATATAGTCTCATGTATAACACGTATAAACAGTGTGAGTAGCATGTATAATGTTTCACCCCAAAACTTATAAAAATGTAAAATAGGGGCTATGTAACTCACCTGGCTAGCGGATGTTTTTAAATCCACAAGTGCGGGTGATAAGGATGTTGAAAACTAAGCACGATGAAATCCTATGTAGATAAATACGTATTATTGTATGTTTGTATGTGCGTATTCATATTTAAATGTATATCGGTTTTATAATAATATTCCTTAATATTTATTTATAAAATATGGTAGGAATATGATAATGGTTTTGTAAAACTTTAACTTAAAAATATATATATATATATATATTGTTTTAAACAAGTATTCATTATATTTAATGTATTTATAAATAATAATAATAACAAATAAAAGAAAATTCTTTATTTGACTAATCATGTTATATAGTTTAAAATTTGTTTTAACAAGTTTATTAAAAATATTGCAAGATTTATAAAAATGAGACCTTTTACATATTAAATGTATTTTAATAAGTTTATAAACATGTTACAAGATTTATAAAAATATAGGACATTTTATATATATATAAAAATGTGTTTAAACAAGTTTATAAAAATGTTGTAAGTTTTATAAAAATATTGGACATTTTATATATAAAATGTGTTTGAATAAGTTTATAAAAATATTATAAGATTTAAAAAAATTTGGAATAGTTTATAGATAAAAAGATTGTTTAATAGATTTCAAAATAAACGAACGATCAAACCGACTCGTTTTAGTCTTTAGTGTATAAAAATAATATTAAAATAAGTTAAGATAATTAAATAAAATAAAAAAAACGAAAATAGGAGCAAAATGGGGTTGGGCCGTAGGCCACCCGGATCGAACCCGCGACCTGATACACAAACACACACACGCATAACCAGCCGGGCTACTGCCCATCGCTGGTTATGTGTGTGTCGTTTAATTGATATACACGCAACCCGTGTTGGTCGCTGGTCCTCGGCAATCCGGCAACCGCGTCCGAGGACTTGAGATTGCTCGGTAATCCTCGAGCGATTGCTGAGATTTCGTCGGGGATTGATTACCTGACGATGACAGAAGCTAATGGACCCGAAATGAGGCTCGAACTTGGTCGCGAAGTGTCCGGTCGGCAAGGCTTCGGAACTCGAAAATGTCACAAGTGGGAATCGACTTCTGGATGGAATTAAACTTCGAAACTTTGGTCACAGCTTCTTTCAGGGACGACGAATGCGATGGTAGTCTCAATTTGGAGTGAGAATGTGTGGACGGAGGGTAACGAGTTCGAGCAGGGCCGACAATGGCTATTTATGGCCGGGCCTGATTCTTATGCTCGAACGTGCAATTGGACACGTCCCGACATAAGTCTGGACGAGGCGAAGCTAACACGACATTAGACAGGCGTGGAGGTGGCCTGTCGGGCACGAATTCGGATGTGGTAACTCGGCCACCAACAGGATCGGATGATCCTTATGTTGGGGGAACAAATTGGTTGAGGGTTCTGGTTCGCGTGGGGGAGACGAAGCCAGAGGTGCTTTTGTCGGGCGTTGAGGTGCAGGGAACAATCCTGTCGGGCGTTCGCCGGAGAAAAGCTCGGACCGCCGGACAAAGGGGGAAGAGGTGACCGGATAATCGATTTGTGTTTTGACAGATTTAGTCCCTGGAGTTTGGTTTGATACGGAATAGCCCTTAAATTAAATACCGGATGAATCCCTGTGGTTTCATTTGACCAGAAACAGCCCCTCAATGATTTTAAATTTTAAATCCTTTTAGTTTGGTTAATTACAATATAACCCCTGAACTTTTATTTAAATAATTAATTAGATTTCTTTTTCAATTTCAATTAATTTATTTTATACTTATATATTTTATAAATCCACTTTCTTTAATAAAACTTATATTTTTAAATAATTATCTTTTTGAAATAATGCATTAAATTATTTATTTAAATCATTAAGTTTATTTAACTTAAATTCTTTTAAACTAAAATGAAATTTAAGTTTATAAAATTTATAAAACTTATGTTTTTATTTAAAAATCCATCTTTTTAAATGGTTAATTTAATAAAATTGAAAACCATCGATTTATTTATATAAATTATTTAATTTAATAACATAATTTACATAGTTTATAACCTTAAAATATTTTTAAAATTTACTTTAAAAATACATAAATTGTACGCCAATTTGTATAAATTTGATTAAATATACGTGTATATGATTTGAAATAGAATGTTAATATTTATGTGACAATTATTACAACAAAATTTTTGAAAGGTCACAGTCTCCCCAAGTTGAAGGAATTTCGTCCCGAAATTCGATTAGCGAAGGTTATAGAAGCGGGAAAGAGATGTCAAAAGGTTTAGGATGGAATTACTTCACAAGAGAAATATTCAGCGGGGAAATATCGTATGATAACGGATGACGATGCTAATTCGAGTCGAGTTTTCAACTAATTGCTCTAATAGTATAAGGAGATTTATGCATACCATTGCTCATACAACGCATGAATGTAAACTACTAGAACCCAGATTTAACAATATTGGTGCCAATCACTTTGTGACATGGCATTTTCCTTTAAAACTCCACCCCACGGGTGTTCATATTTTCAAATTTTGCAAAAAACATTTTCTAAAATCCGGTCCTCCTCTTAGTACTTATGCACGGTTTATACTCGTTATATCAAGTGGGTTTATGTATAGGGTGTACCAGCGGCTAACCCACCACCCCTTTGATATACCGGGGATTCCCCGTGCATAATTACTAGGATTTAGAACTTCAACAATTCAAGTAGACTTTAACAGAGCTAGCAAGTTGTATGACTAAATTTAAACATAATAGATTTGTTTCGCGAAAGTATAGGAATGAGATAGCTGTTATATGCAATCACGGATTTTAGAATTTATAGCAATGGATTTCCCATCCGCTATTACCATGATATACGAGTTATCAAAATTGGTTGGTTGTTTAGCAAATAGTTGGTTAAAAACAAGAGACACAATTTTGAATATTGAATAAAACGGATGTATAAAGATAGTGAACAAAGGAACGTACCGTTGACAGTGTCGTCATTGGCCGGAACCTCGTTAGCATTTATATTAAAGGCTCGTCCACGAGGACCACCTTGATTTTGAAGTCTTGGACATTGGTTCCGAAAGTGGTTTGGGTCTCCACATTTGTAACTGGCCCGTCCATAGGTGACAGTGAGAGGCATTGGATGATTGCCTTGAGTAGCTTGATTAACGATAGTGCGAGCACGGCAAGTAGTAACAACGTGTCCATAGCGTCCACATTTTGAGCATAGACGGCATGCAGCATGCGGGGCATGGTGATACTTGCAAGTAGGGCATTGGGGAAATGAACCTACATAGTTTCTCGGAATTTGACCCGCAGGAGTAACTTGGGTCACAGGTACGGCAGGAATGATGGCCGCAAAGTTTTGGGCCTTACGCTTCCTATCATGACGGGAAGATTCGGGCTCTTTGTCTTTGTCGGACACGGAAGTAGCAGCTTTGTCGACCACTTTCTTGGTACCCTTCCTAGATAAGGTACTTGCTTTGACATGATTGTCAGTCAACACAGCAGACAAACGGATAGCGTCTTCGAGAGTGGAGGGATTACTTCCCAATACGGTGTCTTGGAGCGGCATAGGCAGTCCACCTATGTATTTCTCAATTCCCCGCACTAAGGGAGTAACCATGTGGGGCACGAGCAGACTTAGTTCTTGAAAACGAGTGGTGTAAGCTAAATTCTCTCCGCTATCTTGGGTGAGATCCCAAAATTCAGCTTCGAGCTTCCTCATTTCGTTGCGAGGACAGAACTCGTCAGTCATAAGTCGTTTCATTTCGTCCCAAGACAAGGATATAGTGGATTCGTTGCCTCGAGTACGTTTCTCACCGTTCCACCAGGTGAGTGCTCGTTTTTGGAAGACGCTGGAAGCATATCGGACTTTGAGGTTGTCGGGACAATCGCTGTTTAGGAAGGTACTCTCCATACTTTCAAACCATTGAAGAAGGCCAGTAGCACCCTCCGTCCCGAAGAATTTGGTGGGGTTGCAAGAATTGAAATGCTTAAATGTGCAGTATGGTGGGTTTGCACCATTCCCTTGCGTATTAGACCCATTACCATTGTTGTTAGCTTGGATCATTTGGCCTACTAGTTGAGTAAGTAGTGCAGCAAGGTCAACGTTGGAGTTGCTAGAGTTAGTATGTCGAGGAGGCATTCTAACACCATAAGAAAAGACAATGATATTTTAGATACGATGGATATATATGAGTTATAGCGGGAAATAATGTAAGCAGAAAAACGGGATTCATCATGACGCGTGCCAGTGCATGTGTATTTATTCTAGGTTGATGGGGAAAACTAAGTCATCTATTCCGGATAGAACATGATGTTATAGATCATTATTCGCGTAATAGGAATTGCCGGGACTTGCATGCACTACAAATTGTTATTACGTGTGCACCTGTAATAATGATTTGTTTTGCATGTTCGTCTAGTTTTTTCCCTATTTTGCTATAATGTCCCCAGATTTTGAGTTCAAATTCGGATTGTATCCTTGCGAATACATTGACTTATCAACGTTAAGTAATTCCCCGAAACTCTCAAAGAGACATGCTTTAGCCTATAGGTAAACACTCACTTCAGGAATTCCCAGGAAAGCATACGGGTCCGTTTATTTGGATTTATACGAAATGCTTTCCAAGACAGAAAACCCAATGTACAGGTGTCACCCTTCCAGATTGCACGTGTCTTTTACTGGTTTCAGGAAATTAAGTCGTTGACGAGATTTTCAAGATTTTAATAGATTTGAGAGTCTATGAATATAAAATGTGTAGGAATGTTGCAATTTATAAGGATTAGGAGAGAGTATGGACAAGGATAAGTAGTGTATTTGTTTGCATAAGTTTGCTTGTCAAATGTGTATGTAAAGTATGTATCATGTATCAAAGTCTTGTATGTATGTGTATAAGTCTCATGTACCAAACTCGGAAAAATTCAAATAATACCTAACTACAAATAATTCATATAACAATTTATCATTTAGCACATAACACATAAAAGGGAGTCCTAGGGTTATAGTCTAGGTCATTGTGTCAAATAACCTAATTCCCTATAACCATGGCTCTGATACCAATCTGTCACACCCCGACCGATGGCGGAATCATCAAGGCGGACAATGTGATGATTGTTCAAAAGCACATGATAGCTAAAGGTTGCATAATTCATTAATTTAATTTAAAGACAACAAGATCCAAATACAATACATTCCAAATAACCTAGTCTAGTTCAAAACATTGATTTATTTAACTAGGTCCATAGTCCTTAAGTGGAGAAACCTTCGGCAAGTAGTCACATATCCAAACCTGAAACATTATTTAAATCAAGTGTCAACTAAAAAGTTGGTGAGTACATAGGTTTAGTAAATCCAGTAAATAGTAGTGTAAATCGTTTTGCAACTCATTGTTTATCTGGTTAAACATAGCATATGATGTAACATTTATTTAATCACAATTCAAACCGAGTTTGACGCGCTTGAACAGAGCACAACAGCTAAGTCCGGTATGCTTGAATATAGTTACCCACTATATCCGGTATGATTGAATATAACACGCGGTTATATCCGAGTATGCAGTAATAAACACCCTAACCGGGTGGGCTGGTCAGGCACAATAGATCTATCAATATTACAGTTGGTTGTCTTGTGTATAAATGTATGTACATCCAAAGTATAAGCATATAGTCTCATGTATAACACGTATAAACAGTGTGAGTAGCATGTATAATGTTTCACCCCAAAACTTATAAAAATGTAAAATAGGGGCTATGTAACTCACCTGGCTAGCGGATGTTTTTAAATCCACAAGTGCGGGTGATAAGGATGTTGAAAACTAAGCACGATGAAATCCTATGTAGATAAATACGTATTATTGTATGTTTGTATGTGCGTATTCATATTTAAATGTATATCGGTTTTATAATAATATTCCTTAATATTTATTTATAAAATATGGTAGGAATATGATAATGGTTTTGTAAAACTTTAACTTAAAAATATATATATATATATATATTGTTTTAAACAAGTATTCATTATATTTAATGTATTTATAAATAATAATAATAACAAATAAAAGAAAATTCTTTATTTGACTAATCATGTTATATAGTTTAAAATTTGTTTTAACAAGTTTATTAAAAATATTGCAAGATTTATAAAAATGAGACCTTTTACATATTAAATGTATTTTAATAAGTTTATAAACATGTTACAAGATTTATAAAAATATAGGACATTTTATATATATATAAAAATGTGTTTAAACAAGTTTATAAAAATGTTGTAAGTTTTATAAAAATATTGGACATTTTATATATAAAATGTGTTTGAATAAGTTTATAAAAATATTATAAGATTTAAAAAAATTTGGAATAGTTTATAGATAAAAAGATTGTTTAATAGATTTCAAAATAAACGAACGATCAAACCGACTCGTTTTAGTCTTTAGTGTATAAAAATAATATTAAAATAAGTTAAGATAATTAAATAAAATAAAAAAAACGAAAATAGGAGCAAAATGGGGTTGGGCCGTAGGCCACCCGGATCGAACCCGCGACCTGATACACAAACACACACACGCATAACCAGCCGGGCTACTGCCCATCGCTGGTTATGTGTGTGTCGTTTAATTGATATACACGCAACCCGTGTTGGTCGCTGGTCCTCGGCAATCCGGCAACCGCGTCCGAGGACTTGAGATTGCTCGGTAATCCTCGAGCGATTGCTGAGATTTCGTCGGGGATTGATTACCTGACGATGACAGAAGCTAATGGACCCGAAATGAGGCTCGAACTTGGTCGCGAAGTGTCCGGTCAGCAAGGCTTCGGAACTCGAAAATGTCACAAGTGGGAATCGACTTCTGGATGGAATTAAACTTCGAAACTTTGGTCACAGCTTCTTTCAGGGACGACGAATGCGATGGTAGTCTCAATTTGGAGTGAGAATGTGTGGACGGAGGGTAACGAGTTCGAGCAGGGCCGACAATGGCTATTTATGGCCGGGCCTGATTCTTATGCTCGAACGTGCAATTGGACACGTCCCGACATAAGTCTGGACGAGGCGAAGCTAACCCGACATTAGACAGGCGTGGAGGTGGCCTGTCGGGCACGAATTCGGATGTGGTAACTCGGCCACCAACAGGATCGGATGATCCTTATGTTGGGGGAACAAATTGGTTGAGGGTTCTGGTTCGCGTGGGGGAGACGAAGCCAGAGGTGCTTTTGTCGGGCGTTGAGGTGCAGGGAACAATCCTGTCGGGCGTTCGCCGGAGAAAAGCTCGGACCGCCGGACAAAGGGGGAAGAGGTGACCGGATAATCGATTTGTGTTTTGACAGATTTAGTCCCTGGAGTTTGGTTTGATACGGAATAGCCCTTAAATTAAATACCGGATGAATCCCTGTGGTTTCATTTGACCAGAAACAGCCCTCAACGATTTTAAATTTTAAATCCTTTTAGTTTGGTTAATTACAATATAACCCCTGAACTTTTATTTAAATAATTAATTAGATTTCTTTTTCAATTTCAATTAATTTATTTTATACTTATATATTTTATAAATCCACTTTCTTTAATAAAACTTATATTTTTAAATAATTATCTTTTTGAAATAATGCATTAAATTATTTATTTAAATCATTAAGTTTATTTAACTTAAATTCTTTTAAACTAAAATGAAATTTAAGTTTATAAAATTTATAAAACTTATGTTTTTATTTAAAAATCCATCTTTTTAAATGGTTAATTTAATAAAATTGAAAACCATCGATTTATTTATATAAATTATTTAATTTAATAACATAATTTACATAGTTTATAACCTTAAAATATTTTTAAAATTTACTTTAAAAATACATAAATTGTACGCCAATTTGTATAAATTTGATTAAATATACGTGTATATGATTTGAAATAGAATGTTAATATTTATGTGACAATTATTACAACAAAATTTTTGAAAGGTCACAGTCTCCCCAAGTTGAAGGAATTTCGTCCCGAAATTCGATTAGCGAAGGTTATAGAAGCGGGAAAGAGATGTCAAAAGGTTTAGGATGGAATTACTTCACAAGAGAAATATTCAGCGGGGAAATATCGTATGATAACGGATGACGATGCTAATTCGAGTCGAGTTTTCAACTAATTGCTCTAATAGTATAAGGAGATTTATGCATACCATTGCTCATACAACGCATGAATGTAAACTACTAGAACCCAGATTTAACAATATTGGTGCCAATCACTTTGTGACATGGCATTTTCCTTTAAAACTCCACCCCACGGGTGTTCATATTTTCAAATTTTGCAAAAAACATTTTCTAAAATCCGGTCCTCCTCTTAGTACTTATGCACGGTTTATACTCGTTATATCAAGTGGGTTTATGTATAGGGTGTACCAGCGGCTAACCCACCACCCCTTTGATATACCGGGGATTCCCCGTGCATAATTACTAGGATTTAGAACTTCAACAATTCAAGTAGACTTTAACAGAGCTAGCAAGTTGTATGACTAAATTTAAACATAATAGATTTGTTTCGCGAAAGTATAGGAATGAGATAGCTGTTATATGCAATCACGGATTTTAGAATTTATAGCAATGGATTTCCCATCCGCTATTACCATGATATACGAGTTATCAAAATTGGTTGGTTGTTTAGCAAATAGTTGGTTAAAAACAAGAGACACAATTTTGAATATTGAATAAAACGGATGTATAAAGATAGTGAACAAAGGAACGTACCGTTGACAGTGTCGTCATTGGCCGGAACCTCGTTAGCATTTATATTAAAGGCTCGTCCACGAGGACCACCTTGATTTTGAAGTCTTGGACATTGGTTCCGAAAGTGGTTTGGGTCTCCACATTTGTAACTGGCCCGTCCATAGGTGACAGTGAGAGGCATTGGATGATTGCCTTGAGTAGCTTGATTAACGATAGTGCGAGCACGGCAAGTAGTAACAACGTGTCCATAGCGTCCACATTTTGAGCATAGACGGCATGCAGCATGCGGGGCATGGTGATACTTGCAAGTAGGGCATTGGGGAAATGAACCTACATAGTTTCTCGGAATTTGACCCGCAGGAGTAACTTGGGTCACAGGTACGGCAGGAATGATGGCCGCAAAGTTTTGGGCCTTACGCTTCCTATCATGACGGGAAGATTCGGGCTCTTTGTCTTTGTCGGACACGGAAGTAGCAGCTTTGTCGACCACTTTCTTGGTACCCTTCCTAGATAAGGTACTTGCTTTGACATGATTGTCAGTCAACACAGCAGACAAACGGATAGCGTCTTCGAGAGTGGAGGGATTACTTCCCAATACGGTGTCTTGGAGCGGCATAGGCAGTCCACCTATGTATTTCTCAATTCCCCGCACTAAGGGAGTAACCATGTGGGGCACGAGCAGACTTAGTTCTTGAAAACGAGTGGTGTAAGCTAAATTCTCTCCGCTATCTTGGGTGAGATCCCAAAATTCAGCTTCGAGCTTCCTCATTTCGTTGCGAGGACAGAACTCGTCAGTCATAAGTCGTTTCATTTCGTCCCAAGACAAGGATATAGTGGATTCGTTGCCTCGAGTACGTTTCTCACCGTTCCACCAGGTGAGTGCTCGTTTTTGGAAGACGCTGGAAGCATATCGGACTTTGAGGTTGTCGGGACAATCGCTGTTTAGGAAGGTAC
Source organism: Smallanthus sonchifolius (assembly GCA_023525975.1). NCBI lineage: Eukaryota > Viridiplantae > Streptophyta > Magnoliopsida > Asterales > Asteraceae > Smallanthus > Smallanthus sonchifolius. The sequence continues at coordinate 68,469,924 of CM042033.1, read as the reverse complement.
TCTCCATACTTTCAAACCATTGAAGAAGGCCAGTAGCACCCTCCGTCCCGAAGAATTTGGTGGGGTTGCAAGAATTGAAATGCTTAAATGTGCAGTATGGTGGGTTTGCACCATTCCCTTGCGTATTAGACCCATTACCATTGTTGTTAGCTTGGATCATTTGGCCTACTAGTTGAGTAAGTAGTGCAGCAAGGTCAACGTTGGAGTTGCTAGAGTTAGTATGTCGAGGAGGCATTCTAACACCATAAGAAAAGACAATGATATTTTAGATACGATGGATATATATGAGTTATAGCGGGAAATAATGTAAGCAGAAAAACGGGATTCATCATGACGCGTGCCAGTGCATGTGTATTTATTCTAGGTTGATGGGGAAAACTAAGTCATCTATTCCGGATAGAACATGATGTTATAGATCATTATTCGCGTAATAGGAATTGCCGGGACTTGCATGCACTACAAATTGTTATTACGTGTGCACCTGTAATAATGATTTGTTTTGCATGTTCGTCTAGTTTTTTCCCTATTTTGCTATAATGTCCCCAGATTTTGAGTTCAAATTCGGATTGTATCCTTGCGAATACATTGACTTATCAACGTTAAGTAATTCCCCGAAACTCTCAAAGAGACATGCTTTAGCCTATAGGTAAACACTCACTTCAGGAATTCCCAGGAAAGCATACGGGTCCGTTTATTTGGATTTATACGAAATGCTTTCCAAGACAGAAAACCCAATGTACAGGTGTCACCCTTCCAGATTGCACGTGTCTTTTACTGGTTTCAGGAAATTAAGTCGTTGACGAGATTTTCAAGATTTTAATAGATTTGAGAGTCTATGAATATAAAATGTGTAGGAATGTTGCAATTTATAAGGATTAGGAGAGAGTATGGACAAGGATAAGTAGTGTATTTGTTTGCATAAGTTTGCTTGTCAAATGTGTATGTAAAGTATGTATCATGTATCAAAGTCTTGTATGTATGTGTATAAGTCTCATGTACCAAACTCGGAAAAATTCAAATAATACCTAACTACAAATAATTCATATAACAATTTATCATTTAGCACATAACACATAAAAGGGAGTCCTAGGGTTATAGTCTAGGTCATTGTGTCAAATAACCTAATTCCCTATAACCATGGCTCTGATACCAATCTGTCACACCCCGACCGATGGCGGAATCATCAAGGCGGACAATGTGATGATTGTTCAAAAGCACATGATAGCTAAAGGTTGCATAATTCATTAATTTAATTTAAAGACAACAAGATCCAAATACAATACATTCCAAATAACCTAGTCTAGTTCAAAACATTGATTTATTTAACTAGGTCCATAGTCCTTAAGTGGAGAAACCTTCGGCAAGTAGTCACATATCCAAACCTGAAACATTATTTAAATCAAGTGTCAACTAAAAAGTTGGTGAGTACATAGGTTTAGTAAATCCAGTAAATAGTAGTGTAAATCGTTTTGCAACTCATTGTTTATCTGGTTAAACATAGCATATGATGTAACATTTATTTAATCACAATTCAAACCGAGTTTGACGCGCTTGAACAGAGCACAACAGCTAAGTCCGGTATGCTTGAATATAGTTACCCACTATATCCGGTATGATTGAATATAACACGCGGTTATATCCGAGTATGCAGTAATAAACACCCTAACCGGGTGGGCTGGTCAGGCACAATAGATCTATCAATATTACAGTTGGTTGTCTTGTGTATAAATGTATGTACATCCAAAGTATAAGCATATAGTCTCATGTATAACACGTATAAACAGTGTGAGTAGCATGTATAATGTTTCACCCCAAAACTTATAAAAATGTAAAATAGGGGCTATGTAACTCACCTGGCTAGCGGATGTTTTTAAATCCACAAGTGCGGGTGATAAGGATGTTGAAAACTAAGCACGATGAAATCCTATGTAGATAAATACGTATTATTGTATGTTTGTATGTGCGTATTCATATTTAAATGTATATCGGTTTTATAATAATATTCCTTAATATTTATTTATAAAATATGGTAGGAATATGATAATGGTTTTGTAAAACTTTAACTTAAAAATATATATATATATATATTGTTTTAAACAAGTATTCATTATATTTAATGTATTTATAAATAATAATAATAACAAATAAAAGAAAATTCTTTATTTGACTAATCATGTTATATAGTTTAAAATTTGTTTTAACAAGTTTATTAAAAATATTGCAAGATTTATAAAAATGAGACCTTTTACATATTAAATGTATTTTAATAAGTTTATAAACATGTTACAAGATTTATAAAAATATAGGACATTTTATATATATATAAAAATGTGTTTAAACAAGTTTATAAAAATGTTGTAAGTTTTATAAAAATATTGGACATTTTATATATAAAATGTGTTTGAATAAGTTTATAAAAATATTATAAGATTTAAAAAAATTTGGAATAGTTTATAGATAAAAAGATTGTTTAATAGATTTCAAAATAAACGAACGATCAAACCGACTCGTTTTAGTCTTTAGTGTATAAAAATAATATTAAAATAAGTTAAGATAATTAAATAAAATAAAAAAAACGAAAATAGGAGCAAAATGGGGTTGGGCCGTAGGCCACCCGGATCGAACCCGCGACCTGATACACAAACACACACACGCATAACCAGCCGGGCTACTGCCCATCGCTGGTTATGTGTGTGTCGTTTAATTGATATACACGCAACCCGTGTTGGTCGCTGGTCCTCGGCAATCCGGCAACCGCGTCCGAGGACTTGAGATTGCTCGGTAATCCTCGAGCGATTGCTGAGATTTCGTCGGGGATTGATTACCTGACGATGACAGAAGCTAATGGACCCGAAATGAGGCTCGAACTTGGTCGCGAAGTGTCCGGTCGGCAAGGCTTCGGAACTCGAAAATGTCACAAGTGGGAATCGACTTCTGGATGGAATTAAACTTCGAAACTTTGGTCACAGCTTCTTTCAGGGACGACGAATGCGATGGTAGTCTCAATTTGGAGTGAGAATGTGTGGACGGAGGGTAACGAGTTCGAGCAGGGCCGACAATGGCTATTTATGGCCGGGCCTGATTCTTATGCTCGAACGTGCAATTGGACACGTCCCGACATAAGTCTGGACGAGGCGAAGCTAACCCGACATTAGACAGGCGTGGAGGTGGCCTGTCGGGCACGAATTCGGATGTGGTAACTCGGCCACCAACAGGATCGGATGATCCTTATGTTGGGGGAACAAATTGGTTGAGGGTTCTGGTTCGCGTGGGGGAGACGAAGCCAGAGGTGCTTTTGTCGGGCGTTGAGGTGCAGGGAACAATCCTGTCGGGCGTTCGCCGGAGAAAAGCTCGGACCGCCGGACAAAGGGGGAAGAGGTGACCGGATAATCGATTTGTGTTTTGACAGATTTAGTCCCTGGAGTTTGGTTTGATACGGAATAGCCCTTAAATTAAATACCGGATGAATCCCTGTGGTTTCATTTGACCAGAAACAGCCCCTCAACGATTTTAAATTTTAAATCCTTTTAGTTTGGTTAATTACAATATAACCCCTGAACTTTTATTTAAATAATTAATTAGATTTCTTTTTCAATTTCAATTAATTTATTTTATACTTATATATTTTATAAATCCACTTTCTTTAATAAAACTTATATTTTTAAATAATTATCTTTTTGAAATAATGCATTAAATTATTTATTTAAATCATTAAGTTTATTTAACTTAAATTCTTTTAAACTAAAATGAAATTTAAGTTTATAAAATTTATAAAACTTATGTTTTTATTTAAAAATCCATCTTTTTAAATGGTTAATTTAATAAAATTGAAAACCATCGATTTATTTATATAAATTATTTAATTTAATAACATAATTTACATAGTTTATAACCTTAAAATATTTTTAAAATTTACTTTAAAAATACATAAATTGTACGCCAATTTGTATAAATTTGATTAAATATACGTGTATATGATTTGAAATAGAATGTTAATATTTATGTGACAATTATTACAACAAAAATTTTGAAAGGTCACAGTATGGCTCTGACAACTTCATCTAGACGATCCCAAAAATCTCTCTTCTTTTGATCCCCTACCCCAACTTGTGTGGCATAGGCAATAATCACAACCACCACTTCATCCCTTAGCACTAACCTCAACAACATGATCCTATCACTGCATCTTCTCACCTCCACCACATTATCCTGCAAATCACTAGTAATTAACAAAACCTACTATGTTCTTTGTCGTCAGACTCCGAATACCACAGCTTATCACCGTTGTACTCACCTCCTTTTTTTCCCTTCCACCTAGTCTTCTGAAGCCATGCCACCTACACCTTGCGTCTACTAAGCACATCCACCAACTCCAACAACTTACCACTAAGAGTTCCTACCTTCCAAGACGCTAACCATAAGCTACATTCCACTTTTTTCCCTACCGGCACCTCTCTTCACAGAACACAATCTCAAGGCAACATTGTCATTCCTCCTGTCTATGGTAATAGCTACTCACCAGGAAAAACTGCTTGACAATATCAAACACACAAAACTTAAAACAAGGTGAGCAACAAGGTAAAACAACGCACCACTAGCACAAGAACACGTATATCAGAAATAACAACATTTTGAGGATTTTAGGGTAGAGATACTTACAGTGCGGTAACTGAGTTTGGAGGAATACTTACAGTGCTTGTCGGTATGACACTTACAGTGGATAATGTTAATAGAAAATTCGAAAATAGTATTTTGGTCTTGCCAAAGCTGTTCAAAATCTTGAAATTGTTTCACCTTTGATACATGTCATCAAGATGTTCACAAGTTAGAATTATTGACCTGTTTTTCTTAAAAGCCCCCTTTTTTTGTTAATTACTGATTTACTGCAACACAATGATACCATCCTTGAATAGTTCATTCTTTTTTTCTGAATTTAGCTGTCAAGATGCAACTTTTTATTTCATATAAAACTAGTGTAGTCGTTTCCTTGATGCTTATGTCCTAAAAAGGTTGAACTATTATGCACTATGTGCTATGGCTTTTAAGTAGCTATATGTTAGTGACAATATATGTTGGCCTTAATTGTTGAATGCAAGTTTGGGCGAAAGTTACGGGTCAAGTTTGTAAATGGTCTAAAGTTATTGTTGGATTTTATGGACCGACCCGATGGACAACGCGACTGACCGAGCTATGACCCGTAAGAGTTACACCGAGGGCAACGAACATTGAATCCACTTAACGTGTTTAACTGGTAATTACGAACAAATAGTGAGACGATATATATTATATATATTCGTTACACGGGATTTATTATTTATACAGATTTATAAATAATAATTTATATTTATTTGTTTTAATCTTTTATTAAAACAAATTAAATAGTTTCGGGCTTGTCATTAACTATAGGGTTTTAGGCCCGATAGTAATTTAAAAAGGGTTATATTATGTTTTAGGGTTTTATTCTAAAATATTATTATAAATATATAATTCTTTTGAACGGCAAAGGAACAAGGTGGAGAAAAGCTTTTGCTTTTTCTTTTCTTTCTTGCGAGCCGCCGAACAAGAAGCAAAACCCAAAATCGATTTTCCCTTTTGGCGAATTTTGAAGCAGCTAGCAAAAGAGATTGCTCCTGTTTTGCAAGTTCCGGCTAACCTCGACGCTTCCTGTTCTCTCGCGTTTCGGTTCGTGATCTAGCATCGGTTCGTTGTACCTAGGTGTCTCAACCGGTTAATCATTAACTACTAAGTTATAATTAATCTCATCAGTAGATTAATTATTTTTTTTGTGTTTGCGTGTTCATAACTAGATCCTGTTCGGTTTGTCAGTGCTGTTAAATAGGTTATGATTTTATTTTCCGCTGCGTATTTATTAATTAACTGAATTAATTAATTTCTCTGTCAAAACCCGTTTTTACAAAAGTCAAACTGATCACCACTGAATCCCAACAGTGGTATCAGAGCCTGGGTTATACCACGTAAATCGGAATCGATCTGGTTTCACCGGTTAGATTAATCACAAACTTTAAATATCTTGAAGTTTCTGATCTGATCTGTTTTTTGGGGCAATTTTTTTATTTATTAATTTGGTCGATTTTTTATTTTATTTGACCAAATATATTGCCCGTATTTGATTGTGTTGAATATGTAAATCTGGCCCGACCCTTGTGATTGAATTGTTTGTGTTTATTATTAAGTTTTTGGTTTTATGGTTTTGGCCCACTTTTAATGGCTCAAAGTTGTAATAGTATAGGCTTTTTAATTTTATGTAATTTTTATTTTATGTAATGTAATAAAAACCCGAAGACAAATCTGAAGACGCAACAGGAATCATGGAGTCAGTGGGAGTCATCCGAGATGACTAGATGCACGGAAGTCCATCCTTGTGGTTGTTTTAATTTTGTGGACCCCGTGACCCGTTTGGTCTTGCTAACTGGCTCTAGCAATATCAAACAAACTTGGCCCCAAAAGATTTACATATTTGTTTGCTTTATGGTTGCTTTTAATTTTTTATAACTTAAATTTATTATAAACCAACCAAACACCAAACGTTTTAAAAGGAGTTTTAAAATGTCACAATATGTCACCACAAGTTCTAATTTTACAACTTGTATAATTTTATAAAAATAACAACTGGTTTGTTTTTATAAAATAAATAACCTCTAAAGTTTTGCAATTTAAACTAAATTTAATTTCAAAACTTATAACTTAATAGTTTTCAACTATTAACTTTAACTGGTTATTCAAGTCGCGACAAACTTAGTTTTAATAGGTTATTTAAAATTAAGTTTCCTGAGAGATGAAAGGGTTCATCAAATTTGTCATGACTTTAAATAGTAAAACTGGCTTTTACAACACACATATGATTTAATCATTCGTTGTGTTTGACCCTATTCGGTAAACACTAAAATTGGAACCCATATTTAAAACCAATGGTCTATTCCATCCTATTATAAGGAACACTTGGAGCATAAAACGAAACATCGGTGTTTGGAGCCACAGCACCGCACTGGATGCGTAGTTTATCCTTCCAAGGCGCAAGGGTTTCGTTGACACATTCGGCCCTTCCGCAAGTACCTGTTTTAGGACGACTATTACTTTTCTCTCTTGTTACATGCCCCAGCTGTCAAGAGATTAAAAGTGGGCATAGATGAGGCTAAACGTATCAATGCATAGACATGTCTTGTCTTAGCGGCCTCATACACGAGAGTTGTTCATCTTTCCACAATTGACACTAATTGTCAGTCTAGTTACCCACTTACTAATGTTGTATGCCACAGCTACCATTAGTGACTGATTTAGCTAGATTCTCACTCCTTATTCTAATTTCTGTAATTGGGTCATAAATTAATAAGGACTTTTCACTTTCTTTATACTAATTTATTTTCTTTGCTTATCTTGACAGATGTCTACTGAAAATAATAATACTAATAACTCCTTCGCTCTCAAGTCTATCCTTGAGAATGAAAAGCTGGATAACACCAACTTTCTTTCGTGGCGGTGCAATCTGAGAATAGTTCTCAAGATGGCCAAGAAGCTCTATGTTCTCGATGCACCAGTCCCTGAGGCACCCGATGGTAACACGGTTGCCGCTCGTAACGCCTGGGAAAAACAAAGAGATGATGTCACTGAGGTGGCGTGCCTTATGCTAGCCTGCATGTCCCGTGAGCTCCAAAAGAGCTTGGAGGACCTGAGTGCCTTTGACATGATTGAGAAACTTAAGGGCATGTTCCTGAAATAAGCCCGACAAGAGCGCTATGAAACCATGTCTCAGCTCATTCATTGCACGATGCAAGAGGGCACGCCTGTTAGTGCTCATGTACTTAAGATGAAAGGGTACATCGACCAGATGAACAAACTTGGATATCCCATGAAGGATGACATGGCTACTGATTTCATCTTAAACTCTCTCCCAAGCTCCAATGCTCAATTCGTAATGAATTTCAACATGAATGGCTTGGAGAAGACAGTGGCCGAGCTACATGGTATGCTCAAAACGGCCGAGATGAATATCCAAGGAAAGAAAAATCAAGTTCTTATGGTTAGATCTGTTGGTGTTAAAAAACCTAACCCTAAGAAAAGAGGTTACAATAGCAAAGGAAAGAAGAAGGTTAATGTTGCTGCCAAGTCTTCCACCAACAATAACAAGAAAGCTTCAAAAGCACCCCCTCTTGAGGAGCGCCAATGCTTTGAATGCAACAAAATGGGACACAGAAAACGTAACTGTCCTGAATATCTAGCCAAGCTGAAGCTGCATTGGGCCAGTGGTGAAGGCACCTCTTCAGGTAGTCTCATTTATGTTATTGAAATTTTTACTGTTCCTAGCAACACATGGGTATTTGATACTGGATGTGGATACCACATCATTAATGTCTTGCAGGAGCCTAAAAGTTGGAGGAAGCTGAAACAAGGCGACATGGAGCTCATCGTTAGTGATGGGAAAAGAGTACCAGTTCTTGCAACTGGAACATATCGTCTCTCATGTCCTTCTGGCCTTGTGGTTGTTTTGAACAATTGTTTGTTTGCATTTGGTTTAACCAGAAACATTATTTCAATTTCTTTATTGTTTGAACAAGGATTTAAGTACGTTTTTAATGGTATTGCTATTTCTGCCTACTTAAATGATATCTTTTATTTTGAGGCTAAACCTCAAAACGGTATTTATGAGATTGACGTTCAAACTGACAATAACATATATAATCTTTCTAAACGTATCAAATCTGGCATTAATGATACTTTTCTATGGCATTGTCGACTTGGCCACATAAGCAAGGCACGCATTAAAAGACTCCAATCCGAGGGAATTATTGAACCTATCGGACATGACTCATTTGATAATTGCAAGTCTTGTTTAGCTGGCAAACTCACAAAGGACCCCTTCACCCATGTTGGTGAACGAGCCAAGGATCTGCTAGGCCTTATACACACTGATGTGTGTGGCCCTTTCAGAACCATGTCTAGAAATCATGAAAGATACTTCGTTTCATTTATTGACGATTATAGTCGATATGCTTATGTCTATCTTATGAAACACAAGCATGAAACATTTGAAAAGTTCAAAGAGTTTCAAAACGAAGTAGAGAAACAACTCAATAAATCTATTAAGACACTTCGATCAGATCGAGGTGGCAAGTATCTCAGCTTACAATTTCTTAATCATCTGAAGGAGCACGGAATTATTTCTCTGTCCACTCCTCCTGGCACACCCCAACTTAATGGCGTGAGCGAGAGGAGAAATCGAACCCTGCTTAATATGGTTCGATCGATGATGTGTAGAACTAACTTGCCTCACTCCTTCTGGAGTTATGCTTTTATGACTGCCGCCCGCCTTGTAAATCTGGCACCGACTAAGAAGGTGGACAAAACCCCATATGAGATATGGCACGGGTCTAAATCCAATTTGTCTTACCTTAGAGTATGGGGATGTGATGCATATGTCACCAGCGATTCTGATGACAAGCTCGATCCCAGAGGCAAAAAAGTTGTTTTCGTCGGTTACTACAACAAAAGCGGATATTATTTCTATCATCCTGATGCAAACATTGTTTCCATCAAAAGGAAAGGACGCTTTCTCGAATAAGATCTTCTAAATCGAGGAACCGGAAATAATATTATGGATCTTGAAGAAATTCGAGAAACACAAACAACCGCTGAGGAAGTCGGAGCGTCTGATCAACAAAAAGTTGTTGCTGATGAATCAGACATAAACACAAGCATTCACAGAAGTAGCAGGTCTCATAAAGAACCTAATAGATACCTATGGCATCTTGAAGCTTTTAAAGTCCTGTTAGTAGCTGAGTCAAATGACGAACCTACAAACTACAAATCTGCTATCTCAGATCCTGAATCCGAGAAATGGCTTGAAGCCATGAACGCCAAGATGCAATCTATGCGTGATAATCAGGTCTAGGACTTGATTAAACTACCCCCGGTTCTCGGGCAATAGGGAGAAAATGGATTTTTAAAAGAAAAACCGACATGCATGGTAATGTACAAACCTATAAAGCACCGCTAGTTGCAAAGGGTTTCACTCAAACTCAAGGTATTGACTATGATGAAACTTTCTCACCCGTTGCTATGATCAAATCGATTAGGATACTGCTTGCCATAGCCGCGTACCATGATTACGAGATATGACAAATAGATGTCAAAACCGCTTTTCTTAATGGACATCTCTCTGAAGATGTCTATATGCTTCAGCCTGACGATTTTGTTGATCCAAAGTATCCTAGTAGAGTCTGCAAACTGACCATTTATGGACTTAAACAGGCATCTCGAAGCTGGAATCTTCATTTTGATCAGAAAATCAAAGAATTTGGTTTTGTCAAGAATGAAGATGAGCCTTGTGTTTACAGAAAGGCTAGTGGGAGCACTATATCATTTCTCATCTTGTATGTGGATGATATACTGATCATTGGAAATAACATCCCTGTGCTTGACCCTGTGCTTGACAAAGTCAAACAATGGTTAGTATCTTGTTTTGCAATGAAAGATCTTGGAGAAGCTGCTTACATTCTAGGAATCAAGATCTACAGGGATAGATCTAAGCGGCTTCTAGGGCTAAGTCAGAGTACTTACATAGACAAAATGATGACACGCTTTAGGATGGAAAACTCCAAGAAATGAGGTGTTCCGATGACTAAAGGCACTGTGTTGAACAAATCACAATCTCCTTCCACGGACATTGAAATCAAGGAAATGGAAGCAATTCCATATGCCTCAGCGATTGGTTCTATCATGTATGCTATGTTGTGCACTAGACCTGACGTCTCGTATGCTTTAAGCATGACCAGCTGTTTCCAGCAAAATCCTGGCATTGCCCATTGGACTGCAGCCAAGAACATCCTGATGTACTTGAGAAGGACCAAAGACATGTTCTTAATATTTGGAGGAGTGAAAAAGGAGCTCACTGTACGGTGTTACACTGATGCTAGCTTTCAAACTGACCGAGATGACTCTCACTCACAGTCAGGTTTCGTATTCACTCTTAATGGAGGAGCTGTCTCATGGAAAAGCTCCAAGCAGAGTGTAGTGGCGGATTCAACCACTGAATCTGAGTATATAGCCGCATCAGATGCTGCTAAGGAAGCTGCTTGAATGAAGAAATTCATTACTGACCTCGATGTGGTTCCGAGTATTCGCCAACCAATCGAGATACTTTGTGATAACACAGGTGCTATAGCTCAAGCCAAAGAGCCCAGATCTCATCACAAAGCCAAGCACATTCAAAGGAAGTTCCACTATATACGAGAAATTATGGAACATGGAGACGTCGTGATAAGCAAAGTAGACACAGATCAAAACCTAGCGGTCCCGTTTACTAAGCCCATGACTCAGGACAAGCATGATCTTCACAGAGATGCTATTGGTCTTAGATTTTCTAGTGATATGTTTTGATTTAGTATTTTGAATGTGCGAACATTTAAACAGTTGTACTTTTGAATTCTTTTTGGTTTACTGATTTAAATGCAATTCTTAATTCTTATAACTGTGTTCGATTTTAATACGTTTAATCCATGAATCTTGTATTCTTAATTATCCGTAGTCGGTCAGACTCGTGGGAACGTCTCTGAATTAAGACTTTTCTGAACTTCGGCTCAAGGAGTTGACTCCGAACTTCACAGGCCTCATTTTGAATGACGTTGGATGTAACTCGCATCAAATCATCTTCATGGATCTTTGTCATAAGATGTTTTGCTATTGGTATACTCATTAGTATCCTCTGACCTGAGATACGTACTAGAACTGCCGTTTACCAAGAACCATTCTTTAATCATTGTCAAACGCTGTCGCGTAACTGCCATTCATAAAGACTTTGATTAGGAATAGTTCTGAAGTTCAGTGGGAGTTGTATGTAGTCAATAAGGGATTCTATACTCTTACATTATATGTAACAGATAAGCATCGTGGCGCCCTCGTTGATTCAAACTGGTAAAGTGTAAGGCCGTACCCAAACTTACTGTGTGTTTGATTGGACCACTTTGATTCTTGATCGAGAACAATAATAATTGAACGCCATATGAGAATGAACTAAATCCATGTCTCATTGATTCAATTAATGTTTTATACGGAAAGGATGAATAACAACTATTGCCATAAGTCTATTGTCTTGCTTTAGTTAGCTGTTACTAACACTAATATATTTGGTTAATGACTTTAAAGCGCCATACCTTGTTAGGGACAACCATGTGCAGCTAGAGCGCCGCTGACTGTTTGCGTTGTTTTATCGTGGATCGTCCAAGTGGGAGATTGTTGGATTTTATGGACCGACCCGATGGACAACGCAACTGACCGAGCTATGACCCGTAAGAGTTACACCGAGGGCAACGAACATTGAATCCACTTAATGTGTTTAACTGGTAATTACGAACAAATAGTGAGACGATATATATTATATATATTCGTTACACGGGATTTATTATTTATACAGATTTATAAATAATAATTTATATTTATTTGTTTTAATCTTTTATTAAAAAAAATTAAATAGTTTCGGGCTTGTCATTAACTATTGAGTTTATAGTAATTTAAAAAGGGTTATATTATGTTTTAGGGTTTTATTCTAAAATATTATTATAAATATATAATTCTTTTGAATGGCAAAGGAACAAGGTGGAGAAAAGCTTTTGATTTTTCTTTTCTTTCTTGCGAGCCGCCAAACAAGAAGCAAAACCTAAAATTGATTTTCTCGTTAAACTTGTCGGATTTTTATAAATCAAATAAATTCTTAAAAATAGCCAATTTTCGTTTATAAGCTTTTATATATGTAATAAACTTTCAGGAATATTTTGGTTCGATTTTATGTTACAAAATTATTCTTTTTGAATTTCTCCATAAAAATCAATATTAAACTAATATTCATAAATTCGTTTTTAATGAAACCAATCCCAAATTTATTCTTGCTAACATATTACCTACAGTTTTTAATAATCTCGAGAAATCAAAATATTAAAACATGTATAATTTATATAATCAAGTCCAAATGTGCATAAATAAAGCTTTCTAACAAGTTTAATCCGTACCTTTGCTTTTTAGCACTAGAATTTCGAGTAGAGTGAGTTGATTTCTGAGTTTAGTTCACCCAAGCTTCCTATATCATGATCAAACCACATGCATGTACAATACAATGTCAACAGATGAATACACCATAAGTATGTGTTTTAGTGGGTGTTCTTGGTATAAAACCTGATTTTTACTCTTTTGTTTCATGGATTCTGTTTCAAATTGATTATTAGGATGTTAAAAAAAGTTTTGTATTATAGATGAATGTTTAGAATCGTGAGAATGGATACAAGCACACAAAACCCGATTTTAGGGTTTGTGGGGGTGTATTTTTGGGTTTAGAAGGTGAGAATGATAGAGTTGAAGCTTTTTATGATTACCTTATTCTTGTTACAGCCCTGGAATTCTTTGATCAGACCTGGAGGAGCTCGAAAATTGCTGGAACAAGGGAGGGCTTTGAGAGAATGAAAGGGTGAGAGTGTATTGCATGTACTTGGAGTGTTGGTGTGGGTTTGTGTCTTGTGTGGGTGGTTCTCGGCTGAAACAAATAGAGAAGAGAAAGAGAGGAGTGTTGCAATGATGATGATGCTAGGTGTTCAATGCTCAAGAGTTGTGGCATTTTCCAAAGCTTTGTTGTCATAACTAGTGATGATTAATGAGTTTTTATACAAGTTACATAAAAGAAATCGATGGAATGTAAATATATGTGAAAATGTATTAATTGATAATTAAGTGAATGGTTATACGCATATATATAAATCGATGGATTCATATATGTATGTATTTTATCATTTAAAGGATTTGAATGCTAATAAAATTAAATAATTATGTGTTCAAGATTTCTATAAATGGTTATTGAATCATGACTTTATAAAATAAAGTCTTTATGTATAAATAAAGTCTTTATGTATTTTATGTGAATCCATATGTGGTGTAGTGATGTATCTCTTGCAAATTGTAAACATGTATGGTGTCATGAAAGCCCTAATGTATTGTATAGTATCATGTACATATATATTTCTAATGCTCAAAATATATATATAACTATGCATATTAAGTATGTCTCTAGGGTTTTCATGCTCTGTATTATTGTGTAACTAAGTTATTTTTACTTAGTCTAAGAGCAATGTATCTAATCAAGTATGTGTAATGTATTCTCATGTATGATCACAGTAAAAATGTTTAGAATAATTGACCTTATTTTTCATAGGTGTTACAAGCTGGATCTCTGATTAGAATAAATAAATAGGATTTGGTTTGTTTATAGTTATCTTTAAGACTTTAACTATGTTATATATATATATATAATGTCATTTTTCCCTTTTCTTGTAAGATAAGGGCGCAAGTGCTCGCTTCAATCTATTTCTGCATCTCCATGGGAATCGTATGTTTGTAATAATATGGACATAATTTTAGTAACTCCAATCGATTAGACGTATTGTGCCTTCTCAACATGGCAGCTCATATTGGAGCATCTTTTGGATATTGTCACAGCAAATTTCTTAACCCAAAACTATTCCAAATGTGAGTTCTTACATTTATCCATTCATCATTTGGGTTGTTATCCATAGGTCTCATGAGACTGAAAGCAAAAATGCACATTAAGTCAATAAGGACCAGGGTACACATGATGTGCCTAAATTGTTGAAGAGATATGTTGTTTGTAGGAATTAATAGACTCAAATAGTAAAGCATGTGAATCAAGATCTAGTAATACCTTTTTGAAAGAACTTGATCACAAATAGGACAAGCTCCATCATTACTTAGAATCTTGTTGGCATCTTCGTTACCCGGAGAATTTTGCCACTCCCGGATCCCATTTGAATCTTGTTTGAAGAAACCATTGTACGAACAAATTGAAAGATAGAATCGTAAATAAGAAATCAGAAATTGACTTGTATTCAAAACAAGAATTACAAATCGACAACGTTTACAGACAAACGACATCATTCTTAAATAGCCGGTTACTAGGATTGAAACGTCGCAACGGTTGTTGAGGCAGTGGAAAACCGCAACTGTTAAATGACGTTTCTATTCCTCCGGTTAAGACCTAAACCTTCCATACCCGAACAGAACAATATCAGACAAGCGTACAAGACATTATGACTAAACATGTATTACTTATGATATATGATTCAAGTTTCAAAAATGAGACTTGTTGTTTAGTGTCTTTCCATCAAAAGAAAGTTGTATCAAAAATGAATTTTTGTGTATTCCTTATAATAATGTTTTGTATATTTGTTAAAACGTTTGTTGAATCAAGTAAAACGTTTATTGATTGTAAAAACATGTGTATACTTCCCCCTCAAAAGTATTTTATAAAGCTCTGAAAGTAGGGGTTATGAACTCACCTTGTGAAAATTATAAGTATATTGCACGTTTGATTTAGAATTCTAGATTGAATGTATACATGTATGTCAACAAACAAATCATATAATTCACAAAATGATGCTCACAAGTTAACAATTATATTCTATGTATTCTGATTTAAAAGTAAATTTTAGCAAGTTTGGCTAAATGACATATTTATTCCTTCTGCTTTCAAAGTTAACACTTTTAGTCCCTATAGTTTCATGTTTTGACTTTTCAAGTGACTAATTATTTATAGTATTGATATATACTATTAAATCAGATTTGAAGCATATGAATATATGTACAAAGTTTTAATAACAAAAGTTTATAAATTTAATCCAGTTTTCCTTCTTTTTTTTTCATCCATTTCCATTATTATTTCTATTCAATTATAAAAGTTGTACTTATTATAATTACTAATGATGTTTTATAATTTTCCCAACTTTATACACTGTTATGGTGTCAAATATTATTTTTTTCGGATATTTGAATATTTAAATAATATTTTGTACATTAATTATTCTAATTAAGCAAAATATTCATAACAATTAATCTATAAGTCCAAAATTTATTAAATTCGGTCAGAAGTCTTATGAAGTCCATATGATTCTAGATTAAAAGTTTCAAGTCCAGATTTTGTCAAAATGTCGGGTACGGGAAAACGGGTTCGTTAAACTTGTCGGATTTTTATAAAATCAAATATATTCTTAAAAAGAGCCAATTTTTGTTTATAAGCTTTTATATATGTAATAAACTTCCAGGAATATTTTGGTTCTATTTTAAGTTACGAAGTTATTCTTTTTGAATTTCTCCATAAAAATCAATATTAAACTAATATTTAATTCATAAATTCGTTTTTAATGAAACCAATCCCAAATTTATTCTTGTTAACATATTACCTACTGTTTTTAATAATCTCCAGAAATCAAAATATTAAAACATGTATAATTTATATAATCAAGTCCAAAGGTGCATAAATAAAGCTTTCTAACAAGTTTAATCCGTACCTTGGCTTTTTAGCACTAGAACTTCGAGTAAAGTGAGTTGATTTCTGAGTTTAGTTCACCCAAGCTTCCTATATCATGATCAAACCACATGCATGTACAATACAATGTCAAGAGATAGATACACCTTAAGTGGGTGTTCTTGGTGTAAAACCCGATTTCTTCTTATTGTTACCATGGATTCTTGTTCAAATCGGTTATTAGGATGTTTTAAAGAGTCTTGTATCTTAGATGAATGTTTAGAATGGTGAAAATGGATAGAAGCACACAAAACCCGTTTTTAGGGTTTGTATGTATGTATTTTCCGGTTTATAAGGTGGGGATGAGAGGGATGAAGCTTTGTGTTCTTACCTCTGGAACCCTTGAATGCTGCTGATTCTGGTCCGAGTTCATCGAGAACGTGATGAACTTTAAGAGAGAACTTGAAAGAATGAAGAGAATTTGGAGTTTGATGGATGTTTGTGTGTTGTATTGTGGGATCCGGTCGAACCAAAGAAAAAGAGGGAGAGAGAGAATTTCCATCATTATGTTTGTGTAGGTGGAGTGTGATGGGAGTGTGGTGTCATTTTCCAAGGAAAGGTGTCAAGTTCAAGAGAGGCTTGTCATCATCTTTGATGATTAATCAACTTTTAAATAAATTAGATTTAGGTTTATATAAATTGGAGTTTTTTTTTTTTTTTGAAAAGCAACTTTCATTAGAAAACAGGCAGCCTCAAGACGGGGCACCAAAAAAAACAAAATTACATAAAATTGAAATTACACCTCTAAGGTTCATCTGGATCAATCACAAATCTAAATATATAAATTGGAGTTAGTTTTATAAAAAAGAATGGGTGTGTTGGTTAGACAAAATCGATGGTCATGCATATAATGTGAAAATGTATTAATTGATAATTAAGTGAATAGTTATTGCATTTTTGTATAATCGATGGATTTATATATGTATGTATTTTATCATTTAAAGCATTTAAATGCTAATAAAGTTAGATAATTATATGTTTAAGATTTCTATAAATGGTCATTAAATCTTGACTTTATAAGTTAAAGTCTATATATATTTATTCATATATATATATATATATATATATATATATATATATATATATATATATATAAGTGAATCCATATTTGATGTAGTGGCATATCTCTTGCAAATTATAAACATGTATGGTGTCATAAAAGCTCTAATGTATAGCATTATATATGTATCCCTAATGCTCAAAATATATGCATAACTATCCATATTAAGTGTCTCTAGGGTTTGCATGTAGTGTGTACTGTATAACTGAGTAAAAATTTACTTAGCTTATAAGCAGTGTATCTAATCATACCAGTATAACATACAGTCATATATGATCACAGTAAATTGTTTAGAATGTTTGACCTTATTTTTCATAGGTGTTACATTATCCCCTAGTTGAAGGAATTTCGTCCCGAAATTCAAGTTGTGTTGTTTTCTGAGGTGAATAGTTATGGATGTTTTTGTTTGAATTGAGCTTCATGCTCCCATGTGTACTCGGATCCTCTTCTGGAATCCCATTTGACTTTGACTAAAGGAATACGAGTTCGCTTTAGCTTTTTGACGTATCTGTCCACAATCTCAATTGATCTTTCCATAAAATGTAGTTTGTTGTCAATTTTTATCTCTTCTAGAGGTATTATCAATGTTTCGTCTGACAAGCATTTCTTTAGATTCGACATATGGAAAGTGTCATGTATGCCACTTAGTTCTTGGGGTAGTTTAAGCTTGTAGGCTACAATGCCAATCTTGGCTAGTATTTCAAATGGGCCTATGTATCTAGGGTTTAATTTCCTCTTTTGCCAAATCGGTATACACCTTTCCAAGGTGCTACCTTGAGTAATACTTTGTCTCCAACTTGAAATTCTAAGGGTTTTCGTCGTTTATCTGCATAGCTCTTTTGACGATCCCTTGATGCTTTCAGTTTATCTTTTATCTTGAAGATTTTATTAGTTGTTTCTTGTATAATTTCCGGTCCTGTCAACTGACTGTCACCAATTTCAAACCAATAAAGTGGAGATCTACACTTTCTCCTATACAAGGCTTCGTATGGTACCATTTGTATGCTGGTGTGGTAACTATTGTTATAGGAAAACTCAACTAGTGGTAAGTGAGTATCCCAATTTTCACTGAGTTCAATCACACGTGCTCTCAGCATGTCTTCTAATATTTGTATTATTCTATCAGTTTGTCCATCCGTTTGTGGATGATAAGCTGTACTCAAGTCTATTCTGGTTCCCAAAGCTTTTTGAAGTGACTGCCAGAATCTTATAGTAAATCTGCTATCTCTGTCAGATATTATAGATAGAGGTATTCCATGTCTAACAATGACTTCATTTATGTATATCCGTGCTAGTTTCTCCATTCTGTAGTCCTCTCGTAGAGGTAGGAAATGTGCTGACTTGGTCAATCTGTCTACTATAACCCATATAGCATCATGACCATGAAATGTTCTCGGTAATTTAGTTATGAAATCCATTGAGATTTGGTCCCATTTCCATTCAAGGATTTCTAGTTGTTGTAAGTATCCTGAGGGTTATGCTTTGACTTTAGCACATGTAAGACACTTACTTACATACATAGCAATTGATGCCTTCATGTCAGGCCACCAATAGTGTGTTTTTAAATCTTTGTACATCTTGTCACTGCCCCGGGTGTATGGAGTACTCAGATTTGTGGGCTTCACTCAAGATTAATTCCCTCAACTCTTCAGAGTTTGGAATCCAGATTATATTTTTGTATCTCAAAACCTTGTTGTCGGTGCATTCAAATTCTGTCTTTGCCCCATTCAAGGTCTCGTGCTCAATATTCTCGTCTTTTAAAGCTTGTTGTTGAGATTCTTGTATTCGAGTCATAAGACTTGTTTGCACATTCATTCTTAATGCACGTATTGGTTTGATTCTTTCCTTGCGGCTTAAAGCATCTGCAACTACATTTGCTTTTCCTGGGTGGTAACGTATTTCACAGTCATAATCGTTTAACAATTCAACCCATCTTCTTTGTCGCATGTTCAACATCTTCTGATCAAATATATGTTGAAGACTTTTGTGATCGGTTTAAATAATGCATTTAGTACCATATAAATAATGTCTCCAAATTTTTTAGTACAAACATTACTGCTCCTAACTCTCATGCACTTTGAGTTGTCTGGATGCATATGCTATAACTTTGTTTCTCTACATTAGGACACATCCTAATCCTTGATGTGACGCATCGCATTATACCACAAAGTCATCGTTTCCTTCTAGAAAGGATAGAATGGGTGCGGTACATAGTTTTTGCTTTAGTGTCTCAAAAGCTACATTTTGCTTTTCTCCCTAGTCAAACTTCTTATCTTTCTGGGTGACAGTGGTCAATGGTTGAGCTATTCTAGAGAAATTTTCTATGAATCGTCTGTAATAGCCTGTTAATCCCAGAAATTGACGTATCTTCGTTGGGGTTTTGGGTACTTCCCATTGTTCAATGGCTTCAATCTTCCTTGGATCTACTTGTATCCCTTGCTCGTTCCCCACGTGACCAAGGAATTGCAATTCATGTATCCAAAATTCACATTTGAAGAACTTGGCATATAATGTGAAAATGTATTAATTGATAATTAAGTGAATAGTTATTGCATTTTTGTATAATTGATGGATTTATATATGTATGTATTTTATCATTTAAAGCATTTAAATGCTAATAAAGTTAGATAATTATATGTTTAAGATTTCTATAAATGGTCATTGAATCTTGACTTTATAAGTTAAAGTCTATATATATTTATTCATATATATATATATTAAGTTAATCCATATTTGGTGTAGTGATATCTCTTGCAAATTGTAAACATGTATGGTGTCATGAAAGCCCTAATGTACAACATTATATATGTATCCCTAATGCTCAAAATATATGCATAATTATACATATTAAGTTTGTCTCTAGGGTTTTCATGTAGTGTGTACTCTATAACTAAGTAAAAAAATGTACTTAACTTATAAGTAGTGTATCTAATCATACCAGTATAACATACAGTCATATATGATCACAGTAAATTGTTTAGAATGTTTGATCTTATTTTTCATGGGTGTTACATTAGGAAATAGGATTTTAGGGATAGAGAAATAAACTAACCAAGCCACGAATAAATCCAAACAAACTTTTCTTAAATCCAAACGATCTATTCGTAAGCGTTTGACAGGCGGTTGCCGATGCTGCAGTACAAAATATGCTGTCATTTTAGCTTTACTCTCTAAAAGCTGAAAATAAAAAAATGAAAGCAATCAAAGTGAAAGGCCGTGATTGGAGAAGCTTATGAATACTTTCCTGATTGTTCTATATAATATTGATCTCGAAAGTATTTTTCTTGGTTTTTGGTATTGTGTCATACTCAAGGATCGGGTATTATAATAATAGTATCATTACTATTTATTGGAAATAGACAAAACTTTTGAAACGTGGCCCAATCAAATGGTGAACCGACCTTTGATTGTATATACACATATAACTTAAATAAGATCTTTTTAAACCATTTTATAGTCAATGGGAGTACCCACTAGTTTTCATATTTTCACACCCTTCTACGTCAGCGTCACATCAGATTTTATAGATTTTTCACATTCTTCATATTTGAGGAAAATGGTTCAACATTTTCACACTGTCACGCCATTTTCTTTTTCTAATTTAATTTAATATTAATTTGTTTTAATAATTTAAAAAGAAAATAATAATAAAAAAAAGAAAATAACATTAATAATAAAAAAAGAAAATAACATTAATATCAATGTCTTTACTTGCCGATTCTTGTTGGCGTTTGAAATTTTTTCTAGGTTCATCTTCCGGATACGAAAACGATTTCACAAAAGTAGCTCATTCGGGATAAATACCATCAACGAGAGTTGCGGCAACCATTTGAAAAAACCGTGGAGCGACACCTTCGGATTCGGAAGATGGTGAATTAAGATAATCCATTTGAGAGTTTGGTTGAAATGGTTTGGAGAGAATTGTTGTTTGATTTTTATAAATTAAATGCTTTCTAAAATGTATAAATATAGAGGTGGTTAAATTAAAAAAAAATAATAATAATATTAAATGCAAATACCCGTTGGGTAACGACACAATGCCACCACTCCCTTCTTTCACGTTGTGTAAATACGCACGCTGGCTCTCCACGATCGTGGTCCACGACCTGCGGGCCTGGTGTTCCACGGCACCCACGGAGCCACCTCAGCTCCACGCCCTCTTTCACAGGGGGTACTCCCCTCGGCCTTATACGTAAAAGAAAAATGAACTGGCCAAATCGTTACTTACATCCAAATTCAAGTTTCAGAACAATAAATCCATGTTCATGAAATCAGGCTCCAAGAATTAACAACAATCAATTCAGAATATGAACATTAGAGAAGAAGATTCAGATGGTAAATTTATTCAAGAAACGAATTAACAGATTAACAAACTCACAGTTGAGTTGTTCTCCATATACAAACTGAAAACAAAAAATTACAAACTACCCCTCAAACTATTTGGAATTACTAAAAGCACCCTTAAACTTTAACAAACATTACTAATTGACTAACATGCTCCCCTAATTCCAAATCTTCTCATCAAGCTCCTCAATTCCAAGTAGGAATCTCATTTCACCAAACTTTACTCTTGCTAATGGCTTAGTTAACACATCAGCTCTTTGCAATTCTCCACAAACAAAATCAACATGTATTTGATTCTTTTCAATGCAGTCTCTTATATGATGAAACCTTGTATGAATATGCTTTGATCTTCCATAGAAAACTGGATTCTTCATGAGTGATATAGCTGACTTGTTATCAACAAACAGATCAACAACCTTCTGCTCTTTCCTAGTTATCTCTTCAAGCAATCCCTGCAGCCAAACTGTTTGACAAGCTACTAGATTTGCAACCATAAACTCTGCTTCACAACCGGATAGAGCGACTGTCTGTTGCTTTTGTGACTGCCATGATACCACTGACCCATTATAGAAAAATACATTCCCAGAAGTACTCTTCCCATCATTAGTATCAGTCAAGTGGTTAGAATCACTATAACCAACAAGTTCTCCTCCTTCTACCTTCAAATACTTAATACCATAGTAGACAGTTCCCTTTACATACCTGATCAGATGCTTCACTGCCTTCAGGTGTATTTCTTTTGGTTCTTGCATGAACCTGCTCACATATCCAACTGCAAAACTAATGTCTGGCCTGGTCTGAGTCAAATATCTCAAAGACCCAACAAGCCTTATGTACTCTGTTGAATCTACATCAGCACTATTTTCAGCCTTATACAGATTTAACCCATACTCCATTGGTGTCTTTGTTTCATTACACTCCTCTAGTCCAGCCATCTTCACAAGCTTCTTGGCATAAGCAGATTGCTTTATAAGTATGCCAATTTTATTTTTCATTACTTCTATTCCCAAGTAGTAGCACAACAAACCCAAGTCTGTCATCTTAAATTACTGCTTACTATTTGTTATCAATAGATCATCTACATACACTCCCAAAATTAGAAGTGATTCTCCCTTTGCTTTCACATATACTGCTTGTTCCCTTTGACACCTTTTAAAACCCAGCTCCTTTAGGACTTCATCAAGGCGCAAATTCCAAGCTCTTGGGGCTTGTTTAAGGCCATATAATGCCTTTGGCAGCTTGTAAACCTGTGATTCTGCTCCTTTCTTTACATAACCCTCAGGTTGTTTAACAAAAACTTGCTCCTTTAATTCACCATGCAAGAAAGATGCTTTTACATCTAGATGATATACCAACCAGCCCATTTTCGCAGACAAGGCCAGAATGAGCCTGATTGTCTCTATCCTTGCCACAGGGGCAAAAGCTTCTTCATAATCTATACCAAGCTTTTGTACATACCCCTTTGCAACAAGTCTTGCTTTATACTTGGTAATTTTCCTTGTGCATCTCTCTTTAACTTGTAGACCCGTTTCAAACCTATTGGATTGCACTTCAAAGGAAGATCTGTTAGAAACCAAGTTTTGTTTCTCTCTATAGCTTGGATTTCCTCATCCATGGCCACCTTCCATTCCTTTTCCTTAACAGCTTCTTGAAAACACAAAGGTTCTCCCTCTTGTGCAAGAAGTAATTCCATTCTTTCTTCTTCCTCTTGTCTATTTTCTGATGTCTCATTCTACTATCCAAGATAAAATTATTTAGCCTCGATGACAATACAGGTACCCTACTTGATCTTCTCAACTCAGGTTCTGTTGGAACTCATCATCCAAACTTAGTTGATCACTCTCCTGTGCATATTACATAGTACCATTTGTATCACCATCATCCACACTTTGATTATGACAACTTGATTCACTACATGGTTATAGCTGGTCAGACATCACTTGGAATTTAACCCAACTTACACTTTCTTTATTTGATACCAGTGACATGTAGGCAGCCCAATCCCATTTCCTGCCTTCTTCAAATTGTACATCCCTACTCACAACTATCTTTCCTTTATTGGGATCAAACATTCTGTGAGCCTTAGTTCCTTCTTCTGCACCCAAGTAAACCATAGGTATGCTTCTATCATCCAACTTCTTTAACCCTCGTTGAGTGACTTTTACATGCCCAACACACCCAAATATTCCCATGTGTGAAAGGTTAGGTTTTCTGCCCTTCAGAGCTTGATAAGGAGTACAATTCTTTAGAGATTTTGATTGAATTCTGTTGAGAACATAGACTGAATGCATGACTGCTTCAGCCCAAAAATCGTGTGGTAAACCCATGGCTTTCATTATACTTCTGGTCATGTTCAAAACAGTTCTATTCCTCCTTTCTACAGCCCCATTTTGCTAGGGTGAATAGGGTGCAGTCAACAGTCTAGTAATTCCTTCCTTTTCACAAAAAAACTGTTAAATTCATTAGAGGTAAACTCCCCCCCCCCCACACGGTCTGACCTCAGGGTTTTGATTTTAAAACCAAAATCACTTTCAACTTTTGTTTTAAACCCCTTGAAAACATTAAAAGCATGATCCTTTGATTTGATCATATAGACCCACATATACCTAGTGCAGTCATCAACAAGTAACATGAAATACTTATTACCTGTCGGAGTTGTAGGCATTATAGGTCCACACAAATCCACTAAAACAAGCTGCAATGGTTGCTCAGTTATATACTTTGACTGAGAAGGGAATAGCAGTCTTGTGTGTTTCCTAGCTAAACAAGCTTCACAAAGCTAATTTGGATGGCTAATAGAAGGCACTCCATCAACAATTCCTTTGCTTGTCATACCTCTTAGGGACTCAAAATTCATGTGCCCTAGTCTTCCATGCCAAAGCCAAGGTGTAGCTTCTATCTTGGCTTGAAAACACATTGGAAATCCAATCTTTAAGGCTATTTTGTACAATTTGTTAGCAGACCTTTCCACCTTCATTAATAGCGTAACACTCCTCTCATACATCCATAGATATTCATCCTTCATTCTCATTTCACAACCACTTCTGTAGCCTGCCCCAGACTTAGAATGTTTCTTTTCTGACGTGGTATAAAATACACATCTGTTAGAAGTCTTTGTTCTTGGTTTTTGCATTCCAACAACACTGAACCTCTTCCTTCTATGGTTATACAAAACCCATCTCCAAATCTGACTTTTCCTCCCACATTTATGTCAAGTCTTGAAAACATTGACTCTTTCCTAGTCATGTGGTTAGAAGCACCATTATCAAGTACCAGACTTCTTCTTCACATGAGTCAGCCTCATACCTAGCAGGGACAACTTTGTGCTTATTTAAAAACACCATTTCCCTTTGATTTTCTGACAAGGCAAGTGTCATCAGAAGGGCAGGACCATCTGTTTCAGTTTGGGTAAGGTTTGATTCATTCTCTTTATCCTTCGTCTTTGTGGGACATTCAAAAGCATAATGCCCATAGTTGTCACATTTGAAACACTTTACCTTTGACTTATCCTTCACTAGTCTATCTCCTTGTTTCTTGTTTCTATCATTCTTTGCTTTGAAACCAGACTGACCCTTATTCTTCTCCCAACCTCTCCCTGATTGGTCTGACCGATGCTTATTCTTATTGTGATTCTCACTATCTTTGTTTCTATTTTTCCATTCAGAGTAAGTGAGTAATAATTGGTCATTTTTAGGCTGACTAACCCTAGCCTTCAGGCCAGTCCTCTCCTCAAAAGCCTTTAATCTACCAATTGCTTCTTCAAGTAGCATAGTGTCTAGATCCACAAATTGCTCAATCGATGCAACTATGTGTATGAATTTCTCAGGTAAGGAGTCAAGAAACTTACAAAAAAGTGTAGATTCTTCATAGGGCTCACCAAGATCACTAGCCTTTGATGACAGTGAATACATTCTTCCTGCAAAGTCATCAATACTCTCATCATCCTTCATCTTTAGACATTGCAAACTCATTCCTGAGAGTCTGCAATCTGGCCTTCTTGACCCTATCATTTCCAACGAACCTCGCCTTCATAGAATCCCAAACTTCCTTTATCGTAGTGTACTTCGCGACTTGTAAGACCAAGTCCTCTAGCATTGCTTGGTACAAGTAAGAAATAACCATGTTATTCTTCTTAGCATCAACCATAGCACCTTCTTGGACTTCAATGACCTCCCAAAGGCCATGAACATTAAAATCGCTTTCAATTTCACTGTCCAAATTGTGTAATTGAGTGTCGTGAGAACTGGACACTGTAGAGGAATTAGGGCATTTTCTCTTATTGTAACCGGTTGGTTGTTCACCGGCGGTGGTATGCCTCATCCAGACGTCTTCTTCGACTTCCGGTGGTACTTTCTTTTAAATCGAGAGTCCATATCAGTTCCTTTTGATCAGTGAATCACGGGCTCGTTCGTCCTTAACACAAGCTCTGATACCAATTGAAATCATGCTCCAAGAATTAACAACAATCAATTCGAAATATGAACATTAGAGAAGAAGATTCAGATGGTAATTTTATTCAAGAAACTAATTAACAGATTAGCAAACTCACAGTTGAGTTGTTCTTCATGTACAAACTGAAAACAGAAAATTACAAACTACCCCTCAAGCTATTTGGAATTACTAAAAGCACCCATGAACTTTAACAAACATTACTAATTGACTAACAGTTCATCCATGACTACTTGTTTCAGTTACAATGTTTGTTTAAGTTTTCGAGGTGAAGATACTCGCAAAACTTTTACTGATCTCCTCTATGCAGCCCCCAAGCAAGCAGGAATTCGCACTTTCATGGACGATGATGCAATAGACCAAGGAAAACTCCTAGGGCCTGAGCTAAAAAAGGCTATCCATGAGTCCGCAATTTCGATCATCGTCTTCTCAAGAAACTATGCATCTTCCGGGTGGTGTCATGATGAGGTCTTGACGATCATCCAAGAACAAGAGAGGCTTTCCTCTAAGCATGAAGTTGTTCCCGTGTTCTACAATGTGGAGTCATCTGATGTCCGGAATCAAACGAGAAGCTTTGAAGAAGCATTTGGTGAGTATGATAATATGATGGAGGCGGAAATAGATCATCTGAAGAAGAATGAATGGCGGGAAAAGGTGAAGGCGTGGGTGATTTCTCTTAGAAAAACAGGAATGGTATTAGCTAACGGGTATGAAAGTTTCATATTAATTAGATAAATTGACACAACTAATCCCTTAAAATTGAAATCTTAAGTTCAATCAATAATCGTCTCGTTAGTCGTTTCGCAATTTGCTTTAGTTACATGACTTACATCCATCCGTATTTGAAAGTGCATCGTATCATATCATGAATTACAAAACATACGTCTTAAATTCGAATCGAAAAAAAAAAGAGAGAAATATTGGATATTAGATGTATTATTAGTATAGAGGTCTTAGAGTCTTTATTGTATATTATGTTTAGGAGTCAAGTGTCATATAGTAATACTTAGGTGTATAGGTTGTCAAAATAAGTTTTAGAATATTCTTTGTTTTGCCAATCGAAGTACCGATTGGATTACACCGGTTTGTATCCTATAAACCCTAGGGGTCGGTCATTTGTAAAGGCTAGAACAAAGTAGTTAATCAAAAATTCAGTTTGTGTGTGAATCGTTCATCTTGTTTCTTTGCAATATCGATCTCGGATTTACCAACAAGAAAAACCTCACCGATCACCATCTTCACCACTAGCGCCCATAAGCTTGTGAGATTCAAGAACCATGATCTTATCTTCGTTCAATTTTTGTGAACCAGAATACTATTGACCGCATATGTATCTGCTACCACCAAAGCAAACCCTTTCCCTACAGTTATTACCAAAAATATTAACACGCGAAGCAAGCTTAATAAGACACTAACTGTTAGAACTTGATCTTTCAAGACACGAGGCCAAATTCATAAGTATGATTGTCAATGTTATAAGAAAGAAACTCAACTACAAGCTCTTGTACATTGAGGACAGACTAGTTGGAATAAAGAACAATATTACTGAGATCGAATCATGGTTACAAGATCCATCACCTAATGCAGTTATCCTTTTTATTCAGGGGATGAGAGGCATTGGAAAAACAACCTTATCCAAATGCATCTACAACTCCAATTACCATGAGTATGATGGTAGTTGCTTTCTTGCCGACATTCACGAGACATCAAACCAATACAATGGATTGTTGCGTTTGCAAACTCAGCTTCTCTCCACAATATTAAGGAGTAACAAGGAAGAAGTTATATGGAATCTTGATGAGGGAATCGTTAAGGTTGCAAATGCCTTATGCAATAAAAAAGTACTTCTCATCCTAGATGATGTTACAACGAGGCAAAAATTAATAGCACTATTAGGGCCACAACAGTTTTATCCCGGAAGTAAAATTATCATTACAAATAGGCACAAATGGTTGTTAACAGTTTTCAAAGTACATCCAATGGTCCATACTATTGAAGAATTAGGTCTCGGTGACTCAAATAAGCTCTTTAGTTTGTATGTCTTTCATAGAGATCATCCTATTGAACCCTACATTGTCCAATCAAAACTTGTAGTTCATCACTGTAGGTCATCCTTTGGCTCTTAAAGTGTTAGGTTCTTTTGTAAATGGAAAGACCATCGATGTGTAGAAAGATGCAATACGCAAACTAGAAGCAGTTCCTAATCCTGATATTCAAAAAGTTCTACAACTGAGCTATGACTCTCTAGAAGATACCAACGACAAAGATTTATTCTTACATGTTGCTTGTTTCTTTGTGGGTGAGGATAAAAAATTCATTGTGAAATTGTTAGCCGAATGCGATTTGTACCCTATAGTTGGGATCCAGAATGTAATAGATATATGTCTACTCTACGTTAAAGATGGGAGAGTTATGATGCATCAATTAATCAAGGAGATGGGTCAAGAAGTTGTTCACCAAGAATCACCGAAAGATCCCGGGAGACGAAGTAGATTGTGGTGCCATCAGGATTCTTTTAACGTATTGAAAGAAAATGGAGTAAGAAATGCATCTCCAACTTCGATATATCTACTTAACTAAATGTATATGTTAAGCAATAACTCACTTTTTAAATTCTGAATTAGGGTACAAGGAAGGTAGAGGGACTTGCTCTTGATATGCGAAAGGTCAAGGGAATTAATTCCACTTCAATCATAAATATGGACGATGGAAGAAAACGTAGTCATGAAGATTTTAGTCGTCGTAACATGCACACAAATAAAGAAAGCTTCAAGTTTGGAGCAATAGAAAAGATGAAGAATCTAATGCTACTACAACTCGACTATGCAACTTTTTCTGGAAGCTACAAGATATTGCCCAAAAAATTACGATTAATCCGTTGGCATGGATTTCCTTTAAAGTCCATACCAAGTGATGTACCTTTACAGAAGTTGGTAGTTCTTAACTTGTGTTATAGCAAATTAAGAGAAATCTGGGATGGGTTCAAGGTATATATTTTTATAGTCATATTATAATTTCCCAATTG
The DNA here is from genome assembly GCA_023525975.1 of Smallanthus sonchifolius. Classification (NCBI taxonomy): domain Eukaryota; kingdom Viridiplantae; phylum Streptophyta; class Magnoliopsida; order Asterales; family Asteraceae; genus Smallanthus; species Smallanthus sonchifolius. The sequence goes on along the minus strand of CM042033.1, from coordinate 68,440,671 downwards.
ATTACTAAATATGAATGTTATTTTATGACACGGGTCCATATAAACGTTATTTCTATCTCTTGTTTTCATGTCACAGATGGTTAGATCCTTGAAAATCCTTAATCTCAGTTATTCTGTGGAGCTTATTAAAACACCTGATTTTCTTGGACTCCCTAGCTTGGAGAGTTTGCTCCTTGCAGGATGCTTAAGTTTGATTCAGGTTTGTGAATCCATTAGGTACCTTGAAAGACTGGCATTGTTAGATATAAGTGGTTGTAGAAGTTTGAAAGATATTCCACGATTACCAAGATCTTTGGTATCACTTAAAATGTATGGTTGCTCAAATCTTGGAGGTGTTGGACGAGTGCAGTGCTTGGATTCATTTTCATTATCTTCTCTTTTGGTAGATATTGACGTCTCAGGATTCAATCTCTTCGATAACTCTTTCCCAGAGTATTGGAGTAACCTCTTCTCATTGAAGTGTTTAAATATAAGCAACAATCATATAACTTCATTACCAGGTTGTGTAAAAAGTTTACCCTGTCTCGAAGTACTTTTTGCTACTAGTTGTTCACATCTTTAATCAGTTCTAGATGTCCCAAAATCCATAATAGACCTAAGTATTTGTAAGAATATGTCTTTGGAAAGAGTGGAACTACCATCAAATCCCTTAACCTACTACTTTTTTGTCCGTGGATGCGAAAAAACTGTGTTCAGTGGAGGGTTGTTTTAAGCTTGAACCAATCCAAAAGGTTGACATGAAAATTATAAGATATCTTGGCGTAGAATCGATCTCGGAAAATAAAATAGGGTCTGAACTTGAGAATCAAACTACAATAACAGAAGACGTCTCCATCAAGGTCCTCTGTCTTCGTTTCTTTCACAAAGATTTATCTTTTGTGTTTTTCTTTTACTTGTTAATGTTAAGAAAACTAAAATAACAAATGGTTTGTGCTATAGGTATCATATGAATTTGGTATATTCAGTACCTGCATTTCAGGGAAAACACTTCTATGTAAAGGTATAAAGAAATTGGATCAACGATATCATTTAGAGTTCCTTCACATCCTAATGGTTCAAAAATAATTGGTCTGAATATCTGTTTCATGGCTACTAATTTTGGAGGATCAATTAAATAATAAGACCAAGGTCTTGGTTTGGAAATACACTCCTACAGTACGTGTAACATGTAAAAAAATGAGTAAGCTTAATTATGTTTGGTTAAGCCTATGGCGGACCGGCAAACTTTTGGATGATGGGGATGAGATTGTTGTCAGCATTCGGCTATATGATGGCCATATTTTGATTTATGGGCAATCTCTTGTAGTAGAGGAATGTTGTGTGAACTTCGTGTACAATGATGATGAAGTTGGGGAGGATAACCATGAAGAAATAGATGAAGAGAAAAATGACAACCATTGCATGTTCAATGGCATTTCATGGGCTGACAAAATGTAGAGATATCAGATTATGTTCATCATGGGAAAACGTATTCCTTTAGGAATGATTATAACCCTCATTTGCATCGTATTTCCGGTAAGCTCATAAATTCTTTAATCTTTTTTAACCCTACTTATCCTCAATATATGAAATTGTTTGTTGTTATAATCAGGTTTAATTGTGGATTGGTGGGGCCTAAGGGCGTACGATAGATACATTGTGGGAAGGTATGTTTTTGTTACAGTTCCCTTGGGTAAATCATAGTGGGAAAAGATATCGCTTTAAGATTGGCAAGCTCATAAATTCTTTAATCTTTTTTGACAGCATTGCCGATATAACCCCATATCCTGCAAGATAATCTACGTGCTTCGCTAGAGCATATAATTTTTTTTATTATAAACGGAAAAAGGAGGATGTTATGTACAAATCACCTTGCTATACGCCATAGTTGTTGATTCTTCTATCTCTTGTTGAACGGGTCACGTTCTAGGGTTTCTATCCATGCTTAATTGCTTGAAATTTGTTAACGATTTGCTCTGTGATTTTGATTCTTTGTTGACAGACAATTTTGGGTTATTGAAAAAATATGAAATTTGAGAGAATTCGTAAAAGATTGCTTTTTTAGGTCAATTAACAGATTCAGTTTGATTAGTTCTTGTTTATTTGTTATTCTACCTGTAATTTGCTGGTATTAAACTAAATAAAGAAAGTTTTTGAAGAAAATGCAATTTGAAAAATAGACAGTTGACTTTTTTGAAAGTCAAACTGCACGTATGGATGGGTTTAATACTTTTATGTTGATTGTTGGAGTTAGTATGAAGTATATTCACTTCTGTTAAAAAATGAGTTTCACTCCTTGTTTTGATATCAAGACCAAAATAGAGGTTTGAGGCATTCATGTGTTACCTATTTTATTATACTAATTTTTTATTATACTAATTTTTATATATTTTGCTTCATTTTAATTAAATGTAGTTGAAAATGGCAGGAAATGGTCGATTTTCTAGTGAATGTGTGGGAGCAGGAAGGGATGTATGATTGAGAAATATAATCCGAGTTTGTGGTGTAACAAATTATACATAAATAGGTTGTGATCTTGTTTTTAATGTTAGTTTTCATAAATTCTAATGTTGTTATTGATTTTATAGCGATTTTCAGAAGTTAGGATAGATTTTATAAGATGAACCATGTAAAGATAAGTAATTGATTGATGGAGCAATTACATATATTCCCCTGAAAACTTCATTAATTGCATATATACCCAGCTTAAAATTTTATTTACGTACATCCCCTTCATTAATTACATATATACCTAACTGGATGATGGAATCGATAAGAAACGACGCTGGATGTTGGAATCAATCGAAAGCGGGAATCAGAAGGTTAGGGTTGGGTTCGATAGAATAAGAATAGTCGTATTTCTTGTAAGGTTAAAAGGGTAATTTTATAAAAGAGGGGGATATATGTAATTTAAGTTTTAGGTTGGGTATATAACCTTCTATGCTTTCAGTGAAATCCGGACCTTTTATCATGGAGGATGTCCGGTCGTAGCTAGAGCCGAACATCCAAGTGATATGCCGGGTGTATTCTTAAGGAACAAAAACTCTCTCGCGGGTGTTTGTAGTTTTAGTCAGAAAACCCGAGGGCAATAATAATTGTTGTTGAGTCGATCATCCCCGATGAACGATTGGTGAGCCACATGGGACTAAATGTTACCCAACAAGTATCAACTCATCTGTCAAAGATGTACGTCTAGGGATAAGGAGCCATCGGATTCCACACACACACACACACACACATATATATATATATATATATATCGTGACTGGCTGCTAGTATTCCAATTTCATGAACAATCTTCATAGTGAACTTCTATCGTCCTTTTTGTTGACTGTTTCTTAACCGGTAACTGGATCACGAGAGCTCCAATGGAATAGCCTACAGGGGAATCCTCGTCTTCTTTAAACGGAGCCTGCAGAGTAACAACGCGTTAAGGCGTCACAGGGAGGGGATAATCCCTATGTCTGCCCTCCAGCGTGAGAGTAAGATATTCTAGTAAAGGTGGGGAAGATGAGTAGTGAAGAAGATGGAATGAATAGGGCATACCTCTGAAAATGATGAGACCTTTCCTTTTATATCATGTGGTTTTGGTTACCTCATCCAAGAGGGTGTCGGTGCTTGTGGGACAAACTATGGAGTCATGCGGAAATGCCCTCCTTTCTCATTGGTGGACATGAATTTCTCCTATTACAGTGTGCCATGTGTCAACCGTTTTTGGAGTGGGCCCATAGGTGCAGGCCTTTGGCTTAACTGGGGCTTTGTGGGCCTCTCCTTTTCATTGACCTCATTGCTTATCTTGACCTTTGCTAAATGCAAAGCTTTGTAGGACATTCTTCCTTATCTTTATGAAATAAGAGATTTCTCGAGAGTAGCTCAATGTATTGGCTATTACTCATTTGATTTTCTTTGCCCCATTGTTTTTTAACTGAGAAAGCGGTAGCAAGAAATAAAAATGAACCACGCCCGTCGAGAGTAATGAAGATCCAATGGCTAGTAACAATAAGCGTTCGTCTATGGTAATATTATTCCAACAAGCTGGAAATTCATCCGGCTCAATATAATATACTTCCAGCAACTTCATCGAGTCGTAATCACTGCAATTGCAACAACCAAGAATTGTTTCCGGAGAAAAGATGATCCATGCCAATATGGAATATGGGTTGTACCAACAAGAATTCCCTTAAGAAACCTCTAAAAGATTAGCCCTTTGAACTTCTCTGTTTGTTTTTTAAATATAAATACTTGTTCTTTCCCATGTAAAAAATTTAACTTGAAAGTCTCCCTCAGAAAGAGTCGTGATAGCAATATGACAATTCACACCTTTAATATTAATTTTAATCATCATCTTTGGTCGAGGATTCTCTAGGATATAGGATCCAACCTTCTTCGAGAAAGTTTCGACAATCCAAACTTTTTAATACCAAACTTGTAATAATATATATTATTTTTTTTGAAGACCCCTTAGCCTCATCACATCCTAAATATGCATGAACATACATGTATGTTGTGAAGAGGATAACATCCTTTTAACCACCCAACATACTTTTGTGAAGAGGATCATCCTTTTATGCATAAATCTGATAAATCACAAAACACATAGACTTGTACTTCACCCGGTTAATGCCTTGGACATTTGTACCTCATGCATCCACAGATGTACATTTAACTTTGAATTAATTCTCATAGAAAACATGAAGTGTGCTAAACGTGTGCTTACTATGCAGCTTGAGTTCTACTGTAATATCATAAATCATGCATTTTTTACATCTATTATTGTACTATGCTTGTTTGTTCGTGCGTTAGCAACCATGAGCAAGGACATGTGCAAAATTCATTATTTTTAACTTGCTTGTGTAAAAAAGAGAAAGTCCCAAACCTGAGGCTATGGACACAAAATGTAGTTGTCCCCGATATATCCTTTATTTCCCCCCTTCGTGTAGATAGTGTGGATCTGGTGTCGCGTATGGACACGAAAACATTTGGATTTGCAAGACTTGTACCCAAGGCTTTGGGGCTTGCAATTTTCTTTTGAGGTAGCATCTGCCTTTTTCTTGAGCATGATTTTTCTTAATCGAAAACAATGAACGGTATGATATAAATCTGTCTTGGATATGATCTTCATAAAAAACAGGTTTGTCAACCCAGAGTGGTACCCGAAAAGGCACGAATCTGGCCGTTGTATGAGGAACCCATAATGGTTTTTCCGGTCCCACGGATGGCACCAATGTAGCGTCCCAAAAACTCTCCTAGTGTGTTCTGCTTGAGGTAACTCTAGTCGGAGGAAGGAGATCTCGTCCCGGATCAGCCTTACAACCGTATGAGGCCAGATCTTCGTCTTCTCAGACCTAGATCGAATCTGCATACACACAAAATTCTAGTTAGAGGACGAGGGCTTTACAACCGTATCCCCGAGGGTCCTACGACGCTCAAGTCAGCCTTTTCATCATATATGGTCATCGCATATGTGTATTTGTATGTATACGTATCAATATCTAGAGAGAGAGTTAGTGAGGAAGTCAAAAGGGGAGGAGGAAGAACCTGCCTTTGTGAGGGAGTGACACTTCTTTATATAGGAGATTTTGATGCCTTAACCCTAATGGCTCCTTCCCAGATAGATCTTCAATGTGGGCCTATTATGCTTGGGCTTATTTCTGTATGTTGGGCTCCAATACTGAGCCACGTAGTCTAGGGCCGGGGTTTACCCCTTCAGATAGATTGATCATTTACGGAAAACAAAGGATAAACTTTTGTGAGCGGAGGTTGTAAGGGTTCCAACATGCTATATGATAAAATTTTTTCCTTTTTGTTTTAATTCATTGAATTGCGCTTCTTTGTAGTTAAAAACTGGTTTATTGGAATTGGGCCTTTTTTTTCTTTCATCAGAATGGGGATTTTTTTCAATTTCATTGGATTGCATTGAGCTTTCGTATTCGATTTAAGTTAGTTTGATTTAATTATATATTTAGATTAAATAAATTATGTTTTTTTAATAAATCACCCTTTTCATATTTCTTTATGTGTGTCTTCAATGTATTATACCCCATTTTGAAATCATGCTCTCAAGTCTAAAAAATTTTGTATGCTTAGATTCTTTTTTATCAACCAAACAAAAAATATCCACTAAAGAACTACAAATTTTACGTATATAACAGCTTGTGTTGCAGTCCTCCTCATGCTTGTTCCGAAGATTCATTCGATGCATACAAAAGACTGATGGTCAAGTTTAGAAAACGATCTTTTATAACATCTTGTGTTGGAATATGACATTACACGTAAAATTTATAGGTTTTCTATGGTTATTAGGTCAAGACTTGTTATTATATAAAAAAGGTCACTATCATTTTATATCCATTCAATTAAATATTCAAAAATAAAAATTATACTTTATGATAATCCCATATCGATCACCATTTTAGTTTATTACAGCATACATATATGATTTGGTTTTTTTTTAATCTTGTTAAAATGTTATTATAAAAAATAAAAGAAATATTTATTTATTTTTCCCATGAGTGTGAAACTCGGATGATATGTGCTGTCCTTTCTCTTATTGAATAAATTTAGAGAGATGGTCACAAACCAAATTTTCGTCACAAGCAGATCTTCGATCCTGATAATTCAGGCTTATATTCTTCATCGATCGTGATCTTAATTGGTAGCCAGATTTAAGAATGATTTGTTGCATGTGATGAACGTCTAATTGTTTACAGGGAGGTTTTGTCTTCAATGGCGACAAGGAATAGAACATTTGTGTTTAGGAGATACAGGGATGCGTTGAAGAGCGTTAGGGTTCCGTCAGGTCGTTCTCATGTGGTACCCTCTAGCTCCGGCGGTGGTCCGGTGATCGAAATGACTGTGCTTAAGCAAAATCGGTCTTATGTTCCTCTTAGTACAGATGATCCTGGAACCTCTAAGTATGTCCATCACCCTTCTTTTTAATTTCTGATAGTTTATGACCTAAAATATTCAAGCTAGGGCTTGTATTTTGAGCTCTGAATTTCAAAGCATTATGGTGCCATTTGTGTTTGTGTGTTAGCACCAATGTTTTCAGGACCGGACCGGACGTCGAACCGGTCTCCTTACCGGTCCACTGGTCGGACCGGATTTAAAAACCGGACGACATTATAAATATTATAAAAATAAATAAATCCAAACCACCATTAATCCTTCAAAAACCACCAACAAGTCAATTCTAATAATCTTAAACTAATATGTAGCTACGAAATACGAATCCAAGAGACTTAAAAGAGATAAAAAAATTAAAAAAAAAAATAGCCAATCGGTCCGACCACCGGGTCGCTGCAGGATTGTTTCAACACACATAACCGGACCGGCCAAGCCTCCGGTTCCCGGTCTGACCGGTCCGGTCCAGGTTTCAAAACATTGGTTAGCACATGAGATGTATGCATTTCTACTATCACCCTATTAATCATGAGTGTTGAATAGTGTTGTTAATTGTAATGACCTTTTGATTTATCTCATAAAACATTAAATAATTAATAGTTACGATCTATGGTTTATTATATTCGTGCAAGGATCATGCACAGTATACGAATGTAGCTATGTAGGTAAGTAACGGCGACATGATATATGTTGTGGATACGGCATGTTGCTGAGTGTTCTCATATAGGGTGTCTAGTCTCAGAGAAGTACAATAGGTTGTAAGTTGTTAGAGAAGTACAATGCTTTTTTTATGCGAATTCTCCCTTTTTTTAGAGAGATCGCCAATGGGAGTGGCGATTTCTCCCCTGACCGTACTCCCTTTTGACTAGGCTAGTTTAAAGCCAAGAGGTGGCCCATACCAAGGGCGACGACCCCCTTGTGAAACATAATCAAGAATCTACGCCCTTGTGATGCATACATGTGATTGGTAACCCCGTAAAAAAAATTCCTGATACAAGTGTAAAGATAATCAAATAGCCTAAATGTTTTTTTATAGTGTATGAAAATCATTTTTCAAAAGTAGTATTTCAATTTTCAACCTTTGGGTTCCACAAAATCAACAATGATATATGTGGGGAACTAAGTTCTAACACTTAAGTATAATGCAATAACTTAAGTAAAGTTAAAGAGATATATTGTAAGCTAGTTATATTCTTGCAATAGAAAACATAACTTTTCACTTTTGGTTGGAAAAGTAGTTATAACTCCCAAGACTACCAATATGAGGGTTATAATTTTTTTTTTAGTCGGTGTAAACTTCAATTTTAGACCTAGCCATATTTCAAGGATTTGAATTCAGTTAAGTTTATACAGTATGTAATCCGCTTTTCCTAACTTGTATTACAACTTACTTGAATTCCTTCGGTTTTATTTGCAAATTCAACTACATTAAAATAACCAACATGGCATATCATGAGTTATGAGGGGATATGAAAAAATATATGAAACTATGATATGTTTGAGGCCTTGAGATGCCTGGTTATGATACATGGGAATTCTGTGACCAACATGTATGTAGTTGTGTTATTTTGGCCATCTGAAATGGTATAATTTGGCTTGATGACTAAATCTATCTACTGAAATTTTGTTCTTCTTTTGCAGTGTGGGGGCACCAACCGTGGGTCTGCCTCCTGCTTGGGTCGATGTATCTGAAGAATTAGCTGCAAACATCCAACGTGCACGCTCTGAAATGGCAGACCTGGCAAAAGCTCATGCCAAGGCTTTGATGCCCTCATTTGGTGATGGTAAAGAAGATCAGCACAGAATTGAGGCTCTAACTCATGAAGTAACTGATCTTTTAAAAAGATCAGAGAAGAGGTTAAGAAAATTATATGCTGATGGGCCTTTTGAGGATTCAACGATCAGAAAAAACGTGCAGGTATTATAACTTTTCGACAAACCAGGGAGACGGGACTTCTACTAAATTTATAATCTTTTTTGCTCAATGTTGCCGTTACGACATGATTATTTTTATGACAGCGCTCTCTAGCCAGTGATCTTCAAAGTCTTTCAGTGGAACTCAGAAGGAAGCAATCAAATTATCTCAAGTGCCTTAAGCAGCAGAAAGAGGTATGCCTTGATTATTTTTAAATATGTTGTGTTCAATGTATCCCAATCAATTTGTATATTTACTTGTACCAAGAACCAAAACCAAACTGACAGGAAAAATAAAGCAAACAAAACCCGGATAATTATTATATATTTTTTAGAATAATTAGTTTGTCAAGTATGATTAGTGAAGTTGTATTTATCTAATAGGAGCGCATTCAATGCAGAACTAGTTTTAAGTAAAAAGCTATAAGAATTGTGAGGACACTTGTGCGTAATGCTAACTAGATATAATTAAAACAACAGGTACACATGTTTATGCGGTTCTCACAGCTCTTTACTTAAAATTGGTTATGTATTCAACGACACTCTTATATAATACAAGTTTTCGAATAAGTTGATTTAGGAGGTGTAATGCATCAAATTACATATTGGGTGACGTTTAACCCGTTCCACCCATTTGACATGTTTCCTTTATAGCTACATTTTTTACTTGTTTGAAAAACATAAACCAAATCCACTCATTCATAAGTAAAGGCTCGTAATAGACGCCTCTCTAGAATACTGTTGGTATTGTGTTTCCACATAAGCTAACTCATCTACATCTATAGTTAACTTGAAAATAGTATATTCAGAACACCATTTCTATGTTATCCTTTCTTGTAGGGTTCGGATGGGGTCGATTTGGAAATGAATTTAAATGGAAAGCATTCCATCAGGGAGTATGATGGCTTTGATGGCATGGTATGTTACATAATTTACTTTTTGCACCAGTTTATATTACAATGTTATACCATGGTTACGAGGCCATATGAAGTGTTCCTCGTACCTCACGTCTAAGGGCTCAGGCGTGCAACCAAGATCCTTTTATCTGTGTGTAATTTTGAACATATTTAACAATCCTTTAGAAGCTCTAACTGGGATTTTTTTTTACTTGATTTGTTATTATTTACAGAGTTTTAACAAACATCAAATGGCCAAATTGAAAAAAAGTGAGGCTTTGACTGTTGAAAGGGAGAAAGAGATTCAACAGGTTGGTCCAAGAACAGTTATCTTCATCTTTTTTGTTTTTACTCCATAGTTTTAACTTCAGCCTCCATACTACTGATTAACCTCCAAAGGTTGCAGAATCAGTCAATGAGCTGGCACAAATCATGAAGGATCTATCATTCCTTGTAATCGACCAGGTCAGCAAGCGATACACGTTTTATATAAATCGTTCATAACTTTTCTGTCCCAAGTTAACTGAAATCAATTTCACAAGCAGGGAACCATCATTGACAGAATAGACTACAATATACAAAATGTTGCAGTGACGGTGGATGAAGGCCTTAAACAGCTACAAAAGGTAAGATTGTTATTTTAATAATTTTATCATATTTAATATATTAATTTTCATAAAATCAAAGATTGTTAGACAAAAGGTGTTGACGGGTCAACCCAACACGTTCATTTTGCAGGCAGAAAGAAATCAGAAACAAGGGGGAATGGTAATGTGTGCTACAGTACTTGTGATCATGTGCTTTGTAATGCTGGTTCTCTTAATCCTCAAGGGGATTATCTTCTAATGTTGTTTCTGTCTCAAGACTATTTAACATCATCAACGGGCCAGATGTTTAGAAGAACGGGCCGTGCATACATAGGGTATAAGAATTCAAATTTCATCCTCATATTTTTTTCAATGAGGGTTATATTGTTCATTAACCGCGGGAGGGGAGAATGTGTATGATTTATTTGATTTGCGCTCTCATAAATAAAATTTAACTGCAAATATGTAACAATCAGATGAGTTCATAGCACTACATGTAATAACCCAAAATTTTGAAATATTAATAATGAATGTTTAATAAGTTTTTGACGATAATGATCTATTATATAGTTTATTTTTCGTATAAATAAAATAAAATTTAGTTATAAATGAAAACCATACTAATAATACTTATCAATACTATAGTATTATTTAATGGTCATGTTTGTATTTTTCTTTCACGATAAATAATCTAGTAATAAATTATATTAAAAGGAGTTTTAAGGGTTAGATTTAACGTTCGGCTATTAAATAATTAAATTATCAAAATATATTTTAAATTCATTATTATGTATTTTCTATTCGAAGCATCTAAACTTCGGTTATTAACGTTCAGATGACCGAACTTCGATAATTACTTTTGGGTATTTGAACTTCTGCTAATGATTTCCGAACATACACGATATTTTGACTCCTTGTATTGCCACACATTTGAAGTGGTACGCATGATTATTGAATTATGAAGTGCCTTTTTTTTGTTTAAGTATTATGTTCAAATGTTTCTAACAATTTCAAAGACGAAATTTATTTTGAGAGGGATATAATTGTAATACCCGTAAAACACGTAAAATAAAATAATAATGTATTGTTATATATATATAATAAAGTTTAAAAGTCATAATTATACATTTAAAAGAAAAAAAAGTAAATAAATAACAAGAAATTGAAATCTCGTTTATGTAGAAAATAATAATAATAATAATAATAAGATTTTTAATTATAGTAAATAATCAAATGGAAGTAGGGAAATAAAATGGAAACAGACAAACATCAGGAAAGTCAAAAACTCATTTAATGAAGAAAGAGAGTTGTGAATTCGGGAGGAAGAAAGGGGGCGCCGAACCCTCGTCGGAACTACAACTCTTCACGTGAAACGTTATATTTCAACAAGTTAGATCTTGCCACGATGTAACGTAATCTGCATAGCAATGTGTTAGGTCACTTATGTCACGTGACCGCCGGTGGCCGACTGTCACCCTTGAGCCACCCATTTATCCCGGCGCCTACCAACGTTCCGACCGTCTTCACCTTCGTCACGAAGGAAACTCGGTTATAAAAGCCGAGTTAGGGTACTCTCGACATAACCATCTCGTTTCTTCGTAAAGATTATACCTCTCGTCTCTCATAGCCAAAATTCATGATTTTCCGGTGAGACTCGTACTTCCGGCGAACCAAAAACCGAACCAAAACACCAAATGGATACATTCACTATTAGCAATACTACATAACTCCCTCCAAACAAATGAATTATTTGAATGTTTGAATCAATTTGTTATTTATAGAATTATTCTTCTTAAATTGTTGCAGTCAATACCCTTAATTCTAGGCTAGTCTTTTGTATATATTCCTCTATGATCAACGAGAATAATTTAATTGTGATTGCATATCTTCATATGGTATCAGTCAGGTCCACATATTCTCCCTAAAACACAGCCGACATCCTCCTCCCTATCCATCTCCGGTGAATTTTTTTTCCTCCTTCCCTGCCTCCACAAATGTCGACTGAAAGCTCCAACTCCTCTTCCACTGTTTCATCTATTCCCCTTAACACAACTTCTTCCCTCACATTTGTTACCCTCCCTGCCTCCTTGAAGCTTACTGCCACTAATTATCTGAGTTGGAAAACCCAGATCGTGGCCCTTTTACACGGGTTAGATCTCCACAAATATATTGATGGTGTCTCCCTGCCCCGAAACCTTCTGTTAGTGCTGCTGGAATAGAGACTCCCCATGCCGAATACAATGCTTGGTTTCGCCAGGACCGTCTCTTATTCGGTGCCATTGTCGGAAGTGTTTCACCCACTATCGTCCCCCTAATCTCAAATGCAGCTTCCTCTCTTGCGGCTTGGCAAATACTCTCAGACACTTATGCATCCACCTCCCGCGGTCACATTAGACAGCTTCAGCACCGTCTCAAACAATCTTCCAAAAGCTCCAATCAACCTATTACCGATTACATGCAATCGGTAAAAACTATTGCAGATGAACTCTCCATTCTGGGCAAAACAATGGACCCGGAAGATATCATTGATGTCATCTTAAATGGATTGGATTCTACTTCCTACAAATCCATTATTGATGCTGTCCATGCAAGAGACAACCCTATATCTTTCCATGAACTCCATGAAAAACTCATCAATCATGAGTTATCATTGGCCCAAAACCCATCACCAGCCTCCAACCTTCACCACCCCACTACTGCCTTTGCTGCCTACACCCGATCATCCCACAAACCTTGGCAACATCGATCCACTTCACCAAATGCAGGCCTACTACCCACACCCCACAAACCCATGGCTGCCCTCTCCTCATCCAATAACAGCCACCCCTTTTTGGGCAAATGCCAATTTTGTTTTGCTAGAGGTCACTCCCTTACTTCCTGCTATGCCTTCAAGAAAACATGTCCCCAAATCAACCTTCCACCTTTACAAAGAGGCACACCAGGTGACTCTCCACAGGCACTTATGATGAACATTGCAGGTACCAAAACCGACAACAACCCTCCTTGGTTATTTGATAGTGGTGCTTCTCACCACATCACTAATGACCTCAATGTCTTATCCCTTCATGCCCCATATGATGGCACCCATGAACTCGTCATTAGTGATGGTTCGTCCCTTAATATCACTCATGTTGGCTCTTTAACACTTCACTTTAACACCACTTCTTTCACACTACATAATGTTTTATGTGTCCCTTCTATATCCCGTAATATCATATCTATTTCTCGTTTATGCATTGATAATAACATACTAATTGAATTCTTCTTTTTCAATTTTGTTATCAAGGACTTCCACTCCCGACTTCCTCTTCTCCAGGGAACATCTAGTCGCGGGATCTATGAGCTTCGTCCAACTTCACCACCATTTGCTTTCCACTTGTAGAAAAACAAATCATCCTTGTGGCATCATCGACTTGGACACCCACATTCACAAGTGTTACAACATTTATCTTCTTTTGTCTCGTCTATTTATTTTTCAAATAACTCATGTAATTCTTGTTGCATTAATAAAAGCCACAAACTTCCCTTTCATCTATCATCTATTACATCTAATGCACCATTACAACTTCTATTTTCGGATGTATGGTCCTCTCCTGTTATCTCTTACGATGGTTACAAATATTATATATTTTTTGTTGATCACTATACTAAATACACTTGGATTTACCCACTCAAACGAAAATCAGATTCACTCACCACATTCATCAGTTTTCAACGCCTTGTCGAGAATTATTTTCAATGTAAAATTAAACAACTATTTTCCGATAACGGTGGTGAATACATTAAACTAGCCTCCCACCTTGCCTCATGTGGCATATCACATCTCACATCTCCACCACACACACCCGAACATAACGGTTATGCCGAACGTAGACACCGTCACATTGTTAAAACGGGTCTCACTCTCTTATCTCACGCCAAAATCCCTCTAAAATTTTGGCCTTTCGTATTCACCACCGCCACCTACTTAATTAACAGATTACCCACATCAACTCTCAACAATGACTCTCCCTACCTTCGTCTATTTCGAAAACCACCAAACTATGACAAACTCCGTAGTTTTGGTTGTCTTTCCAACCCTTGGTTGCGTCCCTATTCCACTCATAAACTTCAACCCAAATCCAAACCATGTGTATTTGTTGGCTATTCTTCAACTCAAAGTGCATACTACCTCCTTGAACCTCAAACTGAAAGAGTTTACATATCCCGTCATGAACACTTCGTGGAAACCGATTTCCCTTATGAAACATTAACAAAAACCACCACCCTTCCCTCCCCCAAACCCGATACATGGCTACCTTTCATGGTGCATACAATTCCCACGTCCATACCTCCCATCTCACCCCAACCCACATCTACTTCTACAACCAACCCACCAATCCTCACCTATCATCGTTGCCATAACAAACCCACACCAACCAGCCCTCAACAACAAACTACAGCCTCCCCTTCCACTATCCCCTCTACATTCAGCTCTCCTATTTCAACAGCCTCCCTCCCCTCAACTCCCCCTTCTTCTCCCATCCAGTCACCCATCACCTATACTGCCCCTACCCCTCCTTCATCTCCTATCCAGTCACCACTCACCCCTTCCACCCCAGCTTCACACACTACATCCCCCCCCTCACACTCGTACCATTAGACAACCAAACCCAAAATACCATAATGATGACTTTGTTCTATACAATGCTACATCCACCCCCCCCCCCCCCATGAACCCTCTACAATTACTCAAGCTCTCAAAAGCCCTCTTTGGCGCAAGGCCATGCAAGATGAATTTGACGCCTTACAACGTAACCACACTTGGTCCCTTGTCCCTCCCGAATCCGCACCCAACCTCGTGGGTTGCAAATGGGTATTTTGAACTAAATTCAAACCCGATGGAACCGTTGATCGCCTAAAATCTCGACTTGTAGCTAAGGGGTTTCATCAACGTCCAGGTCTAGACTATATTGAAACATTTAGTTCGGTTATTAAACCCGCTACCTCCGTCTCGTTCTCTCATTGTCCACCTCCCAAAAATGGTCTCTTCGACAACTTGATATCAACAACGCCTTCCTTCAAGGCACCTTAACAGAGGCTGTTTTCATGTCCCAACCACCCGGTTTCACCGACCCTTCCTTAGCCAAATACGTATGCAAGCTCCAAAAAGCCATATATGGTCTTCGTCAAGCATCCCGCGCTTGGTACGATGAATTAAAAACATATCTTCTCTCGGTTGGTTTCAAACCAACCATCTCTGATCCTTCCCTTTTCATCAGTCGTGCTACACTATCACCCATCTTCTCCTCGTCTATGTAGACGACATTATCATTGCCGGTCCAAACACTTCTCTCATTAACAATTTTGTTACATCTCTTGCTTCTCGATTCTCCCTCAAAGATATTGGCCCTCTCTCTTATTTTCTAGGTGTTGAAGTAATTCCCCACACAAACAGTCTATTTCTCTCCCAATCCAAATACATTCTTGATCTGTTAAACCGAGCAAACATGAGTGATTGCAAGCCGGCATCCACCCCAATGTCCTTCTCGGACCATCTTACCCCAACTGATGGCACACCTCTACCATCACCTACCGAATACCGTGCTCTCGTCGGGGCTTTACAATACCTTTCCCTCACTCGCCCAGATGTTGCCTTCACGGTTAACAAGCTTTCCCAGTTTATGCACTCTCCAACTACCCTACACTGGGCTGCCTTAAAGCGTTTATTACGCTACTTGCATGGTACTTTACATCACGGGCTACTTTTTCAACATAACTCACATCTACATCTTCATGCATTCACCGATGCTGATTAGGCGAGTGACAAATCTACATACCGTAGTACCACAGGTTATATTGTTTATCTAGGTGCAAACCCGATTTCTTGGAGTTCCAAACGTCAACCAACCCTTGCTAGATCTTCCACTGAGGCTGAATTTCGGGTTGTCGCCTCCACCACCACCGAAGTCCAAAGGATTATTTCCCTCCTGTCGGAACTTGGATACCGGTCCAACATCACACCTGCAATCTACTGTGACAACTTAAGTGCCACACACTACTCGGCCAACCCAGTTTTTCATTCCCGCATGAAGCATCTTGCCCTAGATTTTCACTTTGTACGTGAAAAAGTCCAAGCAGGAACAATACGGGTCACTCATATTTCAGGCGATGATCAACTTGCTGATGCTTTAACCAAACCGCTGCTGAAACCACGTTTTCAAAATCTCACTTCCAAGATTGGTCTTCTCTCCCGGTCGTCCATCTTGCGGGGGCATATTAGCAATACTACATATCTCCCTCCAAACAAATGAATTATTTGAATGTTTGAATCAATTTGTTATTTATAGAAAATACTGTATAGTTATTATTCTTCCTAAATTGTTGCAGTCAATACCCTTAATTATAGGCTTATCTCCACCTTCTGAGTAACATCTAGTCATATCTGGGTGTTCGGATATTTATCAAACGACTCAAAACGATTTTTCCGACGACTAATCTTTTCTCCGGCTAACAAGGTGAAGAAGAAGGTGACCTCCAGATTATTACGAACAATCGTGAACAACTTGACATCACGTTAGCACGTTACAAGTAATTAAGGTACGGATACCTGACTCGGTTATTTTGGATACCTAACTCGATTATTTTCGTATAGTACGAATATCCAACTCTACTATTTGTTAGTGTGAGATTCCTAAAGATTATTTTAAGTATCTCAAAATGTTTAACTCCATTGAATTCGTTAAAAATTTTCTTTTGTATTTGAAATCAAGTACACGTTTAAATTTGTTTATTTGCCCGCTTATCTCGGGTATGAAACAATGTTTGAAACATATTCACATACGATATTATTTGGTTTTAATAAAAGCACTCATTATCGTATGTTCCGATAAAATATGTTCGCTTTAAAAAGATAATGTTAAATATTTTTACTCTGATACCCGAGCACACCCCTACTTGTGGGGGTGACCACAAGCATGTCATTGCGACATCGATGGCGTGGCACCGACCGTGACGGTGAGCCTAAATCACGGCGTCTCGCCTGTTTATCTGAAAAATACCGGTTATATGTTTCGAGACGTATGGATCGATCCTAGGATATTATTATTTCTGGTGGTTGGATTGTATGATGCCCATACACCATCTCACATCGGTTCAGGACTAGCTAGCATGTTCCGTCTGTTTCTGTTTATGTTATGTATTGGGCTCGATGAGTATTTCTAGTGATGTGACAAGTATTTAAAAAGTTATATGTGAGTTTACAAGTATCTGTTTACAAGCTTATACGGTTACAAGTTTTGAAATCTATTATTTATACGTTTATGGGTTTACATGTTTATGGGTTTACTTGAAGATGAGTTTACAAGTTGCATGTTTACGGGATTACATGCGTACGAGTTTACAAGTTTATGAATTTCAAGTCTACTATCTTACATGTTTACAAGTAACAAGTTTTAAATACTCTCGAAATTACGTGTTTACAAATCCTGTTATATCCGTAAATATATATGTATTATTATAATTATCCTTTTATCAAATATATCCGTTCATGGCATTTTTCTCTTTTGCTTTTTTTTCTTTTTAAGAAGTTCACAGGGATAAAGGGAAAGTGTGAAGAGAGTCAAAAACCGAACTAGCTGACAGCATAGTTTTTGCTTTTAATAATGTATGTAATTACCAAAATTATTAGGATTAAATCTTCTGTAAACTCCTTTGGATATTTATGGAATTATGTTTTTGTCTCTGACTCCTGTAAAAGTGACACGTCGGCCATATAGCCGGGTCGGGGTGTTACACTACATTTCATGTACATGTTAATAAGGGTAGTCAAAAGGACCACTTCACAATTCAAACTGGATTTCAAAATGCACCAATGCAGTTGGTTCCCAAGGAGAAATGTAGAGCAACCGCGTCTAGGGGAGTAGAAAGTGTAAAATGGTTAGGACACGTTCCTTATTTGAGCATCAAGATGAACAATTGTATGTCATGGATGTAGTTATCCTACCGTGCATACCCTTTTATCATTGCAGTCCATGTAACCACGTTCTTTTGTGGCATATTGTCGAAGATGGACCTCGCTTGATTAATCTTTGGTTTTTGATGTACCCGTTTACTTAGTCCAAGAAATGATATTGACAACAGGCATGTGCTGACATCTTGATGTGGATCGATCGTGATTCAAATGGCCTAAAGAAATAAGATAGAAGCTTAGGAGAAACTTAGAGGGATATTTGAGACAATTTTCATAATTTCATTCATAATCTTAGACTCAAAACTCAAGACCATTTATAGGCTTGCAACAAAAGAAAGCAACCCACTACCTAGAACTTAGCACAAATCAATTTATAACAACCGTAAATAATAACCTACTGGAGCAACTATTGGAAACATGAAGTACCTGTTGGGCTAGTTTTGGCCCATGTGGAGCCCAAATAATTTAAGCAAAAAGAAAAAAAAATTGGGACTTTGTTGCTTCTGTCGAGAACCCCAAAAGTCAAAAGGGGATAAGAGTTTGTTTGGTAAGGGTGGTTAATCCTTCTACCATCTTCCATTTTTGAGACACAACAACAAAAAAGGAGTTTTCGTGTGTGTGCGCACGAGACCTCAGACAAAAGAAGAGCAAAACAAAAGGGTTTTTTTTAGTTCGTGATGTTCTAGAAAGAAGACAAAGGCTTTTTTATTTCTGTGATTTCATCTACTCAACGAAGACAAAGAGAAGTTCCAAGAGACGGGTTCTGCAACAACCTTCTTTGGTGATACCTCTTACTCGTCTTTGCTTTATTTTGGTTTCCATATACTTGATGTTAGTGATTCCAAGTATATGATGTTTATTGTATGCCTCTAGTATAACTAGAGAGGACTGTGTATTGCTCTGATTTTGGTGATAGTGGATTTGAAGCGGCTCTAGTAGTCCCGTGGTTTTTACTCTCGTTTTGAGGGGTTTTCCACGCTAAAATTTCGGTGTCTCTGTATATTTATTTGCATAGTGATTTGAGGCTGATTTGGTTATTTTTAGAGTACCCTATTTGTTTGCATCCTCACGGGTTCATTCGAGTCGGGAAATTTTTGACCAAACGAAGATTAACTCCGCATTTTGTTTTTTACGGTTTGTGGTCGGTTGCGTTTTTCCCATCAAAGTGATATCAGAGCCATTGGCTCTTGTTATTGGGTTTATACTTGTTTGAACGATGGAAGCTAATACAAGTAAGATTGTGAATCTGAATGGTTCTAATTATCATGTTTGGAAAGGGAAGATTAAAGAACTTTATGTGAAGGATTATTATTTGTCTGTGTTTACCACTGACAAACCTGAAGATAAAACAGATGAAGAGTGAAATATTTTGCATAGAAAGATTTGTGGGTATATCCGACAGTGGGATGATGATAATGTTTTGAACCATATTAGCAGGGAGACTCATGCTCATACTTTGTGGAACAAGCTTGAGGAGTTGTATGCTCAGAAGACCGGGAACAATAAATTGTTCTTGATTAAGCAGTTGATAAACTTGAAATACCATGATGGTACTCCTGTTACTAATCACTTGAATGTTTTTCAGGGAAGTGTTAATCAGTTTGCAGGAATGGGTATCAAGTTTGAAGACGAGATACAAGGCTTATGGCTCCTTGGCACTTTACTTGATGAGTGCGAGACTTTTAGGACATCATTGTCCAACTCTGCAGCAAATGGTGTTATCACTATGGAATTGGCTAAAAGCAGTATTTTAAATGAAGATATGAGAAGAAAGACACAAATTCAAGGGCCTTCTATTTAGTCGATGCTTGTTTTTTCGAGAAGTAGTAGTTGCTTCTCTATTCAAGTTCAAGTGAGTTTGGAGTGCTTTTGTAAACGTCTATTTATGTGAGAACTTCTTGCACCTTTGGTTGACACCACCTTAGCCTTAGTCAGTAAGAGAAGGGTGCATCCAGCAGAGCGAAAGAGCCTTCCATTCTTTTCGGCGTCATCCTTCCGCATTGGCGGCGAGTGGATCTTTTCGAAGCTTCATTTGAGAAGTGGTTACCATCAGATTCGGGTGTTTTAGCAGCCTTTTCGAGCGAGCCTCTGGGATCTCCTATAGATGTATTTGTAACATTTCTGGTTTTTACCGTGTAATCGTTTGAATACAATAAACAAGTATTTCAGTTTCAATTCGTGTACAACAACTATGAGGCCATTACATATACAAACTATTCTATTACAATAACGACTTAAACAAAACACCATTATCTCACAAGCCCCGAGGACCAAAACTGACAAAACTCAAAAACTACAAAACTAGGCAAGCACGGTCGCGCCTGCCGACCTAAGCACGGTCGCGCCTAAAGTAGGCACGGTCGCGCTGATGAACCCACTTGACTCTGCAGAAGTCAAATCATACCATACCCGCTGAATTCGCAAAATTTAAAATGGAGAAAATCCGGTCTTCGCGCGTCAGACCATACTCGACTGAAATTCGTCTGAAACACGCATCAATTGTCGTCCAATTTGCACAATTAATTAATCCCATTCACACCACAACCGAGTCTCTCAAATTCGTCGATATAGAGCCAGTTGCACGCTTCCTACACCCTCATATACACCCACTCAATCTCTCAGAACTCTCACTCGACGCTCACAACACCTCTGTCGTCCGATTGATCGCCAAGAGACGAAGCCGCTCGACCCGTAGCCGACCGCATTCGATTGCCCACTTTCAGCAAGTAAGTAACACGTCTTCAGTTTTGTATCTACCTCTACTACGAAAGCCCTATATCAATTCGTAGTAGAAACACTCAAATCGATCCGATTTTGAACCAAAAAGCCGAAACATAAATTTTACTCGAACTACACTCTAGACAAGATATAAATACAATTAAACTATGTAGAAACATTCGTAATCATCCACTAAGTGAAATCCCTAAGAATCCAGAAGCTATTAATATAAGAATCGATCGAATTGTGTCTGAAAAAGGCCCGACACGGTCGCGCTCATCCCTGAGCGCGGTCGTGCCTGACCAAGCACAATCGTGCCCCAGGTGTGGCCCGGTCGTGCTCACCGAGCAAACAAGTCTTGATCAAAAACAAACACTATACGCGGTCGTGCCAGATACGAGCACAGTCGTGCTCCATGTCCAGAACCTCTGTAGTGCCTTCTGACTCGACCACGGGCGCGCTCAGACCACCACGGTCACGCCCGGCAACGAGCGCGGTCGTGCCCTACTTGAGCACGGTCGTGCTCCTTGACCAGAAATCAATTATTTTTCTGTTTTAAAGTCTATTTAACATATTTTAGCTAAAAATTTCAAAATGTAATTATAAAAATTATTTTATAAAATCCCAAGACCCGGGAATCATTTATAAACCAAATCCTTGATTTAGAAATTTAAAACGATTAATTCCCGATAGTCCGAAACCGATGAAATCGTGAGTTTATATAATCATTTTTATAAAACCATTTATACAAATATATATTTTGACTTAAACAAATATTATTTATTTAAATTTATATTTAAATAAATATAAATATATATCAGTTATTTAAATTTACATTTTAAAGAATATATATATCACTACTATTTAAAATGTACTAAATAGATAAATAAAATTATTTATTTATTTCAAACAAACTCTAAACGTACAAATCCATTTTCGACATAAAAAGAACACAAACAATGACACGCGTTATACATTTATCCAATAGGTCAAACGTAGCGACCTACAACACGCTTGGTATTTTTGTTGATCTGTGAAAACTACACTACCCAACACAAGTGAGTTTTACATAGCCCCTTTTCCTTTTACACATATTTTGGGGTGAAACATGTTCCTTCAACAACTCGCTATTTACAACTACGTGCGTACAATTCTACCATATGGTCATATGTGTTTATTTATGCTTTGTGCCTGAATACTAACTGTTAAGGCTACATACACATGACATACTCGTGCAATTATACAACACATACACAAGACATACTCGTGCAATTATACAATACATGCACATGACATACTCGTGCAATTATACTACACATACAACGGGATAGCATGTGTTGCTATGCCCTTCATTGGGCTAACATTGGTATGTTATGCCCTCCATTGGGCCAACATTGGTATGTTGTGCCCTTCATTTGGTTAACATTGGTATGTTATTCAATTACAAGGTTACATCTGTGCAACTAGCTTAACTTAGATTCTCCATAAATGCTTCTTAAACCATGTATCATACGAATTGTACACAAAACATTTGAACTTTACTTGTGGTGTCAAAACCTATGTATGCTCACCAACTATTTATAGTTGACACTCTCGTTTTAAACATGTTTCAGGTACTAAGCTTTGAGCTCATATCCAAGATGCTACACATAGGAACTGGACCTAGTATCTAAATTGATAAAGAAATTTTGTATTTTGACTCTTGAAAACATTCTACTTGATTACTTGAACTATGAAATGGAATTGGTTATTTAATATATTACAACTTTAGTCAACCATGAGCTTATGAACAGTCTGCATGCTTCACGCCCCGACGTTTTCGCCGCCGGTTGGGGTGTGACAGATTGGTATCAGAGCCTTGGTTATAGGGAATTAGGTTATTAGACACTCTTGACCTAGACTATAACCTTAGGACACCCATACAATGCCATGCTACTACGTGTTACTTGATTACTTCTTGTAGAAATATTTCTATATACTATCATAAGTAATTATACTACATGATGCGATACATGATGACTTATGTGTCACACTACCTGATAACTTTTGTGCTTACATTCATTACTATCTACATGCTATGTGTTACCTGTTCATTAACTCAGGTGTTGGTTTACTTGCTACCTAAAATGTTTATTAGAATTCATGACATATTAGGTGTACCTAGGCAATAAACTGATCAAACAATATTCACACCCATAGCCTAAACCACATATCCCTCTTGCCTGCTTCTATGTCGTCATCATCATCGCTTGTGGGACATCATACTCATGGACGCTAGTCTATTAAATTTTCTTTTGCACCTCGTTAAGGATTTTAGACTTGGAGAATTATTAAAGGACACGTGCAATCTGGAAGGGTAACACCTGTACCCTAGGTTTTCTGTCTAGGAAAGCATTTCATATAAATCCCAATCAACCGAGGGATCCGTGTGCTTTCCTGGGAATTCCCGGGATGAGTGTTTACCTATAGGCTAAAGCACGTCTCCTTGAAAATTTTATAAGTCTAATTAACCTTAATATGTCATAGTGTTCAAGCAGTAATGTGATTACTTGAATACCATCCGAACTATGAAATAAATGTGTTATTATTCCTCCTATCCTAAATTTCAACAAATTTTTATAAATCCTCACAACTCTTTTATATCATTCTCTTTTTGTATAGAATGCTTCCTCGTCGTAACAGCAACCGCCGCAACACCGACAACGCCAACAATAGCACCGACACCAATACCGACAATGCCAACAACAACAATAACACCAACCTTGCCACTCTCCTCACTCAGCTAGTAACTCAACTAACTCAAGCCAACAACAACAATAATGGAAACGCCAGTGGTAGTGCTAATACTGGTGGTGGCAGCGGTGCCGACCCACCACAATGTACCTTCAAACACTTCAACTCGTGTAATCCCCTCACATTTTATGGCACCGAAGGAGCTACGGGACTTCTTCAATGGTTTGAGAGTATTGAGAACACTTTTCTCAATAGTGACTGTCCCGACAACCTCCGTGTTTGTCATGCCACCAGCATCTTCCAGAAACGGGCGCTCACCTGGTGGAATGGTGAGAAAAGAACTAGGGGCCTGGATGTGGCAATGGCTCTACCGTGGGAAGAATTGAAAAGGGTCATGACCGAGGAGTTCTGTCCTCGAAATGAAATGAAGAAGTTGGAAGCTGAGTTTTGGGATCTTACCCAAGACAGCGGTGAAAGTATGGCCTACACAACTCGTTTCCACGAGTTAAGTCTTCTTGTGCCCCACATGGTCACACCACTAGCCCGATGCATTGACAAATACATAGGTGGTTTACCTAGGCAGATTCAGGATACTGTCCTAGGAAGAAACCCAGCAACTCTTGAAGACGCTATTCGCCTAGCTGCCACATTAACTGATAACCACGTGAAGACGGGTACATTAACAAGGAAGGGTGCAATGAAAGTCACTAACCCAGCAGCCCCTTATGAACCCCCAGAGAAGACAAACCCAAACTTCCCCAATACAATAAGAAACGAAATTTCGCGATCGCTATCCCTGCGGTACCAATCAACCAAGCTGCTCCACTAAACCATTTGAACCAGAATAAGAAACCATATATGGGCAACAACCCTTTGTGCAACACATGCAATTATCATCACTTCCTAAAAATGCCATGCCGTCTATGTGCCAACTGTGGGAGATATGGCCATACTACCAATGTTTGCCGATCTGGACCGCCCATTACTCAAACCAACCAAGGGAACAGGACCGTGCAGCAAGGGATAAACCCAGTGGTTCCGGCTATTACTGATGGACGAGCTTGCTTTGAATGTGGCGACCCAAACCATTTCCGTCACCGATGTCCCCGGATTGTCAACGTTGTCCAAGGTGGTGCTCGTGGACGTACTTTCAACATAAACACCAACGAAAATCAAGTCAACACTGACACAGTGAATGAGACCAATTGAAGCTAGTGCAAGATGGAGTCAAATGATGAAGACCCAATCTAGAATAAAATTTCGCACTGTAATCATTTACGTTATCTTGTCGTTGTTCGAACTATTTACACCTACCGCGGTTTGTCACTATTATATTGAGCTTGCTAGCCAATTTCAAGAAGATGAGTCTTTCCGCATGAGCATTTACCATACATACAAACACCGACACCTTAAAACTCGACTACCCGCATTTTTCATGAATATCAAACAACACACATGTCCTCGACACTCGACCACCTATGCAAACAAATTCATTAATGTACGTCACTCATGATATTCAATAGCTTACACACGAACATCCACAAATCACATGAGACGCAGTTATTCACAAACATACATGATACATGCAACGTAGTCGTTTACCATATACATGAATGATTACACGCTACATGAACCTTAGTTGTTAACAACATACACGATACAAGATCGATTACATGATACATGAAGCTAAGTTGGGTGCAATATACACAGTACTAGATTAACCACATAATACATAAAGCTTGTTTGCCCACGATACTCAATATGTTTACATCATACATGAAAAACTTATTTGTTTCCATTATACATGAAACTCATTTGTTGCTACATACATGGTACTAAACTATTCACACTATACATGCTTACAATATACATAACACTAGATCATACATATAGTGAGTGCTTACATATTACACGGAACTAAATTGCTTACAATTGTTGCAATTGACCTTGCTATCTAGGTATACAATTATTTGCAACGCATACGTGAAAACGGTAGTTACAAATTATGTGATTTTGTGTTACCCCCTGGTCCCACACACAATGGGATGAACTATACGGACCATACGACGATTTGGATAATTACGGGTGCACACGAAATTATACAAATCAGCGCATGGAAAGCATAGCAAATTCTATAGTGTGTTATGACGTGAAACCTAGCATGATATACAATAACGAAACTGATGAAATACGACAAGGGCATGGTGGATACGCCGCTGGTACTTCCTATATATAAGTGTTCCTATCATATTATCAGCAGTAGCGTTATTCGTGTCACGTAAAGTTTCATGTTGTTTAACGGGCCAATGTTTGTGAAACCACTTAACCACTGACAATACTTAAGCATAGTAGGTTACTTCTTGAACAAATTCTAATCATCAAATTCCCATGAACACTGTTCCCAGTAATGCATTTCACCTTTGGAGCCCAACGTATCCTTCCAACAGATTCTCCTTAATCCTCTTAACCTAACTCATTAATACTACTCATACCTGACCTCGGGTAACAGACCTAAGCTGGTTGTTAATTACTATACCCCCCCCCAGTCAAATCCCCTGCCTTAAATCCATCAGAAATTCCAGACGCGGTCCCGAGTTTACATGGGAACATAAAGACCAAATGGAACTCAAGTATCCTCACCTATTCGCCGATTCTACAGCCTCAACCAGTTGAATTTCGGGACGAAATCCCCTCAACAAGGGGAGACTGTAACATTTCTGGTTTTTACCGTGTAATCGTTTGAATACAATAAACAAGTATTTCAGTTTCAATTCGTGTACAACAACTATGAGGCCATTACATATACAAACTATTCTATTACAATAACGACTTAAACAAAACACCATTATCTCACAAGCCCCGAGGACCAAAACTGACAAAACTCAAAAACTACAAAACTAGGCAAGCACGGTCGCGCCTAGGACTAGGCACGGTCGCGCCTGTCGACCTAAGCACGGTCGCGCCTAAAGTAGGCACGGTCGCGCTGATGAACCCACTTGACTCTGCAGAAGTCAAATCATACCATACCCGCTGAATTCGCAAAATTTAAAATGGAGAAAATCCGGTCTTCGCGCGTCAGACCATACTCGACTGAAATTCGTCTGAAACACGCATCAATTGTCGTCCAATTTGCACAATTAATTAATCCCATTCACACCACAACCGAGTCTCTCAAATTCGTCGATATAGAGCCAGTTGCACGCTTCCTACACCCTCATATACACCCACTCAATCTCTCAGAACTCTCACTCGACGCTCACAACACCTCTGTCGTCCGATTGATCGCCAAGAGACGAAGCCGCTCGACCCGTAGCCGACCGCATTCGATTGCCCACTTTCAGCAAGTAAGTAACACGTCTTCAGTTTTGTATCTACCTCTACTACGAAAGCCCTATATCAATTCGTAGTAGAAACACTCAAATCAATCCGATTTTGAACCAAAAAGCCGAAACATAAATTTTACTCGAACTACACTCTAGACAAGATATAAATACAATTAAACTATGTAGAAACATTCGTAATCATCCACTAAGTGAAATCCCTAAGAATCCAGAAGCTATTAATATAAGAATCGATCGAATTGTGTCTGAAAAAGGCCCGACACGGTCGCGCTCATCCCTGAGCGCGGTCGTGCCTGACCAAGCACAATCGTGCCCCAGGTGTGGCCCGGTCGTGCTCACCGAGCAAACAAGTCTTGATCAAAAACAAACACTAGACGCGGTCGTGCTAGATACGAGCACGGTCGTGCTCCATGTCCAGAACCTCTGTAGTGCCTTCTGACTCGACCACGGGCGCGCTCAGACCACCACGGTCACGCCCGGCAACGAGCGCGGTCGTGCCCTACTTGAGCACGGTCGTGCTCCTTGACCAGAAATCAATTATTTTTCTGTTTTAAAGTCTATTTAACATATTTTAGCTAAAAATTTCAAAATGTAATTATAAAAATTATTTTATAAAATCCCAAGACCCGGGAATCATTTATAAACCAAATCCTTGATTTAGAAATTTAAAACGATTAATTCCCGATAGTCCGAAACCGATGAAATCGTGAGTTTATATAATCATTTTTATAAAACCATTTATACAAATATATATTTTGACTTAAACAAATATTATTTATTTAAATTTATATTTAAATAAATATAAATATATATCAGTTATTTAAATTTACATTTTAAAGAATATATATATCACTACTATTTAAAATGTACTAAATAGATAAATAAAATTATTTATTTATTTATTTCAAACAAACCCTAAACGTACAAATCCATTTTCGACATAAAAATAACACAAACAATGACACGCGTTATACATTTATCCAATAGGTCAAACGTAGCGACCTACAACACGCTTGGTATTTTTGTTGATCTGGGCAAACTACACTACCCAACACAAGTGAGTTTTACATAGCCCCTTTTCCTTTTACACATATTTTGGGGTGAAACATGTTCCTTCAACAACTCGCTATTTACAACTACGTGCGTACAATTCTACCATATGGTCATATGTGTTTATTTATGCTTTGTGCCTGAATACTAACTGTTAAGGCTACATACACATGACATACTCGTGCAATTATACAACACATACACAGGACATACTCGTGCAATTATACAATACATACACATGACATACTCGTGCAATTATACTACACATACAACGGGATAGCATGTGTTGCTATGCCCTTCATTGGGCTAACATTGGTATGTTATGCCCTCCATTGGGCCAACATTGGTATGTTGTGCCCTTCATTTGGTTAACATTGGTATGTTATTCAATTACAAGGTTACATCTGTGCAACTAGCTTAACTTAGATTCTCCATAAATGCTTCTTAAACCATGTATCATACGAATTGTACACAAAACATTTGAACTTTACTTGTGGTGTCAAAACCTATGTATGCTCACCAACTATTTATAGTTGACACTCTCGTTTTAAACATGTTTCAGGTACTAAGCTTTGAGCTCATATCCAAGATGCTACACATAGGAACTGGACCTAGTATCTAAATTGATAAAGAAATTTTGTATTTTGACTCTTGAAAACATTCTACTTGATTACTTGAACTATGAAATGGAATTGGTTATTTAATATATTACAACTTTAGTCAACCATGAGCTTATGAACAGTCTGCACGCTTCACGCCCCGACGTTTCCGCCGCCGGTTGGGGTGTGACAGTATTAGTCATAGAAAATAGAGGGAGAAATCAGAGTAGAGGTCCAAGTAACAGAGGGAAGCATCATAGTAAGTCTAAAGGGAAGTTTGCTGATTTTGAGTGTTATCATTGTGGTAGGAAAGGACACACAATTCGATTTTGCAAACAATTGAAAAAGGAGAACAAGAAGGCTAATTACAAAAATCAAAAGAACAACCATAAGAAAGATGATGATGGTAGTGACACTGGTAAAGTTAACACTGCTACCGAAGAGTTCTTTATTTGTTATAATTATGATATGGTTAACCTAGCACATTATGATTCGAGTTGGGTTGTTGACAGTGGTGCTACATGTCATGTGACATCATAAAGGGATTTTTATTCATCTTATACTCCTGGTGATTTTGGGAGTGTTAAGATGGGCAATAATAGGCTATCAAAGATTGTTGGTGTTGGGGATGTTTGCTTGAGGTTTGATACTGAATGGAGTTGGTTTCACACAATGTAAAATATGTTCCAGATATTAGACTTAATTGGATCTCCGCAGGCCTACTTGATGATGATGGTTACCACTGATGTGTGTTGGACGGTCTATAAAACCTACTATAAAAACTTAACCTAGACACTCTAGCTTTAAATTTAAAAATCTAGACTCAACCTAATACTAGACCACACAACCGGCAAGTGTACCGATCAATTGCAGTAAAGTCTACTGTAAGTTCGGATATCGAACCCACGAGACGCTAGTGACAACTCTATCTAGACTCTGACTCAACTAACTAAACTGAATTATATTGGGGAGGGGGGGGGGTTGTTTCTAAATCTATCAAACTAAAGAGAACTAACTAACAAGAATCAACTATCAAGCAAAGAACTTTATACGAACTCATGAATGGGGAGGCACTACCCAGATTAAGAATCCTACTTGTGAAACCTGGACTTCTCTCGGTTAAGGAAACTAATGATGGAACCAGGATCTATGAATACTACACCCTCAGACTACCTACATGATCCCTAATCATTATCAAGGTGTGACCTAGACGGAAACCCTAAGGGGTGTGTGACGCTCACTAGTTGGATGGAACACCTTTCAGTCTCTCCAACAATACTAAAGTACCCGATAGACAGATTACCTTTCAGTCTCACTGTCTCAATACACTCAAGGAATGCAAGGGGGTAATCTAAGAACAATCGAATTAACACGGAATAGCAAAGAATACTAAGAACCCTAGAGGAAACCTCCTTTCAGAGTCTTTACACCTCGACACCTAATATCAAAGACAACCCGACTATCTCTCACCTTTTAGATATCAAGACAGGCAGAACACTAGGATCAAACAGATAAACAATTGCGAATTCAACAAACCATAAACCAATCATAACACGAAGTCGATGATCTAATATGAAACCCTAACGGAAAGACATTCACAGGTAACATATGGAATTCAAAACTACATATAAAACCTGATCCAAGCATGCACAAATATCAACCGATTATAAAAAGATTATTTACTATAGCATTCATCCATCAATAATAATCCATAAACCGAATAAAATCCAAAACTCAACAAATATTCATCAAACCTATGTAGTTTAAACAAGTTTAGTCAATCATTAGAAAAACAAAACCCATAAAGTCAATAAAAACATTTATCATAAAATAGAAAATAATTAAGATACATGTCTGCTTAAATAAACATTGACCTGCTTGTATGCTTAATAAATGTTGACGTGCTTGTTTAGAGTTTCTAATTCACGAATGCTACTTCTGTTCCTTTTGTTCCACGAAAGACACAAGTAGCCGCCACCCCCTAGCTTTTTCCTCGATAAGCATGCCTAAAGACAAACAAATTGCCGTATCAAGCTCTATTCGTTGATGGCTCTTCTTGGAGTTGCCGTCCTCCCTCACGGCAATAACAAAAAAAAACATATATATATCTTTTATTAGGTTAAAATCTCGTGTATTACAAGGTTGAATTAATATAATATTATATATTAAGTAAATAAAATTTATTTTTTAAAAACTCGTGTTTTACACGGGTTGAATAAACCCGTGGAATACAATATAATCTGTTAACGTATACACTCGTCAATATGTTAGGAGATTTATTAATATAAAGATTAGTATTTTCTTTAAAAATATATTATTATTAAAATATAAAGGTGTATTTAATAAGAGAGAGAGGCGGGAAAAAAATGATGAGAATGAATATGGAGGCGACACGTGGCATGAAAAACCTTTATTTATTACTAGGTTAGTTACCCGTGTATTACACGGGTTGAATACAGAAAACGATGTCAAATGAAAAAGTGTGTACATGATTCATAAATCTCTAAATATTTCTTTGTATACAACATTTAACGTTTTATTTATAACTTTACAATCTCTATCTAAAATCAGTAGTTTTACTCCGTCTCTATTTTTAACTCTACATAGTGTCACATACTGTCACACCCCGGCCGGCGGCGGAAAACGCCGGGGCGTGAAGCTGTGCAGACTGTTCATAAGCTCATGGTTGACTAAAGTTGTAATATATAAATAACCAATTCCATTTCATATTTCAAGTAATCAAGTAGAATGTTTACAAGAATCAAAATACAAAATTTCTTTATCAATTTAGATACTAGGTCCAGTTCCTATGTGTAGCATCTTGGATATGAACTCAAAGCTTAGTACCTGAAACATGTTTAAAACGAGAGTGTCAACTATAAATAGTTGGTGAGCATACATAGGTTTTGACACCACAAGTAAAGTTCAAATGTTTTGTGTACAATTCATATGATACATGGTTTAAGAAGCATTTATGGAGAATCTAAGTTAAGCTAGTTGCACAGATGTAACCTTGTAATTGAATAACATACCAATGTTATCCAAATGAAGGGCACAACATACCAATGTTGGCCCGATGGAGGGCATAACATACCAATGTTAGCCCAATGAAGGGCATAGCAACACATGCTATCCCGTTGTATGTGTAGTATAATTGCACGAGTATGTCATGTATATGTACTGTATAACTGCGCGAGTATGTCATGTGTATGTGTTGTATAATTGCACGAGTATGTCATGTGTATGTGTTGTATAATTGCACGAGTATGTCCTGTGTATGTGTTGTATAATTGCACGAGTATGTCATGTGTATGTAGCCTTAACAGTTAGTATTCTGGCACAACGCATAATTAAACGCATATGACCATATGGTAGAATTGTACGCACGTAGTTGTAAATAGCGAGTTGTTGAAGGAACATGTTTCACCCCAAAATATGTGTAAAAAGGAAAAAGGGGGCTATGTAAAAACTCACTTGTGTTGGGTAGTGTAGTTTGCGCAAAATCAACCAAAAATGCCAAGCGTGTTGTAGGTTGCTACGTTTGACCTATTGGATAAATGTATAACGCGTGTCATTGTTTGTGTTATTTTTATGTCGAAAATTGGATTTGTACGTTTAGGGTTTGTTTGAAATAAATAAATAAATAATTTTATTTATCTATTTAGTACATTTTAAATAGTAGTGATATATATATCCTTTAAAATGTAAATTTAAATAACTGATATATATTTATATTTATTTAAATATAAATTTAAATAAATAATATTTGTTTAAGTCAAAATATATATTTGTATAAATGGTTTTATAAAAATGATTATATAAACTCACGATTTCATCGGTTTCGAACTATCGGGAATTAATCGTTTTAAATTCTTAAATCAAGGATTTGGTTTATAAATGATTCCCGGGTCTTGGGATTTTATAAAATAATTTTTATAATTACATTTTGAAATGTTCAGTTAAAATATGTTAAATAGACTTTAAAACAGAAAAATAATTGATTTCTGGTCAAGGAGCACGACCGTGCTCAAGTAGGGCACGACCGCGCTCGTTGCCGGGCGTGACCGTGGTGGTCTGAGCGCGCCCGTGGTCGAGTCAGAAGTCACTACAGAGGGTCTGGACATAGAGCACGACCGTGCTCGTATCTGGCACGACCGCGTCTAGTGTTTGTTTTTGGTCAAGACTCGTTTGCTCGGTAAGCACGACCGGGCCACACCTGGGGCACGACTGTGCTTGGTCAGGCACGACCGCGCTCAGGGATGAGCGCGACCGTGTCGGGTCTTTTCCAGACCCAAATCCGTCAATTCTTATATTAAATGTTTCTGTATTCTTAGGGCTTTCACTAGTGGATGATTGCGAAGCTATCTATGAGTTTTAATTGGATTTATTTCGTGTTTAAAAGGTAGTTCGACTAAAAGTTTAGTTTCGGCTTTTCGTTCAAAAATCGGACAGACTTGAGTGTTTCTACTACGAATTGGCATAGGGCTTTCGTAGTAGAGGATGATACGAAGCTATTGGTGTATTACTTACTTGAGATTATTGGGCAATTGAATGCGGTCGGCTACGGGTCGCGTTTTCGAGCATCTTGGCGATCGATCGGGCTCCAGAAGTGTTGTGAGTGTCGAATGAGAGTTCTGAGAGACTGAGTGGGTGTATGTGAGGGTGTAAGGGGCATTGGATTCTCCTTATAACGTCAAGTTTGCGAATTCATGATTGTGGTGGGAGTGGGTAGTTGATGATTGAAAATCGGAGACGTGTTTCAGATGGTGTACAGTTGCGTATGGTCGGACGCGTGAAATCCGGCCTTAACGTGATTTGATTCGACGAGCATGGACCACTGACTGACTCTGCGGAGTCACGTGGTTTCATCAGCGCGACCGTGCCTACTTTAGGCGCAACCGTGCTTAGGTCGGCAGGCGCGACCGTGCCTAGACCTAGGCGCGACCGTGCTTGCCTAGTTTTGTAGTTTTTGAGTTTTGTCAGTTTTGGTCCTCGGGGCTTGTGAGATAATTGCGTTTTTGTTTAATTTGTTATTGTAATGGAATAGTTTGTATATGTAACTGTATCGTAGTTTGTTCGTACACGAATCGAAACTGAAATGTGTTTGTTTATTGAAATCAAACGATTACATGATGAAAATTAGAAATGTTACAGTCTCCCCTTGTTGAGGGGATTTCGTCCCGAAATTCAACTGGTTGAGGCTGTAGAATCGGCGAATAGATGAGGATACTTGAGTTCCATTTGGTCTTTATGTTCCCATGTGAACTCGGGACCGCGTCTGGAACTTCTGATGGTTTTAAGGCAGGGGATTTGACTGGGGGGGTTATAGTAATTAACGACCAACTTAGGTCTGTTGCCCGAGGTCAGGTATGAGTAGTATTAATGAGTTAGGTTAAGAGGATTAAGGAGAAACTGTTGGAAGGATACGTTGGGCTCCAAAGGTGAAATGCATTACTGGGAACAGTGTTGATGGGAATTTGATGATTAGAATTTGTTCAAAAAGTAACCTACTATGCTTAAGTATTGTCAGTGGTTAAGTGGTTTCACAAACATTGGCCCGTTAAACAACATGAAACTTTACGTGACACGAATAACGCTACTGCTGATAATATGATAGGAACACTTATATATAAGAAGTACCAGCGGCGTATCCACCATGCCCTTGTCGTATTTCAACAGTTTCGTTATTGTATATCATGCTAGGTTTCACGTCATAACGCACTATAGAATTTGCTATGCTTTCCATGCGCTGATTTGTATAATTTCGTGTGCACCCGTAATTATCCAAATCGTCGTATGGTCCGTATAGTTCATCCCATTGTGTGTGGGACCAGGGGGTAACACAAAATCACATAATTTGTAACTACTGTTTTCACGTATGCGTTGCAAATAATTGTATACCTAGATAGCAAGGTCAATTGCAACAATTGTAAGCAATTTAGTTCCGTGTAATATGTAAGCACTCACTACATCCATGTATGATCTAGTGTTATGTATATTGTAAGCATGTATAGTGTGAATAGTTTAGTACCATGTATGTAGCAACAAATGAGTTTCATGTATAATGGAAACAAATAAGTTTTTTTCATGTATGATGTAAATATATTGAGTATCGTGGGCAACTAAGCTTTATGTATTATGTGGTTAATCTAGTACTGCGTATATTGCACCCAACTAAGCTTCATGTATCATGTAATCGATCTTGTATCGTGTATGTTGTAAACAACTAAGGTTCATGTAGCATGTAATCAATCATGTATATGGTAAACGACTACGTTGCATGTATCGTATGTTTGTGAATAACTGAGTCTCATGTGATTTGTGGATGTTCGTGTGTAAGCTATTGAATCTCATGAGTGACGTACATTAATGAATTTGTTTGCATAGGTGGTCGAGTGTCGAGGACATGTGTGTTGTTTGATATTTATGAAAAATGCGGGTAGTCGAGTTTTAAGGTGTCGGTGTTTGTATGTATGGTAAATGCTCATGCGGAAAGACTCATCTTCTTGAAATTGGCTAGCAAGCTCAATATAATAGTGGCAAACCGCGGTAGGTGTAAATAGTTCGAACAACGACAAGATAACGTAAATGATTACAGTGCGAAATTTTTATTCTAGATTGGGTCTTCATCATTTGACTCCATCTTGCACTAGCTTCAATTGGTCTCATTCACTGTCTCGGTGTTGACTTGATTTTCGTTGGTGTTTATGTTGAAAGTACGTCCACGAGCACCACCTTGGACAACATTGACAATCCGGGGACATCGGTGACGGAAATGGTTTGGGTCGCCACATTCAAAGCAAGCTCGTCCATCAGTAATAGCCGGAACCACTGGGTTTATCCCTTGCTGCACGGTCCTGTTCCCTTGGTTGGTTTGAGTAATGGGCGGTCCAGATCGGCAAACATTGGTAGTATGGCCATATCTCCCACAGTTGGCACATAGACGGCATGGCATTTTTAGGAAGTGATGATAATTGCATGTGTTGCACAAAGGGTTGTTGCCCATATATGGTTTCTTATTCTGGTTCAAATGGTTTAGTGGAGCAACTTGGTTGATTGGTACCGCAGGGATAGCGATCGCGAAATTTCGTTTCTTATTGTATTGGGGAAGTTTGGGTTTGTCTTCTCTAGGGGGTTCAAAAGGGGCTGCTGGGTCAGTGACTTTCAATGCACCCTTCCTTGTTAATGTACCCGTCTTCACGTGGTTATCAGTTAATGTGGCAGCTAGGCGAATAGCGTCTTCAAGAGTTGCTGGGTTTCTTCCTAGGACAGTATCCTGAATCTGCCTAGGTAAACCACCTATGTATTTGTCAATGCATCGGGCTAATGGTGTGACCATGTGGGGCACAAGAAGACTTAACTCGTGGAAACGAGTTGTGTAGGCCATACTTTCACCGCTGTCTTGGGTAAGATCCCAAAACTCAGCTTCCAACTTCTTCATTTCATTTCGAGGACAGAACTCCTCGGTCATGACCCTTTTCAATTCTTCCCACGGTAGGGCCATTGCCACATCCAGGCCCCTAGTTCTTTTCTCACCATTCCACCAGGTGAGCGCCCGTTTTTGGAAGACGCTGGTGGCATGACGAACATGGAGGTTGTCGGGACAGTCACTATTGAGAAAAGTGTTCTCAATACTCTCAAACCATTGAAGGAGTCTCGTGGCTCCTTCGGTGCCATAAAATGTGAGGGGATTACATGAGTTGAAGTGTTTGAAGGTACATTGTGGTGGGTCGGCACCACTGCCACCACCAGTATTAGCACTACCACTGGCGTTTCCATTATTGTTGTTGTTGGCTTGAGTTAGTTGAGTTACTAGCTGAGTGAGGAGAGTGGCAAGGTTGGTGTTATTGTTGTTGTTGGCATTGTCGGTGTTACGGTGGTTGCTGTTACGACGAGGAGACATTCTATACAAAAAGATAATGATATAAAAGAGTTGTGAGGATTTATAAAAATTTGTTGAAATTTAGGATAGGAGGAATAATAACACATTTATTTCATAGTTCGGATGGTATTCAAGTAATCACATTACTGCTTGAACACTATGACATATTAAGGTTAATTAGACTTATAAAATTTTCAAGGAGACGTGCTTTAGCCTATAGGTAAACACTCATCCCGGGAATTCCCAGGAAAGCACACGGATCCCTCGGTTGATTGGGATTTATATGAAATGCTTTCCTAGACAGAAAACCCAGGGTACAGGTGTTACCCTTCCAGATTGCACGTGTCCTTTAATAATTCTCCAAGTCTAAAATCCTTAACGAGGTGCAAAAGAAAATTTAATAGACTAGCGTCCATGAGTATGATGTCCCACAAGCGATGATGATGACGACATAGAAGCAGGCAAGAGGGATATGTGGTTTAGGCTATGGGTGTGAATATTGTTTAATCAGTTTATTGCCTAGGTACACCTAATATGTCATGAATTCTAATAAACATTTTATGTAGCAAGTAAACCAACACCTGAGTTAATGAACATGTAACACATAGCATGTAGATAGTAATGAATGTAAGCACAAAAGTTATCAGATAGTGTGACACATAAGTCATCATGTATCGCATCATGTAGTGTAATTACTTATGATAGTATATAGAAATATTTCTACAAGAAGTAATCATGTAACACGTAGTAGCATGGCATTGTATGGGTGTCCTAAGGTTATAGTCTAGGTCAAGAGTGTCTAATAACCTAATTCCCTATAACCAAGGCTCTGATACCAATCTGTCACACCCCGGCCGGCGGCGGAAAACGCCGGGGCGTGAAGCTGTGCAGACTGTTCATAAGCTCATGGTTGACTAAAGTTGTAATATATAAATAACCAATTCCATTTCATATTTCAAGTAATCAAGTAGAATGTTTACAAGAATCAAAATACAAAATTTCTTTATCAATTTAGATACTAGGTCCAGTTCCTATGTGTAGCATCTTGGATATGAACTCAAAGCTTAGTACCTGAAACATGTTTAAAACGAGAGTGTCAACTATAAATAGTTGGTGAGCATACATAGGTTTTGACACCACAAGTAAAGTTCAAATGTTTTGTGTACAATTCATATGATACATGGTTTAAGAAGCATTTATGGAGAATCTAAGTTAAGCTAGTTGCACAGATGTAACCTTGTAATTGAATAACATACCAATGTTATCCAAATGAAGGGCACAACATACCAATGTTGGCCCGATGGAGGGCATAACATACCAATGTTAGCCCAATGAAGGGCATAGCAACACATGCTATCCCGTTGTATGTGTAGTATAATTGCACGAGTATGTCATGTATATGTACTGTATAACTGCGCGAGTA
Source organism: Smallanthus sonchifolius (assembly GCA_023525975.1). NCBI lineage: Eukaryota > Viridiplantae > Streptophyta > Magnoliopsida > Asterales > Asteraceae > Smallanthus > Smallanthus sonchifolius. The sequence goes on along the minus strand of CM042033.1, from coordinate 68,402,695 downwards.
TGTCATGTGTATGTGTTGTATAATTGCACGAGTATGTCATGTGTATGTGTTGTATAATTGCACGAGTATGTCCTGTGTATGTGTTGTATAATTGCACGAGTATGTCATGTGTATGTAGCCTTAACAGTTAGTATTCTGGCACAACGCATAATTAAACGCATATGACCATATGGTAGAATTGTACGCACGTAGTTGTAAATAGCGAGTTGTTGAAGGAACATGTTTCACCCCAAAATATGTGTAAAAAGGAAAAAGGGGGCTATGTAAAAACTCACTTGTGTTGGGTAGTGTAGTTTGCGCAAAATCAACCAAAAATGCCAAGCGTGTTGTAGGTTGCTACGTTTGACCTATTGGATAAATGTATAACGCGTGTCATTGTTTGTGTTATTTTTATGTCGAAAAATGGATTTGTACGTTTAGGGTTTGTTTGAAATAAATAAATAAATAATTTTATTTATCTATTTAGTACATTTTAAATAGTAGTGATATATATATCCTTTAAAATGTAAATTTAAATAACTGATATATATTTATATTTATTTAAATATAAATTTAACTAAATAATATTTGTTTAAGTCAAAATATATATTTGTATAAATGGTTTTATAAAAATGATTATATAAACTCACGATTTCATCGGTTTCGAACTATCGGGAATTAATCGTTTTAAATTCCTAAATCAAGGATTTGGTTTATAAATGATTCCCGGGTCTTGGGATTTTATAAAATAATTTTTATAATTACATTTTGAAATGTTCAGTTAAAATATGTTAAATAGACTTTAAAACAGAAAAATAATTGATTTCTGGTCAAGGAGCATGACCGTGCTCAAGTAGGGCACGACCGCGCTCGTTGCCGGGCGTGACCGTGGTGGTCTGAGCGCGCCCGTGGTCGAGTCAGAAGTCACTACAGAGGGTCTGGACATAGAGCACGACCGTGCTCGTATCTGGCACGACCGCGTCTAGTGTTTGTTTTTGGTCAAGACTCGTTTGCTCGGTAAGCACGACCGGGCCACACCTGGGGCACGACTGTGCTTGGTCAGGCACGACCGCGCTCAGGGATGAGCGCGACCGTGTCGGGTCTTTTCCAGACCCAAATCCGTCGATTCTTATATTAAATGTTTCTGTATTCTTAGGGCTTTCACTAGTGGATGATTGCGAAGCTATCTATGAGTTTTAATTGGATTTATTTCGTGTTTAAAAGGTAGTTCGACTAAAAGTTTAGTTTCGGCTTTTCGTTCAAAAATCGGACAGACTTGAGTGTTTCTACTACGAATTGGCATAGGGCTTTCGTAGTAGAGGATGATACGAAGCTATTGGTGTATTACTTACTTGAGATTATTGGGCAATTGAATGCGGTCGGCTACGGGTCGCGTTTTCGAGCATCTTGGCGATCGATCGGGCTCCAGAAGTGTTGTGAGTGTCGAATGAGAGTTTTGAGAGACTGAGTGGGTGTATGTGAGGGTGTAAGGGGCATTGGATTCTCCTTATAACGTCAAGTTTGCGAATTCATGATTGTGGTGGGAGTGGGTAGTTGATGATTGAAAATCGGAGACGTGTTTCAGATGGTGTACAGTTGCGTATGGTCGGACGCGTGAAATCCGGCCTTAACGTGATTTGATTCGACGAGCATGGACCACTGACTGACTCTGCGGAGTCACGTGGTTTCATCAGCGCGACCGTGCCTACTTTAGGCGCGACCGTGCTTAGGTCGGCAGGCGCGACCGTGCCTAGACCTAGGCGCGACCGTGCTTGCCTAGTTTTGTAGTTTTTGAGTTTTGTCAGTTTTGGTCCTCGGGGCTTGTGAGATAATTGCGTTTTTGTTTAATTTGTTATTGTAATGGAATAGTTTGTATATGTAACTGTATCGTAGTTTGTTCGTACACGAATCGAAACTGAAATGTGTTTGTTTATTGAAATCAAACGATTACATGATGAAAATTAGAAATGTTACACATACAAATGACCATATGTGAAAACCGGATGTATAAATAACATGAATGGATGGAACACGCGTTGTTGGTAAAAAGTTATTGCGTATTTGTTAAAAAAAAATTAGGCAAGTGTGAGCGTTGACATGGCTTGGTTTCAAATAAAATTCACATCAAAATGTAGATGAAAATAAGTATATCAAAAGTTATAAAAAAACTAAATTATATTTAAAAGTAAAAAAAATTTAAAAATTATATTTGAGCTGACTCGTTTTAAAAATATATATATATAGAAACGTAGATAAATTTAAGCACGTCACAATAATATATTCAGACTTTTATAAAACATTATATTTAAAAGGTTATAAAAGAAAAGCAAAATATCTTAAAAACTCACGTCCATCCAAGCTATGGACCACCGGTGTTACATTCTTACAAACTAAAGAATTATATTTCATTTCATAGATAACATGTAAAAATGTAAAATGAGTAAAACTAAAAAGTTCAGCTAAAAAGGAAACGGGTCAAACAATTTAGAAGTCATCCACAAAATACTTTGCGCCATTTCCGCTGTAAAACTTGAGAAAAAGATTGTCATTCAATATTATTGAAGTTTAATTCCTAATTTCCTTTTCATTTGCTATTTATTTCTGTTCTATTTCCAAGTTAAACATTGTTAGTTTCTATCAATTTTTCATAAATTATTAATTATTTATTAATTATCCAACCCACTTTTTACTCGCCCTAAAAATTTATCCATTTTGCCAACTATACTTGCATATCGTCCCAAGATAGATCCAATGTCCCACAACACAGTTTACTTAAATCTTCAACTATTGATAAACGGTCTAAATCACCCATCAACACTGACACTTAGAAGCAAAATCTTTGTTTGCAACGATTACTAACAGGAAAATAAGTAAATTTGGATATAAACTTCTACAAAAAGAGAGATACACAGTTATTTTGGGACGTTAAACTCGACATTTGATGTAGATTAATTATATCAGTTGCATTGTATTCAGAAGACTAATAGAAATAGAAAATGAATGCAAATATTACCCATGGAACCAACATATCCATGGCTGCAACAGTTTTTCCATAATCATTTAGCCGCATGTAGAACGCCTTGATATCCTGCATGTTTTTAGAAATTACAACTAATTAAATTTACTAAACATATTTATATTTTACACAGTAGGGAAATGATCTTGCCTTCGGGGAGTCTGTTATAATAACAGGATACCCATTAAAAGTGGTAGACAAAAAGATGTTAATGACATTTTCTATTTGGTTACAAATGAACTAAGACTTGATTTTTTTATTGAGATACTGCTAATATGAATCTTTTTTAGCCAAATTTATAAAGTGAAACCTTTTTCTTAGTAACTATCAAGTGTGAATGATGTAACATACGACATGCTAGAGATAGGCAGTGGCGCATGCCATGTCATCATTCAGATCCACAAATGCAAGCTCAGGTTCAATCAACTTCAATAATAAAACTAAAATTAACAACTATAAAGCCTGTTCTTTAATTTAAATATGTAATATAAAACCTAATACTTTTGTGGATAATTTATGGATATAATCAGAAAACCGAAAGAATGCCCCGAATTCAGCTAAATGCCTAGGAGTGTTGGAATTTTCTGCCCAGAATGTAGGACCAAATGTATACACCTAAAAGTAAATATTTTTAAAAACAATATAATTGCATGCTATAATGGATTTAAAAACTTAATTAGCATATGAAGGAAGAAGATGTACGCCAGAAAGAGCAGTTGCATATGTTTCAACATTGAGTTGGCTAGAGACCGTCAAGAATGCTGGCTTTTCAAAACAATCCTGTGAAACCATAAAGCAACTAATGTATCAAATCTGAAAAATTATATAAGGAAAGTTATATACAGACCACAAGGAGCAATTATATTATAGCAATTAGATGCTTTAAGTATCAAAAAATTAAGAAAATGGACAGCTTTGCTTGTGGCCAATCAATTAAACCTTTTCTGTTCTTGGAATGGCATCGACCGGAGAATCAATGGCTTCTTTGGAGCTTGGTATCTGTTAACACAGCAACTAAGATCAAGAAGTAGGAAAGGAATAAAAAGTAAGTGAAATACAAATCTAGCATAAGATGCCATTCAATAATAGTTATAAAATTGAAAAATGCAGAAGGTATATACCAATGTGGTTCGCCAGCGGTAATAATAGGACTTGAGATCCAAACAAACCCGTTTTTTTGAAGAAATTTGTGTGTAGCATAGGCCAAAACATTTCTCACTATTTCTACCTAAAGTTAAATTTAACATTAAATGGGGGAATTAGCGAAATAAAAAGGACACATATAAGAACAGAGGTTCTTGTATTTACAGTACTTGAAAAACAAATCAACTGGGTATCCTTACCTCAAAATCTAACAACAAAATCTCAACGATTCTTATGTTGTAACACAGGAGTGGTAGATGACGTAGGATTCAAAGGAACCACTGGGACTTGCATCTCAGCATAGGAGTGATGGATGACGTAGAATTCGAATAACACTTACTGATTCATATCCAGGCAACTGCAGACAACTTCTTCAATATGAAGATGAATAATAAAAGGATTCAAGATCAAACTCAAAATAATAGAATATTAGAGTTTAAAATTGTTCAAAATCATAACCCTAATCTTTGAAGACTGAAGGTACCTGTTGAAAGGGAATGAAGATGATTGCGCCGATCTACTGTGGGTGAAACGAAAAGGTGAAGAAGGGTTGTGAGCGAATGAAGAAGAAAGCGGCGCTAATTTTAGGGTTTTTCACAGATGGTGCCCTAACAGTTTGGAGAGAAAAGAAAGCGTAGATCAACTGTGTTTCTTCTGAAAAGGAAACCGGGTCACTAAGAGAGGGGTAAGGATCCGCATGTCCTAGATACCGGGTCAAACAAATAGGCGGGAAAACAAAGAAAGTCAGTGGCTAGAATTTTGACACCTGTCCCCAAACATTTTTATTTATTAAAAAGTATAGAAATAGATTCTTCAATTGTTCTTTATGATCTAGCCAACTTAACCCAATTGAGTTATAATGAAGTCCATTGATTAATCTGACCCAAACTAATTTAATCATCCAATAATTTATTTGGCTCAATCAAATCTAAGCTTGATCTATACGAGCCCATTAAACTCTTTTTCTTTGTTTGCCCTTGTTTTATTCCATAACCTACAAAATTCAAATATAAATCAAATAAGTGTCGGTTCACTTAAAATTATTAATAAAATGTTTAAAATGAGGGTTTAATATGCATAAAATATATATATATAATAGCACACATCAACCACATTAACCTTGATGATGGTTACCACATTAACCTTGGTGATGGAATGTGGAAACTCACTCGTGGTTCTTTGATCGTGGCAAGAGGTAAAAGAAGCTCAAAGCTATACATGACACATCCGAAGATCTCTAGAGACTCGGTCCACTCATTGATGAATTCTAATATAACCGACTTGTGGCATAAGAGACTTGGTCACATGAGTGAAAAGGGGGTGTCTCTATTGTTGAAGAGAAATGTCTTATCCGGTGTGCATGATGTTCATATGAAGAAGTGTTCTCATTGTCTAAAAGGTAAGCAAACTAGAGTTCCCTTTAAAAGTCATCCTCCCTCTAGGAAAGAAAATATTCTTGATTTGGTGCATTTCGATGTATGTGGGCCCATGAAGACTAGATCACTTGGTGGTTGCTTATGCTTTGTCAAATTCATCGATGATCATTCAAGGAAGGTATGGGCTTATTGTTTGAAATCTAAAGATCAAGTATTAGATGTGTTTAAGCAGTTTCATGCCTTGGTTGAGACACAATCTGGGAAGAAGCTTAAGTGCATTCGGACAGTTAATGGAGGTGAGTACATTGGTCCTTTTGATGCTTATTGTAGAGAGAAAGGTATTCGACACCAAAAGACTTATCCAAAGACACCAAAGTTGAATGGTTTAGCAGAACGGATGAATAGAACATTGGTTGACAGGGTTAGATGTTTGCTATCACATGCAAGGTTACCTAATTCCTTTTGGGGTGAAGCTTTGAATACGACGGTACATGTTATTAATCTAACTACTTGTGTTCCTTTGTCTTTTGATGTTCCTGACAGGGTTTGGAGTAAAAAAGATGTTTTGTAGCGTCATTTGCGGGTCTTTGGATGCAAGGCTTTTGTGCATATTCCCAAAGATGAAATATCAAAGCTTGATGTGAAGACCAAGCCATGTATATTCCTTAGTTTATGGGCAAGATGAGTTTGGATACATGTTATATGATCCAGTTCTAAAGAAACATATAAGAAGTCGTGATGTGGTGTTCATGGAAGATCATGGTTTGAAAGATATTGAGAAGACAAATATAGTTCCTTAACATACTGATGATCTTACTGATTTGGATCCGGTTCCTCCATAACAATCTGAGACATAAGTGGAGATGATGTTCAAAATGATGAACAACATGGTACTGATAATACTGATATTCCATAGCAGTCAGAGTCGGGTGAGGATTTCCACCCTGAACTACCAGTACTAGATATGCCAACATTTATCCCACTCAGGCGGTCTACGAGAGATCGTCATCCTTCCACTCATTTTTCTGCTGATGAGTATGTCTTACTCACTGATGGGGGGAGCCCGAGTGTTATACAAAGGCCATGGAAGATGAACATAAAAGGGAGTGGGTTGAAGGCATGCAAGATGAGATGAATTCCTTCAATGAGAACAATACCTTTGAGTTGGTGAAGTTGCCTAAGGGCAAGAGAGCTTTGAAAAACAAGTGGGTTTACAAAGTGAAGACTGAAGAACATATCTCACGCCCTAGGTACAAGGCTAGATTGGTGGTCAAAGGGTTAAGTCAAATAAAAGGTATTGATTTTGATGAGATTTTCTCTCTAGCCGTGAAGATGAGTTCCATTCGGGTGATTCTTGGTTTGGCAGCTAGTCTTGATCATGAGGTTGAGCAAATGGATGTCAAGACAACATTCCTTCATGGTGACTTAGACAAGGAAATCTACATGGAGCAACCTGAAGGTTTTCAGGTTAAGGGTAAAGAAGATTTATGTCTGTAAAACTTTAGAAAAATCTTTATGGGTTGAAGCAAGCACCAACACAGTGGTACAAGAAATTTGAGTCAGTCATGGGGGAGCAAGGCTACTGAAAGACTACTTCAGACCACTGTGTTTTCTTTCAGAGGTTTTGTGATGACATGTTGATTGTTGGCAAGAATGCAAAGAGAATTGTTTAGCTAAAGAAAGAATTGAGCAAGTCATTTTCTATGAAAGACTTGGGGCAGCAAAACATATTCTTGGCATTCGGATTACTAGAGATAGAGCTTCAAATAAGTTACACATGTCACAACAGCACTACATTGAGAAGGTGCTTTGTAGATTCAACATGGCTAAAGTCAAAGAGGTCAGTTCACCTCTAACTCCCAACTTTAAGTTAACTGATAAAGATTGCCCTTCTTCTAAGGAGGAGATTGAAGAAATGGATAGAGTTCCATATGCCTCAGTAGTTGGAAGCTTGATGTATGCAATTGTGTGTAGAATTGACATTGCCATGCAGTAGGTGTTGTTAGTCGGTTTCTGTCAAATCCAGGTAAGAAGCATTAGGAAGCAGTTAAGTGGATCCTTAGATATCTACGTGGTACTTCCAAATTAGGTATAACATTTGGAAATGGAGAGCCGATGCTTGTTGGTTATACGGATTCTGATATGGCAGGAAATAAGGACAACATGAAATCCACCTCTGGATATTTGATGACTTTTGTAGGGGGAGTTGTGTCATGGCATTATGGCAATCAAGACTTCAAAAGTGTGTTGCTTTGTCCACCGAGGCTGAGTATATGGCAGCAACAGAAGTTTGCAAAGAACTATTGTGGTTGAAAAGATTTCTACAAGAGTTTGGCTTTATGCAATAGCACTACGTGGTTCTTTGTGATAATCAAAACACTATTCACATTGCAAAGAATTCTATGTTTCTTGAAAGAACATAGCATATTGATGTGAGGTATCATTGGATTAGAGTTGCACTTGAAGACAAGTTGTTTGGACTTGATAAAGTTCACACCGATGGTAATTGTTTCGATATGTTGACTAAAGCTTTGGCAAGGGAAAATTGAAGATATGTTGCTCTATCGTCGGGATGGCAAACTCTTTCTCGTAGGTCAAAAAAGGGGAGATTTGTTTGGGCTAGTTTTGGCCCATGTGGAGCCCAAATAATTTGGCTGCTTATGTATTACTAAACAACCATACTAGTCCATTTTTAAAAGAGATAATAGTTACCGAACTTGTTAATTTTAAAAAGTGGAATTAACAAACTAACTATTTTGTAACCACGTGACTTGTCATTTTATACTTTTCACTTGTTCCCTTACCAAACCAACCCATTTAAAAATATATAATTATTGGGTGAGGATATAGTTGAATAGATTACCAAAGGAACCACATCCTTAGCAACTTGACATATTATATCATTAGCACTAAAATATTCATAGTTGATTTGTTAATTCGGTCTTAAACAAAGTTAAATCTTAAATTAGGACCCCCTTAAATATCGGAGGTCCTAAACGGCAGCTTATTTTTTTATATAATCGAGCCACCCCTTACGGAGAGTTGAATTTATATGTTAAGTTTAGTAATTGATGTAGTCTTGAAACAAACCAATATAATGGAATGACCATAGATGAAACCTACATTGATAAAAAGACTAGATGACAATGTCCATGATAATCCTTTATCCTCGTATACACAAAATAATAGATGAATGATGTTACATGGGTTCATTTTATCGATGATCCTTGTCTTCTTGGTTTGTTGTATTGATGTAACAATATAGAGCTCCATCATGGACCCATGTAAAGTTGGTTACAAACACACATGTTGATAAGCGTATTTCAGTTTAATATATTTAACACAAGACATGTATAATTTTTAATTTAGGTTACAAGTATTAATAACCAACCTTAGGGTGGTGTGGGTGTATCTCGGGTAAGGCCATCGGGTTTGCGGGTACCTCGGGTACACCGTCGCAAAGGCATCGGGTACATGCTTTGGGTATAAGTACAGGTGAGAGAAAGGGTGGGAGCCGTTAAAGCTAGCCATGAGAGAAAGAGTTAGGGTACTTTGGGTTGTGTCACTACCAATTTGGGTACTTTGTAAGAGATTTGAGTAGAAATTAGGTGATACACCCTCATTGGTGGGATCATTTTGGGTACTTAGGGTTGTGCCCCTTGTATCCTTATTTCATGATGAACCATAGTGACTTTATCCTTATATCAATAATGTTTCTCTTACGTGTTTATGTTAGCCGATGATAATCATCTGAGATGGTGATGAAGAACCTTTTAGTATATGTATCGTTCATAGACTATTGACTTTAAAAAACAAACTGCTGGTGAAAGATATAAATTAATTACAACTTTTAGGGTAGAGATCTATATAATTTATTATTGGGTTATGCTAAACGTGTTACTTGTCATACCTCCTCTCCACTTGATAAAAAAAAATAAAATTAAAACTTGTCATTTTCCTCATTGAAAAATTATTATTTTTAAAAAGGTCTTTTTTTACCGACAGAAAAAAAACATTTTATTAAAAATTAAAATAAATGTTTTTGAAAAATTAGAGAAACACTTTATGCAAAAAAAATATATTAAAAATGTATTTAAAAAGCGTATTTAAAAAAATTTATAAAAAATTTAAAATAAATGTTTTTGAAAATTTTAAAAAAACTTTATGTAAAATATAATTTACTAAACCTTAATTTCTAACGTCGGTGGCCAATCCAAAGCCACCGACCAAAGTTTGCTAAACACCCTCAACTTTCTTCATTTTCAAATAATACATCTAAACTTTCTAAATTTTTAAATATACTACTTAAGTTTCTAAATTTTCAATTTTAACTCTTGAAAAAGTTCTCAACTCTACCCCTCAAATTTCTAAATCTCATGTTTACCCCTCAAATTTCGTTTCTTTTTTTTTATACTCGTTTATAAAAATTACATTTTGCGATTTTTATTTTTTACTTTGTTACTAACTTATTTAAAGAATTTGTCGTTTCAATGTTAACTCCTATTCGCGCCGCAATTTATCTATTTTTTGATCTCCATAACCGAGTCGTGGCACCTTCATACGTATCTTTTATGTATTTAGTTGCGTTATTGTCACCGCCGCAACGTGTGTAACGAGGTTCGCAAACCCCCCGCATCGTGTGGGCTTAATTTTTAGTTAATTTTTAAAAAACTAAATAAGTAACGTTTTTTTAATAAGAAAAAAACTTTTCTAAAAAAATAATAAAAAAACTCTTTCTCTAAAAACACGTTTTTTATAAAACATAATAAAAAATGATTTTGCAAAACAAAAAAATGCTTTAATAAACTAGATTAAAAACTTTTTTTTATAAAATATATTAAAAACGTTTTTTGAAAAAGTTAAAAAAGAAAAAAAAGAAACGTTTTTTTAAAGAAATAAAGAAAAATATTTTTTTTCAAAAACTTAAAAACTTATATATAAAAACCTTTGTCTATTACAAAAACATATTTTTAAAAAGTAAAAAAAAAACATATTAATTTTTTATTAAAAAATAGTTTTTTTTTTCATTTATCTAAAGAATTTAAAAAGAAAAAAAAAACATGAAACGAAACACTAGAAGTGAAGACTAAAGTAAGGGTTAACAAACACTTCAACATTTGAATTTTGAATAGCTTCTATTTTAACATTCTCCGTTTTAATTTTTATCCACCAAAGCTATGTAAAAAAAGAACCCTAAAACCCTATTTGAGAAAGTTTTTGGCCCGCCCATCTCTCTTCCCCAAACCTTCACTCCTATATAGTCCTCCTTCATCTGCAATCGATCAACACTGGGGCACCGTCACTCACTATAGACCCCAATTTCTAGGGTTTTTTCTTACCAGCCATGTCGTTGAGGCCTAGCGAGAGGACGGAGGTCCGCCGGAACCGCTACAAGGTGGCTGTCGACGCCGATGAGGGGCGGCGGAGGAGAGAAGACAACATGGTTGAGATCCGTAAGAATCGGAGAGAGGAGAGTTTGCAGAAGAAGCGACGTGAAGGACTCGCTGCTAGCCAGTTCCCTCTGCCGGTTCAATCTGCTTCCGTTTCCGAAAAGAAGGTAGCGAAATCTTACAGTATGGATTTATTGTATGCGCATAGGTTTTCATGTGCTGTTTTCTGTCTGATTAGTTAGGGTTTGTGAGTGATTAGGTTTAATTGTAAATTGATCATAAATTTGAATTTTGACATGTGGTTATCTTGTCAATTAACCATGTCTGGTATATAATATATTGATAATATTTATAAAATGAGCTTTTGTTTCTTGATTTACAAATTAAGACATAGGTCCATCATGTGTGATTTTTAAGTTTTTGTGAGGCGTTCATCGTTTATATCTGTTGTGGTTATGGAAGAATCGTTCTAATTTAAACTTTGATTGATTCCTTGTTGAAAGGAGGAACATTAGTTGTTGATTTTTGGTGTACCGGACACGTTTAGATAGTGTATTACTATGGATTGTGAATACATTCTATTGTTAGAATATGCGTTTTTGAAGTAGACATCATTTTTTATAGGAAAATTGTTTTTTTACTCTGATTCTGCTGATTGCAGTTAGAAAATCTACCTGCAATGGTTGCGGGGGTTTGGTCAGATGATAACAATATGCAGCTTGAAGCTACTACCCAGTTTCGTAAACTGTTATCAATAGGTATGCCATGGTTTTTTTTAGTTTTTGAACTCTTGTTTTGTTATATCTCAATGTAATGATCTTTTGCTTGATTTACTGTTGTATTAGATGTCTAATTTGAGATTTGTTTGCTAACCAGAACGCAGCCCTCCTATTGAAGAAGTTATTCAAGCTGGTGTTGTTCCTCGCTTTGTTGAGTTTCTTGTGAGGGAGGATTTCCCCCAACTAGAGGTGAGATGAAACATTATGTAATCGTCTTTTTTTGGCTTCATTTGATGTGTAGAAGATATAATTTCATGTATTATGTTGTATAGTAATATATATTTCCTGTATGCTCTAGTTTGAAGCAGCCTGGGCTTTGACAAATATTGCTTCAGGGACATCTGAACACACAAAAGTGGTGATTGATCATGGTGCTGTTCCTATATTTGTGAAACTTCTTGCATCTCCTAGTGATGATGTTCGGGAGCAGGTATGTTCTTTTGAAGTTTTTTTGTACTTTTGGTATTCATGTGTTCATTTTAATAGTTCAAAACAAGTTTAATGTCACTTTTGTCTATATGTGTGTAGGCTGTATGGGCTCTAGGTAATGTTGCTGGTGATTCCCCTAGATGTCGTGACCTTGTACTTGGACAAGGTGCTTTGATGCCTTTGCTGGCCCAATTAAATGAACATGCTAAGTTGTCGATGTTGCGAAATGCCACATGGACACTGTCGAATTTCTGTAGAGGCAAGCCACAGCCTGCTTTTGATCAGGTTGGTCTCTAAAACTGTCCTTTGCTTCTTTTTTATGTATTGTTGACTACCAGTGACATAATGTACGTGATAGAAGGGCCATTCACTAATTTTAATTGTTCATTGTACTTTTTATTTGTTGACAGACAAGACCTGCTCTTCCAGCTCTTCAACAGCTTATTCATTCAAACGATGAAGAAGTTTTGACTGATGCTTGTTGGGCGCTTTCATATCTTTCAGATGGTACGAATGATAAAATCCAAGCTGTAATAGAAGCAAACGTGTGTCCCAGATTGGTTGAGTTACTAAAGTGAGTATTCTAATCAGTTATATTGAGTTATGATATCTTTAAGCTTGTTTTGTTTCTGATGTTCTGCAATTTGGATTGTTTGGTTGTCCCAGTCATCCATCGCCTTCAGTACTCATCCCTGCTCTTCGTACTGTTGGCAACATTGTTACTGGTGATGATATGCAAACTCAGGTACCTTCCTGATATTATTGTTATATAGCTTGTCATTTCTATATGTATGAAGCATGAACAAGCTAGTGCTTTGAGGCAAACATATCATATAAACTCATTTTTCTAATTTTGTAAATTTATACAAGGAGTATTTAAATATTTTTTTAATTAGTTGAGTAAACTAATGGTAGAATAGCTTTTTTTCTACAAATGTTCGCTTTTTTGGACTAGGATGTTTCGGCTAACACCTTAAATAAAGGGAAGCAGGGCAACTATAGGGAAATGGAGTATATTCTGTCGTAGGAGAATAAAGATGAAATGCTTGTTTCTTTTTACTCCTCCAACCATCGTTTGATAATGTTCGCTTTTTTGGACTAGGATGTTTCGGCTAACACCTTAAAATAAAGGGAAGCAGGGCAACTATAGGGAAATGGAGTATATTCTGTCGTAGGAGAATAAAGATGAAATGCTTGTTTCTTTTTACTCGTCCAACCATCGTTTGATCATAACACAATGTTTTTTACTTCCAAATTCTGTATTTACTATGGTACGTGGAAGTAGGTTTTTTTTACAACTTTTTACATTTTTAAATCTAGAAAATGTCTCTGTTGTAGATATTATATGAAGTTTCTCATGTTAGCTTCTCAAATTAATAAAGTCATCTTCATGGGGGCATTTTCTAATGTAGGTCTCTATAAGAGCATTTTATTTTCAGGCGTGTTCATTGAAACCTTTATAATTTATTGGAATATCTAGTAACATAACATGTCATTTCCAATATGTGATGAAAAACAGATCAGTGCAATGCCAGGTTTATTTAAAAGAAGTGTGTGAGCCCATAATAGAACAAGAAACTGGTTTCTTTCTCATGTATGATATAATTTTCTTTTCTATGTTCTGCACATAAATTAGATATGTAAGAGTTCATTCCTTAATGCATTACTCAGAAGAAAGAACATATCTGTTGGTTAATTGTAGTTATTCTTATTTAATTCAAAGTTTACTTCATAGTTCATACACATTTTTCTGATGCTAGGAGAAGTGAGAAACTGAAAGCGAAGTTATGATAATGTGTTTGCTTTGGTTAACCGATATGATTGTGTTTGAATGTGTTTTAGTATATCATCAATCATCAAGCACTGCCCTGTCTTCTGAATCTGTTGACCAATAATCACAAAAAGAGCATTAAGAAGGAAGCTTGCTGGACTATATCAAACATCACTGCTGGCAACAAGGAGCAGATTCAGGTAAGATACCTGGGTTCATTGGAATTATTTTCTTTTCCATCAACCAGACAAGATTTAGGTATCAACCTTGGCTGCTAACTCTATTTGTTGATGATTCTACAGACAGTGATTGAAGCAAATATCATCGGGCCCCTTGTTCTTTTACTTCAGAATGCAGAATTTGACATCAAGAAGGAGGCTGCATGGGCCATCTCAAATGCCACTTCTGGTGGAAGCCATGACCAAATTAAGTAAGACCGATTGTTTTACCTAGGGGTGTATACGAGACGAGCTGAGCCCGAGCTCACCTAAGCTCGGGGCTGGCTCGTTTATTATCTAATAATTATCTAATTATTTTTTAACATATTATCTTGATATATATATATATATATATATATATATTATTTAATTATTTTTATCTTAATTTTATAAGCTATCTAGAGTAGCTCATGAGCGACTCAGCTCGTTTGCACCCCTAGTTTTGCTTTTGTTTTTATCTTATTTTAAAAGTATTGATGTTTACAAATGTGTTAAAAATATTGCAGGTATCTTGTTAGTCAAGGATGCATCAAACCTTTATGTGACCTACTTGTGTGTCCTGACCCTAGAATTGTGACGGTTTGTCTAGAGGGGCTTGAGAACATACTGAAAGTGGGTGAAGCAGAGAAGAATTTAGGAAGATCCGGTGATGTGAATCTTTATGCACAAATGATTGATGATGCTGAGGGATTGGAGAAAATTGAGAACCTGCAAAGCCATGATAACACTGAGATCTATGAGAAATCAGTTAAGCTTCTTGAAACGTATTGGTTGGAGGAAGAGGAGGATGTAATGCCACCTGGTGAAACCACTCAGCGTGATTTCCCTTTTGGCGGCGGTGATGTTTCTGTTCCCAATGGTGGCTTCAACTTCAACTGATTCAAGGTATTTACATATTTTAAAAAGAATCTAATTTTTTTAATTGAATTGATTTAGGAGTTATTATGAAATAAAAATAACAAATTTTTTTGTGACTTTTGACCCATTTTGTTTAAATTACTAAAAAAAACATGTTGAAATTTCTTGTTTTACCAAAAAATAGTTATTTATACTAGGTTTTGACTAAGGTTGCTGTGAGGAGGGTATGAACTTTGATGCTATGATTGAAATTTACGCGTATAAATTTTTATATTTTTCAGGTCTGTCTTGTTGAAGGCGGGGCGCGGTTTATGTTGAGGAAGTAGTGTTGCAGGCATCTATCTATTTTCATGAGGTTCATTTATGTAGTGTGGTTGAAGTTTATGGAGTGATTTAGGTTTTTTACAATGAATATCACTAAAATGTTGATGAATTGTGTAAAAGTAATATTATGTTATTTCTCTTTTGGGACCATTTAAATTGGGATTTATAGAATTTCCCTTCTTTTGCCTGTATTCTGTTATCTGGTTGGGAGTTTCAATTTCTATAGATGTGCTTTTATTATGTTGTTTAGAATAATTCATGCTTTTATTGTTTGTCAATTTAATCATATATGTTACCCATCTTTGTTATAACGAGAAAGTAATAACCACGTGTTGCTGGGGCTGTAAGATGTCATTAACGTGATTAAGGACATAATTAAGCCTGCACGATGTAGCGCGTTTGCGAACTTCATTACGCGTAGTGTGGCGGTGATATTAACGTCATTAAGTACCAACAAAAAGTGTTAGCCATTCACAACCTTGAATACTAACCATTCACAACTCTAATTACTAACATCTCACCGGCGCCAACTTTAGTAATTATCATACTTGAACACTACAAAAAATCCACAACCCTGAATACTAGCCATTCACAACCCTGAATACTAACCACTCTCACCGGCGCCAACTTTAGTAATTATCATACTTAAAACACTACAAAAAATCGTAGAAAGAGAAAAAAGAAAAAAAATTGTTTTTGCTGACCAATTAGATTGCGTCAAATGGCATAACCCACCGACTTTTCAAATTAAGATATAGTAAATTACAAGGGTAAAATTTGCAAGGGGTAGAGTTGAAACCATAGGGGTAAAGTTGAAACTCTGAAAACTGGAACTCTGGAAGGGTGGAGTTTTAGAACTTTGAAACTTGAGGGGGTGAATTTGAAAGTTTGCAAAGTTAAGGGGTGAATATGAGACATTTGTTGGTGGCTTTTGACTGGTCATCGACGTTGCAAAATAAGGTCAAGTAAATGTCATTAATTTATTTGACTATTGCAAGTTTGTAAGAAAACTATATATATCTTAAAATAGTTTAGTTTTAAATTTTAAAATAGAAAGCCTAAAAGCATCTCAATAGCTCCTATGACATGCCTTTTAGGCTTGCTAATGTAACTGACAAATAAAGGATACTGATAATACTACAAATAAAGGATGCTGAATTGTTGAGTTTTCTCACCTATGATGGGTTTCCTCCAGAGGGAGGTGAAGATGATCGGGTGGGTCAGTGGCTCATCGGTGATCCAAATTGCCGTTCAAAAAAGATACTACAAATAAAGGATGCTGATTAATACTACAAATAAAGGATGCTGATCAATACTTAGTCAGCATTTCTTTTTCATATCCACTATACATTACAATTCACATACACACTTTAAGCATTTCTTTTTCACATCCACTATACATTACAATTCACATATACACTTTAAACATCAAAATCAGACTTAGGGCCACCCAATCAGCCACAAACTATAACTCTTGGTAGGAGAAACTTACCCCTAAAACTCAGTGAAAACTTTTCACCTCGTAAAACAAAACAAATTAACTAAATCACTGAAACAAAGCAAACAAGTATAAATAGTTGGGGCAAATTGGATTTTAATAATCCAAACTATGACATTGGCCGATAATAATCCATACTATCAATTTGGCAGGTGGCAGTCCTAACTTTAACTTTTGTTGTCAATGGTTGTCCTAGTAACATGATCATCATAAATTTACGCTCAATTTACACTTTTTTGGCTCAAAATTATGATTTACGATGATTATGTCACCGGGACTGCTATTTACAACAAAAGTGAAAGTTGAGACTATCACCGGCTAAACTGATAGCATGGATTATTATCGGCCAATAGGTAATAGTTTGGATTATTAAAATCCAATCCGCCAATAGTTAAATACCACCAACTTTAAGCCATGTAATTAGAAAACGGGTCAAATTCCGCCTTTCTTTTGGCAGTTATGTCTTTCCAAACTGAAACCCACATCACGGCAGCCCGAATCTTGCACCACCTTCCTCTGGGAGATCCAGATCCAGATCCATTCCTTGAGAAACAGATGTCAAAATCAGAGGAAATAAAATCCATACTTTGATTGTTTGGTTCATTTGCTTGCCATGATGACATCCCATCATGAACATCAAAAGCATCATACCCCACAACAACTCCCAGTTTGCTCATATCATTCAATCCACTACTATATGGATGTGAAATCTGCATTTGCAATTCATCTGTAAAAAATTAAGCCTTTATAAGCAACAAGAGATGCCATTATATTTAAAAGATTCCCCATGAAACCATACTGACCCACTTAATTTTTAATGGGTCGATTAAGGTTATGTTTATCTTTAACGGAAACAGGTAAAAAGTTTGCTTAAAGTGAAACGGGTCAAAAATAGCTCAAGTATTTCGAATGCACAAAACCTCTTAAATCATTTTATTCAAAAGTTCCAATTATTATTCAACTAACAAAACTTTTGTATATCATATTTTACAAACTATTATTTATTAAAAATTAAAATTTTTGAAGTGTTTCGGGTTAAATACAGCCTGTACCGAAAACTTATATTGACCCGTTAACCAACCCGCCCATTTTTCTACCTCTGTTAAAGAGTAATTGTATGATTCTCATTGTTGCTGACAATTTAAGTAGCCGAGAACAAACAATTTGTGAAACAGAAGCAGGATTGCAGGAATATAAAGCAATATTCTTTAATCAACTTATTAATATTGTGAAAATGGGATATTAACATCCTGCATGCCTAAACCAGCAATTCTAAGAAGATCACCATGAAAATTGGCTGTTAGCACCGGGGTTGCAACCGTTGACAGATCATCAATTGGTATCATTCCATCCAATTCTTTGAAAACTTGAAGCTTTAACCCTTCCACCATAGTCTGAAAAAAATATTAAAAATATCAGTTAAATGATACATAATGGATTTGAACAAAATTTCATCAGGTATGAAATAAATTTACCTTCTGAAAATCATTAAGTTGATTCATGGATAGATGATTTTCACCATCAAAGGTTGCACCCACAACTTCAAAAATGGAATTGAATAAAAGCCCGATCCCATCTGCAACACAGCGGTACATGTACACCTTATCGTCTAAAATACAAGCTTTCGCGTGTTTGATTATCGCCTTCCATATGTTGTTATTGGGCCCGCCAAGTAGCTACATTATCCACATCAAAATTATAGTGATTCATCCACGAAAAGATTATAAAAAAATAGAAATAATTAAATAAAGAATCTCTTACTGCGCATAGTGAGGACTCATTAGTAGTATAAACTTGCAGAAAATCTTTCAAGGTATATATTTTGTGTGATCCCAATCGCCTATGCAAAACCCCATCTTTTGCTATCTTTTCCATGCGCCATACATCATCACCCAAGGATGGAGGATGGTGCTTTTTGTATGCTAAATTAAAGAAAAAATTAAAAAAATATATTAGTGATGATATTGTTTCATACCAGCTGCAACAAAACTGATTATCTAGCCAAATACCCTTTCTTTTAACCTAATTTGAAAGACTTATAACTCCCATTTCACAAGATACCTCTCATTTTTTTCAAAAAAATTGTCCTTTTGGTCATTTTATATTTTAACTCGTTAAAAATCGGGATTTGCCACAAAATCACATTCAAACATCTTATTATTACAATTTCAAATTACATCCGGTTTTATTACAACTAATTATCTGATTCTAACTATTTAGTACCATAAAATGACTTTCAAGATCATGAAGACAATATAAGACAAACAAACAAACACACAAGCATACTCAGTAAAATCTCACTCATAGCAGAGCTATTGGTAGGATCTCGAGAGGGTGGGATAAGGGCAAACCTTTTCTTTATCCCAAGGGCTAGAGAGGCTGCTCCCACTGAGACCCCCGGCTCCAAAAAAAATTTTATTTATTTTTTTGACGTGTGTAGTATACAGTATAGTAATCCAGATAACATAAAACGTGGCTAATAAAATCAGAGCAACAACCATACAAAAGTACTAATAATGATAGTAGTAAACTACCGCTAGCATAAAGACAATATAAGCGATGGATGAAAATAGAGAGGGGAACTTACACTCTCCTCTCTGATCTTTAACCACAAAAGCTTCACTTCTTGCTTCTCTAACTCTCACTCCAGTTGCATTTTGGGCTTTTGCCCCTAACCTAAACTTCCTACTTCTCCTCCAGCTTGAATTATCAGTAAAACTTACATCATCTAAATCTGCAACGCCTTCTTTCAGATTTATTACCAAATTCCCTGTTAGCAACGGCCTTTTGCCTTCTCTTGCACATATAACTTTGGCATCAAAATCACGCTGAGACCAATCTTCATGATCATCAGCAGAAAAATCACCATCAAGAGGCACAATCACTATCTTCAGTGAAGATAAAGGTCTAGAAGATACAATCTGGTTACAGTTAGCATCAAATAAAACTAGTTTGATAGAACTAGTGTTCTCAGATTCTATCCTACTGCCAGTGAAATATGTAGGAAGAAGCGTAGTCAGAAAACGAAGCTGCAAGGACGTTGTACTAGTCGATTGAAGTGCATCAGAAGGAGATCTATAGAAAAGGAATAAATAAATACATAAATAAACAAATATGGTGAAGTTTATGCCACATGAAAATGAGATGGAGATGCCAAGATACAACCTTGGTGATTTTCCAAAGAACTTTTCAAGAGCGCGCTCCATCTCATCGCGCACCTAACAGAAAACATGTAAGCATTTACTGAATACAAGGATCAAACATATTACAAAAGAAATCAAAAAGGTAAAAGCAGGCACAATTTAACAAATTCTAAGATAAGAAAATACATCAAGTTATCAACCGAAATCATTGAATCAAAATAATAAGACATGATAGTACCGTTCCACGAATTAATGGTTCCAATAGTTCTTCAAATGAATACCCTTGCATCACATTTCTAGCATTGCTGAAAAGAAAAAAATACCGACACCAAAAACATTCACAAATAATTCCAATTTCCAAAAAAAATTCATAAATTTACTCGCAGTAGTACAAAATCTGATTCACTCACCTTGAAGATCCATTTCCCTCTAGTTCTCGATTTGAAGGTCCAGAACCATCTCCTTCCTCCTCCTCCTCACTATACGGTCGTTTCAGTCCCATAAAACACCAATAAGTAGTAACCAAAATTAGAAAACAAAGCATTGTAACTGTAAACTGTCACAATATGGTCTTATTTATAGAAGAAAACTGTTTGGAAGCTTATTTGAAACTTCCAAGTAATTTTTGTACCTCAAATGTGGGCTTCCATTCTCCAGGAGGGTGTGGTTTTGTCAAATAATATTAAAAATGTTGTCCCTTTCATATATCTTTTTCTTGTTTCCTTTTTAGAACAAAATCCATGTCTCTGCACACATCACTTGTCATCAACATTCCTGAAATTTACACTAATTGTAACCCAATTAGAGTGAGGGGGTCCATCCTTCCCCCTTCCCATTCCTGACACTGTCTCTTCAACATCAGCGCCACATCAGATTTTTCTCATTTCCCGGTCCATCCTAAACCATTTTTTAATTAAACTAAATAAATTATATAAAACTTAAAAAAATATATAATATTAATTAAAAAATAAAAACCAATAGAAAACATCATTTCATTAAATTAAAAAATATATATATATATAAGAATAAATAAAAAAACATTAAAAAAATACAAGAATGAATAAAAAACATAAAAAAAACAACTACCTGTCAATTAGAACACAGTTTCATCCAAAATTATTAGCCTTTATGGCTTTACAGAATTAATTTCATTTCATTTTAACCCTAATTTTAATCTCAGGTGAGCTAAACCATTTAATGCCAGTTATCACTCAATTACAGTGATTCATTTAAGCACAATATACACATGATGTATGCTAACTGCTATCTCGATTAGGGTTTGAAAATCAGAATCTCGAGCCCTAATTGGCCCCACAGATTACAAGAAGTAATGTACGTAAAACAAGAGTGTGTGGGAGAGAGAAAGAGAGTATAAACAAACGCGTACCTACTCCATAGATCAACGGTGTTAGGGTTTTACGTGGAAGATTAGGGGAAATTACAGAGAGACGAAATTTTAACTTTCAATATTTTCGTATTTTGTCTGTTTAGTTAGTTACCGCGTCTTTACTGAAATAAATAAAAAGTCTGTATTAATTTATAGGGTCCATTAGTTCAAAACAACATGGGGGTTCAATGATATTTACAACTTACGAGTATGAAAGTGACAAGCCACAATGAAGTCCAACGCGTGGGATCAAATTAGGTCTTTTCGTATTCTTTTACGGATGCCAGTCTCTCTTCTTCCGCTTAAGAGAGATCCTTCCGCTCCGACGGGTCCGTATTTACGGGCTTTTCCTCTCATTTTCTTCTCTGCATCAGCGTTCTTTACGGATGCTACATTAGAATTAATATAAATAATTAATAATACTATTACTAAATTCTTACTATACTCTTGTTATTTAGAATTAATATAAATAATTAATAATACTATTAGATTTTTATTTATTATATATTATTATTGCTACTAGTATTAACACACTATGATTATGATTAGAAAAGATAGGTTTATGAGAGATTATTTTTAGTTTTTATTAAATTTTTGTACGAATGATTTCTTACTATGAATTTAATCTCAAACCAATGAATAATTATAAAATATTTAACAGAAAAGTTTACTCTCATCTACTTAATGGACCAAACCTGTTACGTTTATGCATAACTTGGGAGACTGACAATGTAATTTTTTAAACTCAGAGACCAAATTCAAAATTTAAACAATGTACTTAACGCTTTATTTTAACACGGAAAATTACATGTAACATACAAAATAATTGTAGTCGTATGACTTTTTTATTTTTTTAATTGTTTAAAGTATTCTTCATTTTTTAAATCTGATTTGCACAAACCCTATGTATATAAAACCGCAACTTTTACGAAAATTGAAAGTATTAATCTCGGCCACTAAATCATTTAATCAAGGTCTAACAAATAAATTGGCATTTTAAAGTAACATGGAATTATTTAAAGTAACCTGGAATTAATTTGTACAAATGGGTACTGTAGCGTCTCGAATCCGCACGACCTCGGACTAAAAAAGGGATGCTCTAATTTATCACTTGTGAGGTATTAAGAAGGGGTTCTTACAAAACAGAACATCGTTAGTTTTGTCATGGGGGACCCCGGAGGGTGTCTCTGTAACCAGCCTCCGGCGTGAGAGTAAGTGCTTGCTTGTCGGAAGGGCCTTGTATTGGTCGTAATCGGATGATAATATGGGTGAGATTAGTTTAGTTGTTATGAGTTTTTTAACCTTTGAGGAAAATGTCTTCTTATACTTGAGATCTCTTCCAACGCATTTAATGTATGGCATAATGATGTTTCTAGGTCTACGACGATGCCTGGAACTAGAGAAGTCCTTAACCAGTCGTCACAGGTGTTGCCTAAGGGAAGATCCCTTTCTTCCACAGCCATGTTATCTCCTTTATCAGGTCCTTCGTCGACTGGGCTATTATGCATTAAATGATTCCCATCAGTATATTTAATGCGTGATTGGATGTGTTATGTCTAACGATTCCCTTATGAACTTTCTTTTGATATGGGGCTCCCTTGGAATCCTTGGTGATCACGTTGCTGGAGATAATCCCTTACCAGAAGTCCCTTACTACCATGGACGAGGGTACACTCTACAAGTCCCCCTAGTCCAATCTCACATCTCTTTGATTGGGGTATGGACTCTTCTGCAATTTTATATGTTTTTCTCTTGTTTCATGATTGCCCTTATTTAATTTGATGCTTTTCTTTTCTAATCGTAATGATGGCCTTCTTTAAGTTGATGGTTTAGGGTTCAGGGAGCAATTAAACTCCTAACGGATATGGTAATGGGTAGGCTCCTTGTTGTGTGGCTAAGTATCTGCCCACATGTATCATGGGACATGTGGTTCGCCCGGGTTCTTTTGCCTTTTCGATTTCCAAGGTGCCCCAAGTGGGGGGAGTTTTTAAATGCTTCTTCTTTCTTATTTTGAATCACTTTCTCTCTTGCTTCTTACGTTCATCTCCATTCTTGTTTTTTGAGGACTCTCATCATCAGGTTAGTGTTCCTTGCTCTCGATCTTCGTTATGAGTCGTGAATACCTCGATGGTATTCACTCTATTGTTACTTGAGAGGATCTTTTGAAGTTTTGCTCTGAGTATCGTATTCCTCCTGATTTCGAACCCTCATTGCCTTTAGCTAAGGAGACGGCGCTAAGGCGTCTGGGGATAGTCACCATCTATATTCAGTCCTTCCATTTTCTAATGTTCGTTATCCTCTAACTACTTTCCTTCTCGATTTACTGAAACATTAGAAGGTTCACTTTTCTCAGATTCACCCCCTAGGGTTTGCTAAAGCTACTCACTTTGAGATCGCTTGTAAAGCCTGTAGTGGCTTTGCTTTCGTCCCTCTTTCTCAGCAGTTCTATCGCTTTAGTTCTGATAGGGATTGGTTTACTTTTGAGAAACTTCGTGCTCCTACTTTTCTGGCCTGTGCCACCAAGATCCCTACCTGTGTGAAGGATTGGAAAATTCACTTCTTTTTGTTTTGAAAAGGTTTCTGCCTATGGTTTTCCTCATCGTGATGTTCTTGTTAAGTTTTACGATCCTGCTCCACCTATTCGCGCTAATGATCAGTGGTTGCACGACTCCCTTGTGGCTAATGCGTGACCACCTACTATCCCGAACCTCTTCTGGTTATGGCTGGTGTTATGTAAGGCCCCAAACCCGACACCCTACAATTGGTTCTCATCATTGGGTATCCTCTTTAAAAGTACTCATTTTATTTAGCAAACATACAACGGAAGTCTTTCTAAAAGAATAATTACTATTTAATGGTGTTATCGTCATTAAGTTTACCTCACGAATGCCTGCACACCGATCCGAGTAGCACCGCTCCCAAGCCAAGATACGTTGACCCCAAAGCTCACCTGCAACACAATCTAACGTACACACAAAGTCAGCTACGCTGAGTGAGTTCTAATAGTTTAATTTAAACAAAAGCCATCTCGTCACAACTGTATATTTATCTCCACTCAGGACCCTCCGGTCCTTAGAAAATAGTTTTATAAATTATCATCATGTAGATAACCTACGTTATCTTATGATATCCCAAAGGTTTCACTACCCGAGACTCAGCCCACCCTTTTAACTCAGTAAGTCTCTCCGACATGGATCGATCTTACCACTCTGATAACTCAAAGTTTACCACACATATTAACCAAACACTGGTTATCTCAACCAACCTCTAGACACCGACTTAACCAGCCCTAATCAAGACTCTCACAAGCCAACTGACACAACAGTTGTAAACACAATGTCCTTATCCTGACACAACGGTCAATTTAACTCTACACACCACATTAATATCCTTCACACATCACAATAATATCATATCACGCACAATAAATATAACTTAACACTTGTATGCAATTTAACACACACACACACACACATATATATATATGCACACAAACATATACCTCATCACTACACCCTCGTCAGGGTTACCCTCGTCAGGGCGTTCGACACACCTCGAGCTCATCATTAACCTGCTCAACATTGTCACCTTTGGTGACTTCCCAAAGGACTTAGTCCTTCACAATCCCGTTTGTCGTGTCACAAAGACAACGTTGTAAACACAATAATAAACCTATAACACACATCGTCACATATTATTTATATGACTAGCTAACTAGGCCTGCACCCCATACACATTCCCGGGATAATATATCCTACACAAACCCATAAGCGTCTAGCTCACATCCCGACTTACCTCGACTAACTCATAACACATAACAACATATACTAGCATTCACACGACCCGTTAGCTAAGCATGCACCACACACACTTACTCCGGATAACACATCCTACTTAAACCCATAAATAGTTAACTCACACCCTGACTAACTCATTACACGACACACAACAATAATTCTTTTACCCCTGGCTCCCATAATCACAAGGACACCATATAGACCCCTCAACCTCGTTATTGAATGTTTTAGTTCATAGACTCATCGGGTTTAACCTAGAACTCTTAACACGTTTAATTATAATAAACACCTCTTGTAAGTATATACAATAGCCCCAAAAACAGTAAAACGTTTAAAAGCAGGGGATTAGAAACTCACTGGTTAAGAGGCAAATCCAAATCCTTGCTCTGCAACATGCCCGTTCACGCCCGAAGTACAAACCTGTCAAGCGTACGATCCCTGATTAGAATACGTTCAATCTGTACCTGAATAACGTATACATAAAATAAAGCCCCGGCATTCGTCTCGTCCTCTCAATGTCCTTTCCTTACGAGACTCTCATCTCACGAGTTTACGTAAACTAGTACTCGACCTGAATACGGCCTGCGTACCCGAGCCCCGGCTTGCATGCATGCGCATGCAAGCGCCATGCATAACCCTAGCCGCGTACGTGACGCCATGCAACATAGAATCCTTAACCGGTGTTGTACCGGTTTCCCTCGTCGTGCACCGCTTCTCCCTTCATTACTCTCCTCGTCCTCCTCGTCATCATTGTCCTCGCTATCGGGTCCAAACCTTAGCCGGCCTCTCACTCGCTTGGCACCACCCTCACCGGCTTCCAGCTCGTCCACCATGGACCATCGTGCCACCCCTCGGCTAGCACTTCTCTCACCGTGTGCTACCAGCCGAGCACAGCAGCACATCCCCATCTTACACTGCTACAGCGCACCACTGCTGGCCTTCCGGCTTAGCCGCCTTCACCCGTGCCCCTTCCTTCTTCTCCCGGCTAACGAATCCTAGCCCTAACGGCCTCCACTGCGTCTTTCTCCCTGTCCGGTTGTCTCTGTCGTTCCCTACCACCATGCTGTCGCCGCCGTCTGCTGCCACCGGCAGCCACCACAGCCGAACACCCTTATCCCGTTCCCCCTGCCGTAAACCGTGATCCCAACCCCAACCCTCGTCGGGGTTTCTATGCGAAACGGAACGAGAAAGCAAAATAACGGGATTAGAGGTTTACCTTACATGTTGTGAAGTTTCCCTTTGCTTGCTACCACCATAGCACCACCGTGGGACCAACATTCCCGTTCTCCTCCCTCCGTGCGTCCACTTCTTACCGTCGTATGACCCTAAGCCAATTGTGGCTTAGGGTTTGCTATAAGGTGGGTTTTAAACCTTAAGATATTTCGTTTCGAGTCCTTCATAAACCATTTAACACATTTCCCGCTCAAGGCTTGGTAATAATGGCTAACCGGGTCCTCTAACTATAATAGACCGAGGTTTACGTGGAACCTTTATAATCCCGGTTGTTCAAAAGAGACCTCGATCCCTTAATAACTCGCTCCATTAGTTTACTGAATTTTCGGTATGTTACAAGTCTACCCCCTTAAAAGTGGATTCGTCCTCGAGTCCTGTGTCGGTACAATTCGGCACGGCCCAATCTCCCAGTTTCAAATGGTGCATCCAAAATCCTTTGGTGCCATCTACTTACTGTTCACAACAACGTGGTCGCTTTTCTCTACCTCTCGGTCACTATCCTTGGTGTTCTTGAAATCTTCTCCATTGCTCACTTTCCGCCTTCGTGACTTGTAGGATCACCTACACATTACTCGTCTACCCAACTTGTACTCTTATAGTACAATTGTCTCATATTCCTGACCCGCTCATAACACCCATACCGTCACTCCTTACACAACCCTGATGATATCATCATTCCGATGGTCATCCCCCTAGGTAAGGCTCTTTGCCTATCCTAATTAGGACCATTCTTCGTTCCTTTTGTCTCATACCCTAATCACCACCCGGCGATGATTCCTCAAAAATCCAGCACCATTGCCTTACTCATAAAGATATTACATTGGTCCTTCTCTGATGATTCCCAAGAGCTTGTGCAAAGCTTCATTGACCTCCTCTAAAGTTTCCCCATTATCGTATCTTTTTACTACATTCCCTTGCGTTCATCGTGGCTCATAGGCAAGCACGTGCCACGTACCATCATACACCCCGAATTATGCTTGTTTTAACATCCAATGTCATTTTTTCCAATGCTACGCATGAGCTTGCCCCTCTTACTTTGTCATATGTGTACCAGTGCAGGCACTTGCTTTTCAGTCACTTATGTGCAGTCCTGCACTTACTCTTCTTTTGTTCCACTCTCCTCGTCGTTGTTCTACCATTACCATGCGCCCACAGACCGCGCCTCACTCATCAAGTGCGAACATGAAGTCCGTCTTATCACAAGCCTCAACCACCCCTTATCTTGTTCAGAGAACATTTCCCACTCCTCTTGTATCTTACATTTACAGAACTCCTCATATCGAACGTATTCCATGGAGACCCTATCGTATCTTTATCCCGTTCGTGCTGAAGTCTTCAGCGTCGTCGTCTCGATCCTATCATACTATCTCCTATCAAGCGTCCACGTAACGCTTTCATCATCGACTCTCACAGCTCCACCCCTTAGCTTCGTGCTCTAGATTCTCAAGATATAAGCATAGGCATCTCATAAGAGCACCTCACCGATCGTCTAGAAAAACATCCAAACTCCTAGCATCGCCTCGGTGTATTAACGTCGATAAAAACGTCAAGATAGAAATACTATGCTTGATCACACCACCACCCGTCCTATGCACGACCAAGCGTGTACTACCAGCACACATAACATCAGGTCATAATTAACGAAACCTATCATGTTCAATGCATATATAGGTATATAGTATCTCAACTCTCTAACTCGCACAAAGTGCACACATCACTAGCTAGAACTGAGAAAATCTACGTGTATACGATATGACCTCATCATTTATAGACACACAAACTCCTGTACTCCACCTTCTATTCATCACAACGGTAGCCCCTGCCACACGTCATCACATACTCACCTAGAGTTCACATGGCCGTACCCCACACGGGTCGTACCAATGATTTAGGATGACACACTACTCAATCTAGACATAAGATCTCATCCTAAACATTCATACACATAATATATAATTTATAATTCCCCACAGGACCTCGTCCTGGACATTTATACATACACACCAGGTATATAACCATGATTTCCCATAGGACCTGTCCTGAACATTTACACAAAGTGCAATATACTCATTGCACTGCACACATCACCTAAACACTAGCACATAGGTGACACTATTTCAATATTGTAGACACATACAAATTCTAAACTTATGTCTATACAAGTCTTCCCACACATTCTAGTCAACCATGCTCTAGTACCACAACAAGGTTACATTTAATACGGACTCACGCCATTCAAAATATAATCACACCATACCGCACACATTCCACAGCAAGGATACTCCTCTTCTTCAATCGATTATTGTTGAAGATGGTGTAGGTGGGTCTTGTCAGGGTATGTATTGTTGTGTTTTTCTTTTCTATGATCTAATTTGTCATTCTTGTTTATTTTCCAGAGAGGGATCTTTTGGCTCTTATTAAAGAAGCGGGCGTGGTGTGGAATTTTCCCGTAAACCTGTTGTTCCCGCTACTTCTCATGCTGGGGAGGTTCAAGGTTTCGTTGGTGCTGACGAAGTTGTTGTGGACACTCCTATCTCTACTGCTCTTGCTGTTTCAGGTTCTCAATATACTCATATGCCTTTGTCCAGTGGCAGTTCTGGTGAGGATTCTCGCCCTATCTCTTATGTTTTGAAGAAGTGTCCACTGGATGATGCTTCTGGCTCTCTTTCTTCAAGGAGGTTGTCTTTGAATTTTTGGCTAAAGAGAACCATTCACAAATCTATTAATCAGTTTAATTCCTCGGGGGGGGGGGGGGGGGAGGGGGTTCGCTTTAGAGGTTCCTGTTCTACCTGTATCTCTTTGTGCCCACTCTACTCAGGTAACTACTGATGTTCCCCTGGTTCCTGCTAGCCATGTTTGTTCATTGAAGCATGTAGTTCAAGATCTTGGGAGAGTTGTTGTTAAACTCCATCAAATCTTCTTCATGTATCATCTCTCAAGGGTCACCCTGTTTCTACCCTCGACAGTCACTCCTTGGGAAACATTTCCGTGTAGTAAGGCGCAGATAATTGTCCTAAAGACTATGAGGACCGTTTCTTGAAGGATTCCCCTGTTGTGGTTTCCAAGGGCAGTGGTGAGAGTTCTGGGAAGGGTCCGATGACTGTTGATTCTAACGAAGATCCTTTATCTGATTCTGAAGATTTGTTGCCTTTGTCGGCAGAGGAGAAGAAGCAACTGCTTGTGCCCAGTGGGGGTTGCTTCGTGGTTCTATGCTTGACCATCCTTCTACTGATCGTGATTTTATGCGTCACTCAATTCCTGATGAGGATCGCTTGTATCATCGTGCTCTTGGTTTTAAGAGTTTAGTCGATCGTTATTGTGTGTTTCTTTGTGATGGGTTTGTGAAGTGAGCAAAGGTTTACCATCGTATGATTTGGTTTGAGAAGGCTTTCCTTAAGTGTCTCTGTCTTATCTGGCGTTTGAAGGATGAACTTGTGCAAGTCACAGAGGATAAACTTGGTCTACTTAAGGAACTTTCTGAGTTGGAAGGCCGACCTGAAGGAGCTGTTTTAGAACATGACTTAGGTTATGCTGTGGGTGAAGTTGAAAGGTTTAATAATGAGATTTCATTCATGGATGATCGCCTTAGAAGTTTGGAGAAGTCCCTGGATGCTGTTCGCCAGTAATTTGAAGGTTATTCTGCTAAGCTTGCTGCTCAACAAGTTGAACATGATGGTTATATTAGTGAGCTTTCTGACTGTCAGGTATTCTTCTGACTTCTTGTTTCCTTGCTCGTTTCTCCTTGTTACTTACTCAACTTTTTTCATGTTCAAGGTAAATTGAAATGCCTGGAGGAGTGCACTGACCATATCGAGACTACTATCATGGAGAAGAATGTGGAGCTCGGGGAGGAGCGAGAGAAGTTTTTGAAGCTGTCATCCAAGACGAAAGTTTAGATAGCTCAACTTTTTGAAGAAGATGGGCGTTTATATACTGAGATGGCTCGCCTTTTCGCCTTTAATGCTTCCTTGAGTGCTAATCAAGGATGGCTTATTACCCAGGGATTTCGCCAGGTTTTCGAGCGTGTAGGAGCAACAATGTGTTTGTGAGACTGATCGGGGCCGTCAACAGTTCCTGTGGCATCTGGTTACCAGGAAGGCCTTCGGGATGGGTATCAATATTCTTCTCAAGGTTTACCCATTGGAAGTACCCCCTGTTATGACCCTTCTGCCGAACAATGGATGGAGGATGTTGTTGCTACCTATGCTTCTTCTGGTCATTCTTTGTTAACTCATCTTTCCAGTTCTCCAAATATAACTATGTCTGAGATAGAAGCTTTGGCTGCAGTTGTAGATCCCGTCACTCCCGGACACTGACACTCCTGTTATAGTGTTGTTTTGTGTGTTTTAAGAACAATGTCTTTTGTATGTAATCTTATTGATCCAGGTGGATGTGAACACTTGTCTTGTGTCTTATTGGGGTGTATTCTCG
Source organism: Smallanthus sonchifolius (assembly GCA_023525975.1). NCBI lineage: Eukaryota > Viridiplantae > Streptophyta > Magnoliopsida > Asterales > Asteraceae > Smallanthus > Smallanthus sonchifolius. The sequence goes on along the minus strand of CM042033.1, from coordinate 68,371,923 downwards.
CTTTTGTTATGGATGTTTGGATGGCATCTGCCATTTGTGCTTGGATGATAATAGCTGTTGTTGATACTTTTCGTTGGTTGCGTTTTCTTTTTTTCTGCACAAGGAAGAGACTTGTTCCGAAATTTTTTTTTGAAAGGTAAGTTACTTGTGTGGCTTTCCTTGCTAGGAAATTATTTTCCAGTCTTTTTATCATCCTTTCCCCTCCCTTTTCTATTATCTCGGTTTGAAAGAAAATTTTTTGGAGAAGGATACCTTCCCTTGTATTTTTGTGTTTCCCTTGTAGAAGGGCTTCTAAGGAGGATATATGTTATTATGATGTTTTTCAAGACTTGTTGTGCCTTCCTCATGGAAGGACTTTTAAGCAGGATATCATTTATTTGGATGTTTTTCCAGCCTTGTTATGCTTTCCTCTCGAAGGGCTTTTAAGGAGGATATCCGTTGTTATGATGTTTTTTTAGCCTTGTTGTGCCTTCCTCATGGAAGGGCTTTTAAGGAGGATATATGTTGTTAGGTGTTTTTCCAGCCTTGTTATGCCATCCTCATGGAAGGGCTTTTAAGGAGGATACACGTTATTAGGATGTTTTTCCAGCCTTGTTATGCCTTCCTCATGGAAGGGCTTTTAAGGAGGATATCCATTGTTAGGATGTTTTTCCAGCCTTGTTATGCCTTCCTAATGGAAGGGCTTCTAAGAAGGATATCTGTTATTAGGATGTTTTTCCAGTCTTGTTATGCCTTCCTCATGGAAGGGCTTCTAAGTTCTAAGGAGGATATACGTTGTTAGGATGTTTTTCCAACCTTGTTATGCCTTCCTCATGGAAGGGATTTTAAGGAGGATATCCTTTGTTAGGATGTTTGTTATGCCTTCCTCATGGAGGGGCTTTTAAGGAGGATATTCGTTGTTAGGATGTTTTTCCAACCTTGTTGTGCCTTCCTCATGAGGATATCCGTTGTTAGGATGTTTTTCCAACCTTGTTATGCCTTCCTCATGGAAGGGCTTTTAAGGAGGATATCCGTTGTTAGGATATTTTTCCAACCTTGTTTGTATGTTGTTTTTTGTGCTTTGTGATATGGAAGTTAAACATTCATTCATATCGATTTGTTACACGAGGTTTACACGTAATACTTATGTAATTGCATTGCGTTCCATGACCTTGGTATTTATGTTCCGTCCAAGCTTGTCAACTTGTAAGAACCTTTTCCGTTTGTCCATATGACCTTGTATGGGCCTTCCCATCTTGGTCCTAGCTTGCCCTTATCTTCTTTACCACTGTCTTCATTTGACCGAAGCAGCAGGTCTACGGGGCAAAACGTGACTTCCCTGTATCTAGAGTTGTAGTATTTTTCCAACTTCTTCTTGTACGGGGCTTCTTTGATGGGGGCCATGTCTCTGCATTCTTCTAGTAGATTGAGGTTGAAACGCAAGTCGGATCATTGCTTCGGTTCCGTACGTTAGGCTGAATGGGGTCTCTCTATTGCTCTCTCTAGGTGACGTCCGGAGTGCCCATAGTACATGTGGCAGTTCCTCCACGCAAGCTCTGTTACTTCTTCCCAATTGCCTTTCGATCCCTTCAACTATACTCATATTTGTTCTTTCCACCAACCCGTTAGCTTGTGGGTGTGTAAATGATGCGAAGATTTGCTTAATGTGTAGTTCCCTACATCGATTCTTAAAGAGTTTGATTTCAAATTGTGTCCCATTGTCACTCACAATGGACTCTGGCAAGCCAAACCTGCAGATGATGTTTTCGCATACGAACTTTTTTATATGCAGGCTGGTCATTGTTGCTAAAGGTTTATCCTCGACCCACTTGGAGAAGTATTCAATTGCAACTACTGACCTTCTCCGGGTGTCACACCCCGACCGATGGCTGAATCATCGGGGCGGGACATGTAGACTGTTCATGAGCTCAAGGTTGACTAAATTGTAATATGTTAAATCCATTTCCATTCAAACAAACATGAATCAAATTCAAAGTACATAATGAAATACAATTTGTTTTTGAATTAAGATTAACTAGGTCCAAAGCCTATGTGTAGCATGTCTTGATCAAACTCATATGAAAGCACCTGAAACATGAATAAAATAAGGTCAACTAAAAAGTTGGTGTATAACACAGGTTTGTATATAGGTAGCATATAATTCGTAAACCAAATCCTTTACATAACATGATAAATAAGGCGTTTATGGGGAGCAGCTATTGTGTAACCAAGTACAATCAAACCTTTGTAACTAGCATGCAAAAATTGTGTTGTCGGTTTCAATCACCGCGCACCTGGGTGGGTTTGTCAGACTCAATAGATCTATCATTGAAAACCGTCGGCTTGAAAAGTTAATGATTGCACATAATCGCATACAAAAGGTTAGCACACCTAGCCCTCGGGCATAAAGCTCAAATTAAACACATGAATGTAAATATGATTTGTACTTGTGTTGTTTGTGTAAATGTAAACATGTAAGTTGAATAGTGTTCATGTTTCACCCCAAAAATGTAAAAGAGTAAAAGGGGCTATGTATACTCACTTGATTTGAAGGCGTAGCTAACACAAGATACTAGCTAGCAATAAGATCCTTGCAATGCACAATGTTAACCTAGAGCGTAATGTTTATTGTATTAATAGTGCACAAAGTCTAAGTCAAAGTCTAGGGTCGGATTGGAGGAGTGTATAAGGTTAGGGGTTTGAACTTGAAATATATTGTATGAAATGAAAGATTTGAAATGGGTATTTTTGGAACCTTTTGATTAAGGTTTGAGTTTAAATAACTAAATAATTAAATAATTTATTACTTATCTAGTTATGAAGATAATGTAGACGTTATAGGTAATTAAGTATAAATAATTAAATGTTTTTGTTTAAATATAAATTAAATTTTGTAGGTTTAAATAAATAACTTTTATTTATTTTAGAATTAAAAACTTGATCTTTTCAGAGAAGTTAATATAATATTTATAAAAACGATTATTTTTATTTGAAAAATTAATTTGGAATACTTATTGTTTTAAAAATATGAAATTAAATATTTTGTCAAAGTTTTCTTACACACACGACCGTGCCAGGGATAAGGCACGATCGTGCTAGGACCACGGGCGCGACCGCGTTGGTCAAGGACGCGACCGTGTTGATCAAACAGATGACATAACAAGGCTGCTCACTAGGCACGACCGTGCCTGGGCCAGACACGACCGTGTCTAGGGTTCGGATAGCACGACCAGGTCTAGCCAAGAGGCACGACCGGGTCAGAGGGCGAGGCACGACCGCGCTTGGAGTGGCGCGATCGTGTCTTCATGGAGCACGACCGTGCTAAAGAACTAGCGCGACCGTGTCTGGTCCAAAACAGAGACGAATTGTCTAATTCTTATGATTTCAAAGCTGGAAACCTTAGGGCTTTCATCCATTAGGTGATTTCGAGTCTATTTGTATAGATTAATTGTATTTAAAACATGTCCAAATTATTATTCGATTAAATCATTTTTAAACGAAACTTAGATTCGGGTTTGTGTTAGTTTCGATATTGAATGCCCAAATTAGATTAGGGCTTTGGATCTATAGAATAAATAGAAGGTTTAGAAGGTTTCAATTACCCTGAACGACGATGGATTGGTAGCTTACGGTAGAAAGGAGTTTCGGCGTGACGAATTTTGTCTCCGGCGTCTCCTGCTGCAATTCCGGCTCAACCAGTGTACTCGTGAGTTTCAGTGAGGATCGTGTGATGTTTATCATTTGTTTACTTGAGAGAATATGGATCGAAAGGAAGAAATTTGTGGTTTCGTTTAGATTTCTTGAGATGAATCGGTTCCAAATGATAATGGTTGTAATTGGCAGTGTAATTGTCTTTGTTAATGGATATTAAGTGGAAATCAGTTACGGTAAACCAACGATCGGACGATTAAAGCTGCAGTTACGTTTTCTCAGACATGAGGCGCGACCGTGCCAAAACAAGGCGCGACCATGCCAAGACGAGGCACGACCGTGCCAAGACGTGGCGCGACCGTGCCAAAACCAGGCGCGACCGTGCCAAGACGAGGCGCGACTGTGCCAACATGAGGCGCGACCGTGCCTACTAGGGTTTCTGGTTATTTACAAAATCAGCCCTTGCAACTTCAGTTTTGACAGAATTAGCTTGGTTAGGATTTAACAGAACATCTAACGGGATTACTAACTGAGTTAACTCTAGGAGGTGTTACCACATGATTTGAGTTCTAAAACTTTGAATTAAAATACGTTTAGCTAACAATTGATGAGGTGCAGGTTTGAACAAGTATCAGGTTTAATGATGTATCGTTATTTTATTAATTTAAATAAATTAAAACAGGGTCGAAAAAAATCAGGAATGTTACACCGGGCCTTCTGGAAAAAGGCACTACCAAATCTATTGCCGATTTTTGGAAGGGTAAAATCTTACACCCATCTAGCCAAAATTAACCTTTCTACCCTTTTAGTTAAAACCCGGTTTTGGTCGAATTGGCATTGACTTAAGGTCACCTACCCGTTTCAAGTTAGTAATTATGTAGCCATGTGTTCATGTAAAAAAACGAGAAAAGAAAAAAGAAGTATGGCTTTTTACCGGCGAGACATAAAAGAGCTGGATACATTCTTTTAATTTCAATTTGCTTATGTGTCTTCATTTTGCTAAGCCCGAGCTTCCCCCAGAAATCCGAAAAAAAGTTTTTCTCTTGTCCTACGAGATAAGGAAAAAGTGGCGCCAGAAAGAGCAAAAGCCACCGTTTTCTCTTGTCCTACGAGATAATGAGGTATGTGTTTGTGTGCTTATATATTTGTGTTAAATTGCATACAAGCGTGAGTTATATTTATTGTGCATGAGATAGTAATAATGTGTTGGGTCGAGTTAGATTGACCGTTGTGTCAGGATTGTGATGTGATGCTTACAACTGTTATGTTAGTTGATTTGTAAGAGCCTTGGTCAAGGCCGAGTAAGTTGATGCCTAGGGATTTGTTGTGTTAACCAAGTGTCGGGTTAGTACGTGTACTTGAGTACGATTTATTAGTGTAGGTAAGTTCGACCTATGTGGAAGAGACTGCGGGATTATTATTATTATTATGAGATGAGTCTTGGGTAATGAGCTATTATGGGATATCGGGTGATAACCGGAGTTATCTATTTGTTAATGAATTGTGGTCCTATTTTATAAGGACCGTGGGTCCTGAGTAAACTCTAAATAACTTTTGAGACGAGTTGGCTTTTAGTCAAACTAAACTATTAGAACTCACTAAGCGTAGCTGATTTTGTGTGTACGATATATTGTTTTGCAGGTAAGCGTTGCGTTGACGTATCTTGGCTTGGGAGCGGTGCAATCATTCGTGAGGTAACTTAATGACATTAAATACTAATTAATGTTTTTAGAAAGACTTATGCTATAGTTTAATATATCTAAAATGAGTATTTTCAAGGGAGTAACCCGTTATAAGAACCAACTGTAGGGTGCCTGGTTTGGGGGCTTACAAGTTGGTATCAGAGCATAGGTTTAAGAGAAAACTGGTGTTTTTAAATAAATAAAATGTCTTAACTTAAAATAAAAATGGGACAAGGGTGAAACGAATGCCACCATGAGTAACCCCGAGCCAAGAGGTACGTTTTTCGAGTTAAACAGTAGTTATTATTTACCCTTTGTGTAGTGTTACACTAGGTAAAGTAATTGATGTGAGTATGTAGAACCAAAGACTGATTGCTACCAAATTATTCTAAGTACAAATGCTGCTGATAGGCTTATCAGCAGCATTCATCACATATGGCTGCTGATAGGCTTATCAGCAGCATTCAACACTTGTTGCTGCTGATAGGCTTATCAGCAGCATTCAACACTTGTTGCTGCTGATAGGCATATCAGCAGCACTCAACACTTGTTGCTGCTGATAGGCTTATCAGCAGCATTCAACACTTGTTGCTGCTGATAGGCTTATCAGCAGCATCCAACACTTGTTGCTGCTGATAGTCTTATCAGCAGCATTCAACACAAGTTGCTGCTGATAGCTCTATTCTCTGAAGACCAAACGTTGCAGCTGACTATCCATGTGAAGCGCCTCTGACACCTGTCTGCAAAAGCAACTTCCACACTCCAAGCAGAAGGAACCTCACTGGTGCAACCAATAAAGGACAATGACGCGCGTCTCCAAGCATGTAAACAATGATGCCTAAGAAGATGTTTCAATAAAGTTATCTAGATTAGCCTTTGCGTGTAATTTAGATTAATAAACAAGATCAACGGCTTGTGTTAGATCTGATCCTTAGAATCAAGGGTCTGTCTTGATTCTAAGTTACTATAAATACTGTGTAAACACTTCATTGTAAGAGTGCTTGCTGTGCTTTCATAGTGCTTCTTGATAGTGTTTTACTTGTAAACTTGTAATCTCAGAAGTTTAATACAACAGTGCATTTATCAGTATTCTTGCTGTTTACTTGTTTACCTTGTTGGTTGTTATTGTTTCCGCCAATATCAACTAGAATAGAATCACCTTGTAATCTTACGATCCTACAAGTGGTATCAGAGCTTTGGCTCAAGATTAAACAAACTAACATTTGTTTAATCACTTTCTGATTCTATTCTAAACTCTATTCTTGATCAAGTCACACAAAACAAAAATGGCACAAAGTCATGGATCTGAAGACATCGGCAGCATCAACCGACCACCGAGGTTGGTGTCTGGGGAGGACTATGATATGTGGAAGAACCGTATGGAAAGCTTCTTCTGCTACCATGAATACGGAATGTGGAAATCCATAAGGGATGGACCTTATGTTCCCATGGTGGCCTCTGCTGACTCCGGAGGACCACTAGTTCCTAAGGAACCCTCCAAGTATTCTGAAGAAGACATCAAGAAAATGGAGGTGGACTTCAAGGCATTAGGAGCTATCCAAATGTGCCTTCCAAATGAAGTTTTTCACAATTTCAAGGCTCACAAAACTGCTAAGGAATTATGGGGAGCCCTGGAAAAGATGTTTGCTGGATCTGAGGAGGTCAAGGAGAACAGACGTGACATTCTCAAGCAACAGTATGAAAACTTTGTCTGGAAAGAAGGTGAGTCACTAACAGTTTTATATAACAGGTACACGTACCTGGTTGGAGAACTGCAGTGCTCCAAGGTAAAGCTGGAGAATGAAGACATTCTTAAGAAGTTCATAAGATCTCTTCCTAGTTGTTGGACATTATATACAGTGTCCATCAGAAGAACAGAGAATCTGAAGACTCTTCAGATGACTGAGCTCTTTGGCATGCTCAAAACTTATGAATTAGAAATGATTTAAGCTAAAGAAAGGAGCTCCAGTTATCAATCAGCTACCACTTCCTCTACCACCACCTCAGCGCTTCACTCTGATCATTCTGGTCCTAGTGCAAGCAACTACTATCCTCCCATTGTTACTCATCCTCAAACACCAACTGCTTCACAATCCAACTCATCACCATTTCTTCTTGTGGCACCTCCTCAACAGCCAACCTCTACTGCTTTTGTCTCTGACAACTCAAGCAGCATGTACTTCATAAAGGAGGATCTGGAATGCTTTCACCCAGATGATCTTGAAGAAATGGATATTCAGCACTCATATGCCATGCTCTCCCTCAGAGCAAAAGGGTTTTATTCTAGAACCAGGAGATCAGTTCCAAGCAACAACTCAAACACCAGAGTTGGGCTTGATAAAAGCAAGATCCGATGTTACAACTGTAACCAAATGGGTCACTTTGCTAGGGAGTGCAAGGCACCTAAAGCCAATCAGGGTGCCAGCCATCAAAGACAAGCTTACCAAGGTCAGCCCAGGCAGCAGCAGCAAGGAACTCCTCCAGCACAAACTGCAGCCTGTGCAAATGTTGGAACTTCAGACTTTGACTGGAGTTTTCAATATGAAGATGTTCCTGCTTCCAACCAAGTACTTATGGCAGACAATGCAGAGATACCACCTCAGGTATTTGAACATCTTTGCTCTCAATCTTGCATTGACAAAGTTTTAGGTTATAGAAAGCATAACCAAAATCTGATAGATCAAAATGAAGAGTTTCATCAAATGAAGTCTGAATTCAAAAAGGTCGAAGATACTTACAAAGAAAAAATTAACTGCCTTAAGAAAGAGATTTCTTCATTAAAACATGAACAAACCAATCTAGAAACTCAGATTGATGATCTATTAGTAAAACTTAAAGCTACCAGAGCTGAACTGGCTGAACAGAAAGTCCATGTTGAAAAATATGAATTTTCATCTAAAAAGTTACAAAGATTATTAGATATTCAAGTCCATGAAAGGGTAAAAACTGGACTTGGATATCATAGTGACGAGTACCAGACAGTTCCTCCTCCTGCTGATTATGTTGCCATTCACCAACTAAGCTTCAATACTGCAAACCTTGACATGGCAAACCAAAACATTGATCCTTCAATGGATGCATGTTTTGTGGAAGACTGCTCCACCTCTTCAGAATTTGAGTCAACCTGCTCAGACCACTGTGAAACTAGTACAGTCCCATCTGCTCCTCTCTCTGAAGCCGGTTGTCCTGTTGTTACCTCAACCATTCCAGCTCCCATTCCATTCAAACAAATCAAGATTAGCTATCCTCCTGGTGGAAGAAAGCTAATCATTGAAAAGGGAGAGACATCAGGTTTCACCAACCCCAAATCTCAGTCAAAGTCAAAGGCGTTTGATGTTTCTCATACTCCTGGAGAAAAAGGTCCATATGTTCAAAGGACACTAGAAGAAGCCACCTTTGAACATAACAAAGCTCATCCCTGGAACTTCAAAGATTTGTTTCAAAATAAGAACTATGTGGACTCTCACAGGGACAAGATAGCAGTATCATGCTTTGTGTGTGGCAAATACAATCACACTGCCAGCACCTGCTTTCACTACTGTGAACACCAAAGAAACTCAAAGCAGCATGCCTTTGAGAAAACAAACAGAAACAAACAGGTGAGAAGCTATGATGCAAAGGCAACAAAGTTCAGAGAATCTCTATCCCCTCAAAGAGTGCAGATGCAGAAACCTCAACAAACTTGCATCATATGTGGGGAATCAAACCACTTTGCTGCAACATGCAAGTGTTTTAACCAAGTTGCAAATCGTTCATCTGTGTTCAACCCATCAGCAGCAAACAAAATCGCTGCTAATAGAGTAAAGTCCAGGAAACAAAAGGCAAAGCCTCCAGCAGCAAAAGTCTCTGCTGCTGACAAAGCAAAATAAAAAACAACGGCATCAGCAGCAAAAGTATCTGCTGCTGACAAAGCAAAAACTGCTACTGCTCCAGCAAAGCCCTCAGCAGCAAAATCAGTTGCGGATAAGCCAAAATTGTCAGCAACAACATCTTCTGCTGACAATGCAAAGAAAGCTAGAAAACCACCAACACAGCAATGGAAGGCCAAACAATCTCCAAGCATAACTATTGGTTCCATTGACTACAAGCATGCTGACAATGGCAAATTAGCAACGATCTTCTACAATGCTGCATGCTACAATGATCCTCCCACTAATTAGATATCTTCCATGTGCAGGGACAGCCAGGCAACAAACACAATACTTGGGTGGTAGATAGCGGCTGTTCCAGGCACATGACAGGCAACAGGTCCATCCTCTCTAACTTCAGACATTTTAATGGAGGATATGTTGCCTTTGGGAGTGACTCAAAGGGTGGATCTATCACTGGACAAGGAACTGTGTCCAATGAAAGGATGAGTATTGAAAGAGTCAACTATGTTAAAGAACTTGACTTCAATCTCATGAGTGTTTCCCAAGTATGTGATCAAAAGCATTGGATGCTCTTCACTGAAAAAGAATGTTTTGTGTTAGCTCCTGGTCTATCTAAACCCCCTCTAGAGAAGATTCTCCTAACTGCTAGTAGAAAGGACAACTTATATGTGCTTGACATGAATGAAGCCACTCCATCCGGTAGTGTTTCATGTTTTCTGTCAAAGGCATCAGTTGATGAATCCGCTCTTTAGCACAGGAGGTTAAGCCATGTCAACATCAAAACAATCAATAAATTAGTGAAGGACAATCTTGTCAGAGGGCTTCCTGACAAAGAATTCCAGCTAGACGATCACTGCATTGCCTGCTTGAAGGGAAAACAACACAAGAGTTCCCACAAGCCCAAGACATTGAACACAAATGACACCCCTCTCCAGCTACTGCATATGGATCTCTTTGGTCCTACGAATGTCATGTCAATGGGCAAAAAGTCCTACTGTCTGGTGATAACTGATGACTTCTCCAGATTCTCATGGGTATTCTTCCTAAGAACAAAAGATGAAACTGCTGAGATTCTCAAATCCTATATTCTTAGGGTAGAGAATCAAAGCAATCTGAAGGTAAAGATCATAAGGTGTGATCAGGGAACAGAGTTCAAAAATCACACCTTGAACAGTTTCTGTGAGAGCAAGGGCATTGAAAGGCAATACAGTGCTCCAAGAACCCTTCAACAAAATGGGGTTGCTGAAAGAAGAAATAGGACTCTGATTGAATCAGCAAGATCTATGCTGGCTGACTCAAAGCTGCCCCTTACTTTCTGGGCAGAAGCAGTAAGCACAGCTTGTTATGTGCATAATAGAGTCCTTATTGTTAAGCCTCTCCAGAAAACACCCTATGAACTATGGCTCAAAAGAGTTCCCTACATTGGCTTCCTGAAGCCCTTTGGATGTCCATGTACCATCCTCATCACACATGGAGTTCTTCCTAAATTCGGTGCAAAGTCTGATGAAGGTTACTTTGTGGGCTACTCCTCTCAATCAAAGGCCTACCGAGTGTTCAATTCTAGGACTCGGATTGTGGAAGAATCTGCTAATGTGGAATGCAGGGAACATGTTGTCTGTGAACAAGGCAAAGGTCCTAACTGGCTCTTTGATATAGACTCCTTCACCCAGATATTTGAGCCTCTCATTTTCTCAAATATGGAGTGTTCTTCTTCAAAATCAACATCTTCTGCCTCAACCTCTTCTACTGACTACAGACTGGATTTTCCCAGTCCCTACATCAGGATGAAAAGGCCATCCATTGATCCTCCATCAGTGGCAGAAGCTATTGAAGCCGGTACAGGTGAAGCCAGTACTTCCAACACCACAAGCAGCAATCTCTCTGACCAAGAAATCTTTAATGAAGCCTCCTCAATCCATGCTGAAGAGGCCTCCGATGCTAATACTGCTGACAATGTGGAACACAATGATCAGAACCTCCAAGCTCCTCTCCTCACAACTGAAGACAATCCTGATCTAAACCAAAGTAATCTTGAAGAGGGAATACGGCTGGATGTGATACCAGCACAGAGAATAAACAAAGAGCATCCTCTGGAAAACATCATTGGCGAAGTCCACACAGGTATCCAGACAAGAAGTAAGTCTCATGAAGCCAACATTTGTTTGTTCTCTTGTTTTCTATCTCAGGTGGAACCCAAGAAGATTGATGAAGCTCTCAAGCACAACAGCTGGATTGAAGCAATGCAGGAAGAGTTGCTGCAATTCAAAAGACAAGATGTTTGGAAGCTTGTTGATCTTCCACCTGGTCAAACAACCATTGGAACAAGATTGGTCTTCAGAAACAAGCAAGATGAAAGGGGCATCGTGGTCAAGAACAAAGCCATACTGGTAGCTCAAGGCTACACTCAAGAAGAAGGCATTGACTATGATGAAGTCTTTTCTCCTGTGGCCCGTCTGGAAGCCATCAAAATCTTTCTGGCATATGCTGCATCCAAAAACTTTATGATCTATCAAATGGATGTGAAGAGTGCCTTCTTGTATGGAAAGATTGGTGAAGAGGTCTATGTCAAAAAGCCACCAGGCTTTGTGGATCCTGCACATCCAAATAAGGTCTTAAAACTGGACAAAGCTCTCTATGGCTTACACCAAGCCCCAAGAGCCTGGTATGAAACTTTATCTGGATATCTACTTAGCAACAACTTCAGAAGGGGGGCCATTGATCAGACACTCTTCATCAAAGATGAAGGGGAAGAAATTTTGTTGGTCCAGATTTATGTTGATGACATTATCTTTGGATCTACAAGAAAGAAGCTCTGCAAAGACTTTGAAGTTCTGATGCATTCCAAATTTGAAATGAGTTCAATGGGTGAATTAAATTTCTTTTTAGGACTTCAAGTCAAACAGGTACCAAATGGAATCTTCATAAGCCAATCCAAGTATGTCAAAAGCATCTTGGAGAGGTTCAAAATGGCTGACTGCTCTGCTGCAAGAACTCCTATGCAAGTGCACCATCAATTATCTCCGGATAAAGAAGGATAAGACACTGATCAACATCAGTACATAGCAATGATAGGTTCTCTCATGTATCTCACTGCCTCAAGACCAGATATCATGTTTGCAGTTTGTCTCTGCGCAAGATTTCAAGCAGCTCCAAAAGTGTCTCATCTTCAAGCTGTCAAAAGGATCCTTAGATACCTAAAGGGAGCTCCAAAACTTGGGCTATGGTATCCAAAGAATGGAAATGTCAATCTCTATGCCTACACTGACAGTGACTATGGGGGTTGTAACTTGGACAAAAAGTCCACATCTGGGGGATGTCAATTTCTTGGAGGAAGGCTCATCTCATGGCAATGCAAAAAGCAAACATGTGTCTCTACTTCAACAGCTGAAGCAGAATACATTGCAGCTTCAAGCTGCTGTGCACAGGTCATCTGGATCCAAAATCAAATGCTTGACTATGGAATGACCTTCTTGCAGACTACAATTCATATTGACAACATGAGTGCTATCTCTATCACGAATAATCCAGTGCAACATTCCAAGACTAAGCACATCGACATCAGGTATCACTTTATCAGGGATCAAGCTGAGAAAAAGAGAATTGTCCTATCCAAGGTTCACACAAATGAGCAATATGCTGATTTGTTCACTAAACCTTTTGATGAAGCAAGATTTCAATATCTAGTTGAATCAATCGGCATGATGAACTTTGAATAAGACATGTCTCAATTTTTTTATCTTTCCTTGTAAATATGTCTATGTTTTTGTTCTTAATAAAAAGGTTATAGTCAGCAGCACTTTTTCACTGCTGACAGATTTACTCTTCAGTAGCAAAGCCTTTGCCACTGATCGCTTTAAGTTATCAGCAGGAACAAGTTTCCTGCGGATAGCTTTAAGGCGGTCAGCAGCAACCTTTTTGCTGCGGAATGAATACAACAGTCAGCAGCTACCAAATCTGCTGCTGAAAGACTTCACTATCCGCAACAACCAAGTTTGCAGCGGATAGCACACCATCGGCAGCAACCAAGTTTGCTGCTGATGGGTAAAACAAGTCTACATTAACTTTTACCCGCTGTAAAAGTAAATATCGTCAGTCTTCACCATGACTGCTCGAGTGGTTTACAGCTGTAACAATAAAAAGTGAAACAGGTTGTACTGTACAAGTAAAGTTTCTTTTTCTCCGTCTGCCGTTATATCACCATCTCAAACGTTCCCACAACCTCTTCATATTCAATTTCAAACCTAGCTCCCATCACTTTCTCTCTCGTCCCCACAGCATTCAAAGCCCTCCATATTAACCACCATTCAAACACCCTTCTCTCTTCCCTCCAAATCCATAACAATTGCAGGCGCAGACATAAACAACCCTAACGACAAGTTTTCCCCATATCACAACCTCACTGCATACCTAATAAAAGGCAAGAAATCTGAAGGTTTCGATGATATGATCGACTTCCTTTGTCGGTCCAAAATCCACCATGCCCTAACAGTCAACCCAACCATCTACACTTCCCACATGGAAGATTTTTGGAGCACAGCCGTGTACTCTACTGACCAGGGCACTCCCCAAATCAGAGGCACAGTAGACGGCAAGGAGATGATTATCACTGAAGCGAAGCTCCGCCAACACCTCAAGCTTCAGGATGAAGGGGACGCCATCTCATACCAAAGAGACGTATACATGAGGACCTTTGTATCCATAGGGTACACTGGGAATCAAACAGAGTATACAATAGAGAAGGCACTCATGGGTCCCAAATAGAAGTATCTCTGCCACACTCTTCTCCAATGCATATCCCAGAAGAGAAGTGGCTGGAACCAACTCAGCTCCGGACTTGCGTCGGCAATTCACGTTATGATAACTGGGGAGGGTTTCAATTTTTCTCACCTCATTCTTCAAGGTTTGAGATACAACCATCAAGAAGGGGTGAAATCACAGTTCTTCATGTACCCAAGATTCTTGCAGGAAGTGTTCAACATTGAGCACCAAGATCTTTCAAAAACTGCAAGAATCTACTCAATTTTGGGACATAAGAACAACATTTTTCAAAGCATGAGAACAGTTTCATCAAAGTTCTCAGGGGCCGATGTTCCATTGTTGTCTACAATGTTGAATACGCACTGTGCCCAGGGTGATAGTTCAGCAACCCAGCTGATACTGATCCCACACCCTCCACCTCACTGCCACAAACTCTAACTACTGTTTCCCTTGATCGAACCCCTGTGCATTCTACTGAGGATGCACAGGCACATACATTACTCACCCCCAGTTTGATTGCTCAACCGGAACATAGGGCCCCGGTTGCAGCCAAATATACAAGGAAGAGGGGCAAGAGAACTCCTTCTTCTCTTGCCTCTAAGGCCCAAACCCAAGCCAACATCCCTCACTCAGAATCACAACATTCTAGTGAGAATATCATAAGGGAAAGCCACATTGTTAGGGAGACTCCTTCGGAAGTCTCTCTATTAGGATTAGGATCACTTCTCGGATCCATAGAACAGCCCTTTGAGCCATTCCTATCTTCTTTGAACTTAAGTGTTGAGGAACCTGACCAAAGTGATGTACCTTCTCCCACTACCACTATTCCAAAACACCCAACCCAAGTTCTTCACCCTTGAAGGTTCACTCTGGGAGTATTGAAAGAGTGGATGTGGATGAGGCTGTCACTACTGCTGGTCCATCAACTGACCAGGAGGACAGTGACAACATCTTTAAGACCTCAACCACGGCTACTCATGGTGAGGGTGTTTCCTTAGAAACTCCCCTCACTGAGAGGAATCCCAGGCGCCAAGAAACCGCGGGTGATGGGGATGCTGAGGCTCGGCCTACGGCCCCATCTGGGTCCAAGGATTCCACAACTGTGGATGAGGACAGACTGAAACTTCATAACTTGGAATTGACGGCCAGGGTGGCTATGCTAGAGGCTGAAGTGTCCAAACTAAGACACCAAGTCTCTATGCATGAAGCCCATCAATGCCCAACTTTAGCCACTCCATCTCTTGTATCAGTAGGCACCCAAACTGATGCCTACCTGTCTATTGATGCAACCAAAAAGGGGGAGATGGTCTCTATGGAAGAAGATAAAGACAGTCTTGAAGACTGGATTCAAGAGCAGGTTGTACTTCAAAGCTCACTATTCAAGCCAGCCTTTGTCCAAATTCATGACTTGCCAGTCCCAGATAATGAAGACGAAGAGACATCTGAAGACTGGAAGTTGGTCGTCAGGGCTGTCGATGAAATGCTTAATGATGTTGAAGACACAGAACAAACAAATACATCATTCAGCATCCTTCCTGAAGCAGCAGCCATCATTGGTCAATCCTCAACCCCCCAACTATTAAGATCATCAAAGAAGCTAGAATTTGACTCCATTCTAGCTTTGGGGTATGATGGATCATCTGAGAGGTTTTGGATTGGATGGGAGTTCAGCGGAGTAGAAGAGCTGAACTGGAACTCTCTCAAAGCCCTCCAAGTCCTACATCTGCATTTAACTAATTGCATCAACACCTCAACAGATCTCTCAGCAGAACTTGCCATTGGCAGGTTCCATGACCTGATGGAGGATAATCTACCCAGGTTCCAAAGATTCCTACAAGCAGCACATCGGGTAGCTTATCCTGAATCCTCGGCGGCCGCAGAAAGGAGACTGACTCCTA
The DNA here is from genome assembly GCA_023525975.1 of Smallanthus sonchifolius. Lineage (NCBI taxonomy): Eukaryota > Viridiplantae > Streptophyta > Magnoliopsida > Asterales > Asteraceae > Smallanthus > Smallanthus sonchifolius. The sequence goes on along the minus strand of CM042033.1, from coordinate 68,356,083 downwards.
GCAATCTTGAAATAACAAGGAGCAGTCTTCTCACTGAAGAAGAAGTTCTGGGCCTTCAAAGATTCCTGTATGCCTTCCTGGTCAAGGACTTGGACGTGCTAGGTTGGGTGAGCACTAAGTCCCTTGACCACACTCTTCTGCTCAGCAATGGCTCCTCTCTCATCATCAACACCAGGAACATCCTTCATCTGCCCTCAGACTTCCTATTCAAGATCTTTCAGCTCCGAGCCAACATCTGCAACATTAACTCACTAGAGAGCCAGGCAATGATGGTCATCATCAAAGCCCATCTTGAAAAGGAAGGACTGATTCCTCCGAAAGAGACAGTGTCAACTTCTGATACTGACTCCAACTCAGATACTCCACAAGTTGATATCACATCTGCAGCTTATGGCGTAAGATCTTCAATTAGGGATCAACTGAGGGAAATAGAAGGTCCTAATTATCAACTTGATGAAGACAGTGACCGTCCCTTGTCAATTTCTCAAATTACCAATGAAGCTGAGGCAGAGATCCCAATAGCAGCATCATCATCTGCTGTTGTGATCAGTGAAGCTGAAGCAGAGGCATCCAATATAAACAAAGGAAAGGGAATCATGACTGATGAAGATGAAGAGAGGTTGCTAAAAGAGAAAAGGGAGAGGGAAGAGAAAAGAAGAAGAAGAGAAGAAGAGGAGATGGCTGACCTGAAAAAGGTTCAAGAAAGAAAAACAGCCATTCTTCTAAGAGAACAAACCATCCAGCTGTATGCTAAACAGCTGGATGATCTAAAAAGGAAGATTCCTGCAGTTGACCGGATTGAAGAAGATGCAGCTCTTGCTCTTCAACTGAAGGAACAATTCAATAGAGAAGAGGAAGAGTTGGAGAAGAAGAAGAAAGAAGAAGCTAAGTTCAGAATAACCGATTCTGAACTAGCTAAAGAAATGAGGGAGGAGTGGATAAAGACTCTAGTCTCTCAAGGTGAGAATGCAGACTACCTTGAGAAACTATCAACTAAGAAGTCTACAGAGCCTTCATGGGTCAGCAGGGTCAATTGGCTAAAAAGAAAAAGGCTGAAGAAGAAGAAAAAGCCAAGCTACAGTCCAAGAAGACCATTGCCTTCAATAAACGGACCCATGAAGAGAGGAAGGTCATGATTGACTTCCTTAAGGCTAGAGGAGATAGTGGAAAGAGGCTAGGTACTATGAATTTCATGAACCTGCAAGCCCTCTACTTCAAAGTTAAAAAGGATGAGGAAGAAAGACTAGGGAAGAAGGGATCCAAGAAAAGGGTACTTATCAAAGAAGAAGAAAAACCAAAGACAAAGAAACCCAAGCCTTCTCCCTCACCTACCTCTTCCTCAGTCCATCATCCTTCCACTCTCCTCCCCAAACCTTCCACTCCTCCACCCAACAAGTCCAAATCATCCCACCCAGCTCTCACTCATCAACAGCCTCCCTTGAAGAAATCCAAACCCTCATCTGAACCTGAAGACTCAAGAGACAGAGTTGAATGGGTCTACAATCCACAGGGTCAAAGGTTTGAGATCTTCAGGGGGAGAACTGAAAGAAGAAGATCTACATACAGGTCTGTTGATGAGGTTCTGCAATTACCAGATTCAGACCTACGAAGAATTTTGGAGCTGGGTGAAGCTCATGAGCCTGCAAATGAGAGTGGGAAACGTCTTGTGCTAGCAATCAAACACTACTTCAACCCTAGCAAAGATGTGATCATTAACATCAAGCCACTCAAGTCCCACTCTCCATTTGTATCTTGGTCCTACAATGCTGATCTGGATGAGTTCACTCTGATTGATGTAAAGAAGCAGCAGATGAGATGTTCAAGCAAAGCAATCTACAAAATGCCACACAAAGACATCAAGACTCTGTCTGAACTTCCACTGAACAATCCCAGCAAGGATCCAAGAGGCTATGAGGTTGAAAGGATAGTCAGCCACATGCAAAAGCTTCAGCAGCAAAGTGATTAGAAGAATTTTGGTTGCATCAGTCTAGGGGGAGTTTGTAGAACCAAAGACTGATTGCTACCAAATTATTCTAAGTACAAATGCTGCTGATAGGCTTATCAGCAGCATTCATCACATATGGCTGCTGATAGGCTTATCAGCAGCATTCAACACTTGTTGCTGATGAAAGGCTTATCAGCAGCATTCAACACTTGTTGCTGCTGATAGGCATATCAGCAGCACTCAACACTTGTTGCTGCTGATAGGCTTATCAGCAGCATTCAACACTTGTTGCTGCTGATAGGCTTATCAGTAGCATCCAACACTTGTTGCTGCTGATAGTCTTATCAGCAGCATTCAACACAAGTTGCTGCTGATAGCTCTATTCTCTGAAGACCAAACGTTGCAGCTGACTATCCATGTGAAGCGCCTCTGACACCTGTCTGCAAAAGCAACTGCCACACTCCAAGCAGAAGGAACCTCACTGGTGCAACCAATAAAGGACAATGACGCGCGTCTCCAAGCATGCAAACAATGATGCCTAAGAAGACGTTTCAGTAAAGTTATCTAGATTATCCTTTGCGTGTAATTTAGATTAATAAACAAGATCAACGGCTTGTGTTAGATCTGATCCTTAGAATCAAGGGTCTGTCTTGATTCTAAGTTACTATAAATACTGTGTAAACACTTCATTGTAAGAGTGCTTGCTGTGCTTTCATAGTGTTTTACTTGTAAACTTGTAATCTCAGAAGTTTAATACAACAGTGCATTTATCAGTATTCTTGCTGTTTACCTTGTTGGTTGTTATTGTTTCCGCCAATATCAACTAGAATAGAATCACCTTGTAATCTTACGATCCTACAAGTGGTATCAGAGCTTTGGCTCAAGATTAAACAAACTAACATTTGTTTAATCACTTTCTGATTCTATTCTAAACTCTATTCTTGATCAAGTCACACAAAACAAAAATGGCACAAAGTCATGGATCTGAAGACATCGGCAGTATCAACCGACCACCGAGGTTGGTGTCTGGGGAGGACTGTGATATGTGGAAGAACCGTATGGAAAGCTTCTTTTGCTACCATGAATACGGAATGTGGAAATCCATAAGGGATGGACCTTATGTTCCCATGGTGGCCTCTGCTGACTCCGGAGGACCACTAGTTCCTAAGGAACCCTCCAAGTATTCTGAAGAAGACATCAAGAAAATGGAGGTGGACTTCAAGGCATTAGGAGCTATCCAAATGTGTCTTCCAAATGAAGTTTTTCACAATTTCAAGGCTCACAAAACTGCTAAGGAATTATGGGGAGCCCTGGAAAAGATGTTTGCTGGATCTGAGGAGGTCAAGGAGAACAGACGTGACATTCTCAAGCAACAGTATGAAAACTTCGTCTGGAAAGAAGGTGAGTCACTAACAGTTTTATATAACAGGTACACGTACCTGGTTGGAGAACTGCAGTGCTCCAAGGTAAAGCTGGAGAATGAAGACATTCTCAAGAAGTTCATAAGATCTCTTCCTAGTTGTTGGACATTATATACAGTGTCCATCAGAAGAATAGAGAATCTGAAGACTCTTCAGATGACTGAGCTCTTTGACATGCTCAAAACCTATGAATTAGAAGTGATTCAAGCTAAAGAAAGGAGCTCCAGTTATCAATCAGCTACCACTTCCTCTACCACCACCTCAGCGCTTCACTCTGATCATTCTGGTCCTAGTGCAAGCAACTACTATCCTCCCATTGTTACTCATCCTCAAACACCAACTGCTTCACAATCCAACTCATCACCATTTCTTCTTGAGGCACCTCCTCAACAGCCAACCTCTACTGCTTTTGTCTCTGACAACTCAAGCAACATGTACTTCATAAAGGAGGATCTGGAATGCTTTCATCCAGATGATCTTGAAGAAATGGATATTCAGCACTCATATGCCATGCTCTCCCTTAGAGCAAAAAGGTTTTATTCTAGAACCGGGAGATCAGTTCCAAGCAACAACTCAAACACCAGAGTTGGGCTTGATAAAAGCAAGATCCGATGTTACAACTGTAACCAAATGGGTCACTTTGCTAGGGAGTGCAAGGCACCTAAAGCCAATCAGGGTGCCAACCATCAAAGACAAGCTTACCAAGGTCAGCCCAGGCAGCAGCAAGAAACTCCTCCAGCACAAACTGCAGCCTGTGCAAATGTTGGAACTTCAGACTTTGACTGGAGTTTTCAATATGAAGATGTTCCTGCCTCCAACCAAGCACTTATGGCAGACAATGCAGAGATACCACCTCAGGTATTTGAACATCTTTGCTCTCAAGCTTGCATTGACAAAGTTTTAGGTTATAGAAAGCATAACCAAAATCTGATAGATCAAAATGAAGAGTTTCATCAAATGAAGTCTGAATTCAAAAAGGTCGAAGATACTTACAAAGAAAAAATTAACTGCCTTAAGAAAGAGATTTCTTCATTAAAACATGAACAAACCAATCTAGAAACTCAGATTGATGATCTATTAGTAAAACTTAAAGCTACCAGAGCTGAACTGGCTGAACAGAAAGTCCATGTTGAAAAATATGAATTTTCATCTAAAAAGTTACAAAGATTGTTAGATATTCAAGTCCATGAAAGGGTAAAAACTGGACTTGGATATCATAGTGACGAGTACCAGACAGTTCCTCCTCCTGCTGATTATGTTGCCATTCACCAACCAAGCTTCAATACTGCAAACCTTGACATGGCAAACCGAAACATTGATCCTTCAATGGATGCATGTTTGTGGAAGACTGCTCCACCTCTTCAGAATCTGAGTCAACCTGCTCAGACCACTGTGAAACTGGACAGTGGTGGTTACCATGAGAGCCATAGATGCATTTTGAGTAGTGGCTGTCAGGCGCTATGGTGACAAATTACATGTTCTTGGTTTATCAATTACTTGATTTTAACCTTGACCGTGAATCTTACCATGGGATGGTTTGAAACATAGTTAATGATAGTTGCATGTGTGATAGCTTGCTATTGTTGATGCAGTGTTAATTCGATGTGATACTGTGATTACTTGTTTGAACAACGTGGGTTCATACTAAATGTAATCTTTTATGTGATGCTAGAGCTTGGTTGATTTGACTATATGAGTAGACCTGAGTTTTGATTACCTGTGTGCGTCTACGGTCTTAAGATAGTGTCACCTATGTGTTATGCTTAGGTGATGTGTGAAGTGTAAGGGGGTGTTTAGCCTTACTATGATATTGAATGTCTTTATATCTTAAGGCATAGATCTTCGCGAGGTAAATATTTTGGTGCTTAAGGGCATGAGAGAGTTTTGTGAATAAACTTGTATGTCGTTAATTGAGTTGCTTAGGAGTATGGGTTATTTGTGTCACGTACTTAATAGTCGTGGCGGGAGATCAAGTGTGAGCTTGATATGGTGTTGACATTTGTCAACAGGTTATTGTGTCTGACGGCAGTCAGGTGGGAGATCGTGTTGCTTGTGCCTTTGGGCCAGACAACATGATATACTTGTGTGTCTATAGGTGACAAGGTCATATTGTATGCACGTAGATTTACTCAGATCTAGCTAGTTGTGTGTGTGCACTTTGTACGAGTTAGAACGTTGAGTTACTAGTACATGTGTAGAACATTGTGTGTTCTGTAGTTATATGTGTCGGTGTGTGTCCTTGTAGAACACGCTTAGTCGTGCATAGGTCAGATGGTCAGTGTGAACAAGTATAGCATTTCTATCTTGACAATTTTCTCGGCGCTGATGCATCGGGGTGATGCGAGGAGTTTTGACGTCTTTCTAGACAATCGGTGAGGTGCTCTTATGAGATGCCTATGCTTATATCTTAGAGATTCGGAACACGAAGCCAATGGGCAGAGCTGAAGAGTTAGTGATGAAAGCGGTTACGTAGACGCTGGACCAGAGGTACCCATGATGAGATCAAGGTGATGACGCTGAAGATTTCAGCACGAAGTTAACAAGGTGATGAAGGACCTTCATAGAACCCGTTCCATATGAAGAATTCAGTCAAGGTGAGACACCAGAGAAAAAGGAACGTTTTCCTGAACGAGATAACGAATAGCTGAGGCTTGTGAGCAGGCGGACTCCATGTGCGTACATGATTAATGAGATGCGGTCGGGGACCTCATGGTAATGGTAGAGCAACATAGAGAAAGGTGAAACGCAAGAGGGGCAAGTGAAGGATTGCACATAAGTGACCGGGAAGGAGGTGCCCACGCTGGTAAAAGTAAGGCTAGCTTAAAGCGAGCTCATGTGGAGCATACAAGTAAAGCAAGAGTGTGGTTGTTGTAACAGACACGACGGTGAATAGGGAGCTTATGAGAAACATCGAGAGCTAAGGAGGGTGACCCTAGTGTTGGGTGTGTACGTACGTAAGGAATGTATTGAATGCGTGATAATGAAGTAAATAGGTGCTATGGTAGAGGAATTTGGTGGAGATTAGTGTAGCTTTGCACAAGCTCCTGGAGATCGCCAGAAAAAGGACAAAAGCAATGCTCTTATGGGTAGGGCAGTGAGATTGAGTTTGAGAAGTCATCGCAAGATAGAAATTGGAGCATAAGGAAGGAGCGTGATGAACACGCGATAGTGAAGCAACTATTACTCCTGTCTGTGAAAGACAAGGATCCTACTTGGGAGGACAATCGTCGGAATGACAAGTTCATTAGCGTTTTACGAGAGACATGGGAAGATTTTGCAGGTGAGCTGAACTGAAATGTGAACATGTGAGCGGACAAATAGGCAGTGTTGTGTTGCCTAGTACCAGGGATGGAACCTACGATGTTGCTAAGAACGGTAGGAGCAACAAGGCAGTGTCAAGGTGAATGTTGGCACCAAATTAATTGGGTGCACAAGAATATGTTGTGTTGGTTTGTACCGATGCAGGATTCGAGGACGAATCCTATTTTAAGGTGGGTAGACTTGTAACATCCCAGAAATCTAGACGCTAATAGTTCAGGTTGTTGGACGACCCGAACCCAGATTTATAAAATAAAATACGGGTAGAGTTAGCCGAAGGAGGCACGTTTAACTACCGAGATAGACTCGTGTGGGTCGTTAATGAGCGGTTCAAGTTAAAAACACACAGTTAAGGCTAGTACAGGGACCCGTAAGGTAAATTATCTTGGTTTAAATACCATAATAGTGCAAACCCTAGACCATATTCGGTCTAGGGAGTTCGACGGTAATAGGGAGGCCGCAAGGGAGGAGGCAGGCGACGAGGGAAATCCGATAACGGCTTCAAGCGGGAAACTCCACCTTCAACCAAGGTAATACTCGTTTATACTCTTGACGCATATTGTTTATAATTTTCGGAAACTGATTGGGACTTGTGGTGGCCGACTGTGAGCAATGGTGGCCGGAGGTGGCGCGTGACAGGGATGGCCGTAGGTAGAGGACGAGTGGCCGTAGAGGGGTGGACGGTGAAAGAGGCAGAGAGAGAGAGAGAAGGGGCGCAAGGGTATGGGTGCACGACGACGGGGGTGTTGGGCCGACGGTAGTGGTGCGGGGGCTGCCGAGGTGGTAGTTCACGACGGCAAAAGTAAAGGTTGGTGTTGCATCCGGCTAGGATTAGACTTGACGAGGACGGCGACGTAATCACTGTGGTGGTATAGGTTAGAGACCGGGTAAGTAGTGCACGACGACGAGAATGAAGATGGCAATGGTGAGGGTACTCCTGGTGGTGCTCGGCTAGCGGTACACGAGGAAGGATACAAGGGAGACGACAGTGACAAGCGGATGGTGGTGCGCGACGTGGGAACCGGAGCAACCCGGTTAGGGTTTAATTTCATGGTCATGTTACGCATGCAAGGGAGGAAGCCGGTTCGGGTGCGGGTTCCAAATGAATCGAGGACGGTCCGGATCACTTGAATGAGAGAAACTAGGGTTGCATGGTGTTGGATGGACAAGTGAATGGGACTAGTGTCGGGGTTTTTATTATGTTGTTATACGTTATCCAACGTATGTTTTAAACGTATGATGATCGTGTGATCATACGTTTGTCAGGTTTGGGATTCGAGCGGGGACGGACGAGTTACAGAACAAGGAGCGGGACATAGCATAACATGTGAGTTTCTAATCCCCTCTTTAAAATGTTTTTAAACGTTTTGGGGCTATCATACATACTTTTGAGACATGTTTTATTACAATAAATGAATATCGAGCTTTGGGGTGTAAACCGATGAGTTTACGAATTCAACTATTTAAATACGGAGCTAAGGGACTACGTGTTGTTCTTGAGAGGTGTAGGTTAAAGGTGGGTATATGATCGTGGGTCGTATGGTGACCTAACATGGGTGAGTCGGGATTGTTGTTACGGGTCGTACGGGTACGACTAGGAGGTGTCGGGGTGAGTCAGGATATAAGCTAAACGCTTATGAATACGTGTAGGATATTTTATTCTAATGCTATGTGTGAAGTGCAGGTGCAGTTAGTGAGACATGTACATAGTGTATAATGTTATGTGTTTATACATGTGTTCTGTGTATTGTGTCGTTATCCTTGTGACACGGCGGGTATTATGTTTGCATTGTTTTCATTATGACACGGCAAACGGGATTGTGGAGGACTAAGTCCTTCGAGAGGTCACCAATGGTGACGATGTCCAACAAGACAGTGATGAGCTCGGGGTGTGCCGAACGCCCTGACGAGGGTAACCCTGACGAGGGTGCAGTAATGAGGTATGTGTTTGTGTGCTTATATATTTGTGTTAAATTGCATACAAGCGTGAGTTATATTTATTGTGCATGAGATAGTAATAATGTGGTGGGTTAAGTTAGATTGATCGTTGTGTCAGGATTGTGATGTGATGCTTACAACTGTTATGTCAGTTGATTTGTAAGAGCCTTGGTCAAGGCTGAGTAAGTTGATGCCTAGGGATTTGTTGTGTTAACCAAGTGTCGGGTTAATACATGTACTTGAGTTTGAGTTATTAGTGTAGGTAAGTTCGACCTATGTCGAAGAGACTGCGGGATTATTATTATTATGGGATGAGTCTTGGGTAATGAGCTATTATGGGATGAGTCTTGGGTAATGACCTATTATGGGATATCGGGTGATAACCAGAGTTATCTATTTGTTATTGAATTGTGGACCTCTTTTATAAGAACCGTGGGTCCTGAGTAAAGTCTAAATAACTTTTGAAACGAGTTGGATTTTAGTCAAACTAAACTATTAGAACTTACTCAGCGTAGCTGACTTTGTGTGTACGATAGATTGTTTTGCACGTAAGCGTTGAGTTGACGCATCTTGGCTTGGGAGCGGTGCTACTCGGATTAGTGTTCAAGCATTTGTGAGGTAACTTAATGACATTAAATACTAATTAATGTTTTTAGAAAGACTTCCGCTGTAGTTTAATATATCTAAAATGAGTATTTTTAAGGGAATAACCCGTTATGAGAACCAACTGTAGGGTGCCTGGTTTGGGGCCTTACAATAGCCCAATAAGCCAAGCCGGTCTTTTAACGTTTAGTCACTTTCCCAAAATAATTCCTACCCCTTACCAAGCCAAGTTACAACCTTTAAAAGTCCTCTTGATTCATGCATTACACTTATGATATTTGGTGGAGATTTGATTTGCACACAAGCTTAAGATTTTCCTTCCTTCGGTGTGACACTGAGTGCTCCACTTAAAAACCAGTTATCCATTTTCAATAGCCAAGTGTTGAGTGAACATTGTGAGGAAAGTGAAATCGTGCATAATCCAAGTCTTAGTAGGCATGTTACCAATTTCATCAAATATATCCATATTTAAAACTACAAAAATAGAATAATTGAATCACTGGTTTGATCACTTGAGTGTCGACTTCTGTCACACCCCCAAATTTCAACTAACGGAGTTTTACCGTTTTGGGAAGTGACTAACCAGGATCTCAGACATTAGTTACTTTGAACGACTCTACATGGGACTCAAATGAAAATACCATAATAATCAGAGTTCAATGCGAAAGCGTAAAGAAAGTAAATTCGCAAAATACACGCGCCCAAAACCAAAGTCCAAAAGGAAAAAGTCCAAACATCCAAACAAAGCAAAGTACAATAGGATAATTCAACCAAACATAAATAGACACAATCAAAGCAGTTGAATCCCATGCATGCCCTAACGTGCACCTATGTCTTAGCTTAGCGACTTGAGAAAACATGTAAAAATATGTCAACACGAGGTTGGTGAGTTCACAGGTTTCAATAAATAAGTAAGCGTTTACCAGATTTATGATCATTCAATATGCATATCTATAGGTAGCTAACCTATGTTCATGTTTAGCTCAAGTGCTCGCAACCGAAGCTGACTGTTTGTTTATTGCCTCCTGCCAGGTCTATCAACGCTGGCGGTGTGAGTAGGCTAACATTTCACCCGTTCGATATCTAATCGAGTTGGCGCGACTAACGCGGGTGAGATTTGTCAAACCCAGTAGTACTACTAAATATTACCTCGCTAAGATCCATATTAACGGTTCGATATAAGATGAGGACTTTCTGTGATAGCGTGTTACAGTTAGCTTTAACATTGATATCATACGAAATACAAAATCTCAAAAGTAGTTAAGCATGTTTTCTCCCCCAAGTTAAAACAGTAAAAAGGGGCCGTGAAAACTCACCTGCTTGGCGTTGAAGGTAGTTTCACACTAGAAGTAAGTTGGAACCACGAGTGTAAGTCTCAAAAGACCTACGAATGTCATAAAATTATAAACACATAAACTAGGAATGATAATGGGAATTGTGACTGTGACACGGAAAGAAACGTCTTAAAGAACCGCTCTAATAAACGAGACTGGACGAACGTGTTCAGGAGTTTAGGAATCACTTTACGTGACGAATGACAAAAATAATAATATATATACGAGTGGATAATATAATTAATTATATTATTATTTAATCTTAATTGTTACACGGCGTTATAAAATGATTCGAAATAATATAAACATATATTATTTTAATAATACGGGTCACGATTTGAGAACAATATAAATATATTATTTTACACGAGTTTACGGCTTAGAAATAATATAAACATATTATTTTTACTTAGTAATAACAATAATGTATAAATTATAAAAGCGGGTATAATTTATAAAAATAAGCTAATAATTCAAACCCGAGTCTACGGGTTGTTTTCCGGGTTAAAATGCATTTATGTAATAATATAATATTATAAGGTTTGATTTTTATTAATATAAGATTCCAGAAAAAAAATGTTTCAAAAACGATTGTGGGAGCCCGGTCCCGAACCCGGGTCTCTCCCACACACGCACACTGAACCAACCAGTCCCGCCCGCTAGGGATTCACAAACAAACCCGAGACAGAATGGTTTTAACATCCAGATCAGACGCGATTTCCATCCCCATAGATACCCAGATCGAATCCCGTCCCAAAAATCGAATCTGGCCGCGAGTAAGGTTTGGATTTACAGGGGTTTTGTTGTTTAAAAGATTGCGAAACTGATGATGCAAACAATTGTAAAAATGGTTACGATTCGGGTTGTTAATTTCAGTTAAACAGAGTCGAAAATCAAAGGTTAAGAACACAGATCGATTCGATTAAATCCGATATTAAAACTTGTTGGAATTATGGGGTTTTTAACAAAGACTGAATTACGAATCTAACCATACAAGTTAATTTGATTGAGGTTAAGTCTAGACCAGGGTTCGATTAAACCCACCACGTGATGAACCCTAGAATCGGTTCATCACTGATTTGATGTAACATACTCGAATTAGCATAAGGCTTTCATAGTATTGATTATAGCGATTCTAACCATATAGTTTGATTGGATTAACATTGTGTCTAGGTTAGAGTTTGATTAAAACGGTTTCACATGAACTCCAGAAATTGATTTTGTAAAATTGGATGTTGTTTGATTCAATTAACATGGGGTTTTCATTAAACTGAGTATTGCGAAACTACTGGTATGCTTTAGTTGCGTTGAGAACAAGTCTAGAATCAAAAGCCCCAAATCCGATTTCTTAAGAACCCTAGAATCGGATTATGACTAAATCGATAATGTAAGCCCTTATTAGGATAGGGCTTTCATTCTAAAGCATAAAACGAATCAAACGAATGTTTCAATTACCTTGTTGGATGTCGGATTGACAGTGCACGAGTAAAACGGGGTTCGACGGATGTGGGTTGATCCTCGGCGCTTCTGGTTGCTTCTCCGGCGCGGCTGGTGTATGGGAATTCTTCTGAGTGACTCGTACAAGGTTTGCAGGTGAATAATTTGTGAGAAGAATACAAGAATTCGACGAATTTGGTGATCGTTTGAGATAATGTCGACGGTTATGAATTTAATTATCATTATTTGAGTTTAATTCGATTAATGAGTATGATTGAGGCTTAATGATGATCGATTAAGGCATTTAGATGTTCATCAATTACAGAATTTGATTCATTTCCGTTATTAGTTGCGAATTTGAAACCAAGGAACCTCGATTTTGACTTCTAAAAGTCAACAGAAGACCAATTTGTCAATTTTGACTTTGAGGAGTCAAATTATTCAATTTGGCATAATTACACAAATAGTCCTTACAGTTTTGAGTTGAATTTGTGACCGAATCAGTCCCTGGGGTTAGATTTAGTTAACGGGGTTAAGTTTTTAATAGGAAACTTAACGGAATAGTTAACGGAGTTAACCTAAAAAGTCGAATTGTCACATCATCCCCTAGTTGAAAGAATTTTTGTCCCGAAAATTAGAATAAATTTTTTTTTCTGGGTTTTCACATCATCCCCTAGTTGAAAGAATTTTCATCCCGAAAATTAAATAGTACCTTAAGAATTTGACGCGGAGTGCTTGAACAGATTAGGATATTTGCGCATCATCTGATCCTCGTGTTCCCACGTGAATTCCGGTCCGCGTTTCGAGTTCCAACGAACTCTGACAATAGGGATCTAACTGTGCTTTAACGTTTTAACTTCCCTATCCATAATTTCCACAGGTTCTTCGATGAAGCGTAACTGTTCATCAACGTGTAGTTCCTCCAGAGGAACTGCGAGTGATTCGTCTGCCAGGCATTTCTTTAAATTTGAGACATGAAAGACGTTGTGCACACCACTAAGTCTTTCAGGTAGATCCAGTTGATACGCGACTGGTCCGATCCTCTTCATTATTTTGAATGGTCCAACATAACGAGGATTCAGCTTTCCTCGTTTCCCGAAACGAATGACACCTTTCCAAGGTGAGAATTTGAGTAAGACCATGTCACCTATTTGAAACTCCAAAGGTTTACGACGCTTGTCGGCATAGCTCTTTTGACGATCACGAGCTGCCGCCATACGGTTTCTAATTTGAACGATCTTTTCGGAAGTTTCAAATACAAGTTCAGGACCTGTGAGTTGGCTATCTCTAACTTTGGTCCAACAAATGGGAGAACGGCATTTCCGTCCATACAGTGCTTCAAATGGAGCTGCCTTGATGCTAGTATGATAACTGTTGTTGTAGGAGAACTCCACCAACGGTAGGTGAGACTCCCAAGTGTTGCCGAAATCAATCACACAAGCTCGTAGCATGTCCTCCAGTACGTTCTGTTTGGCCGTCAGTTTGAGGATGGTATGCTGTGCTCATATCTAGACGCGTGCCTAAGGCCTTATGTAACGACTGCCAGAAACGAGAAGTGAATCGTGCATCATGATCCGAAATAATGGAGATTGGCACCCCGTGCCAAGAGACTATTTCTTTCAGGTAAGTACGAGTAAGTTTATCCATTTTGTCGGTCTCTTTGATTTCTAAGAAGTGAGCGGATCACATCCAGTAGGGGTTCGTGGTAATTTGGTGATGAAATCCATGGATATTTGTTCCCATTTCCACATGGGGATTTCTGGTTGTTGCAGAAGACCGGATGGTTTTTGATATTCAACTTTGACCTTCGCGCAAGTTAGACACTTACTAACATAGGTGGCTATATCGGCTTTCATCTTCGGCCACCAATATAGTATCTTTAGATCATGATACATTTTGTCGGAACCTGGATGAATATAGTAACGAGATTTATGAGACTCATCCATAACTAGTTCCCTTAGATTTCCGAATACCGGAACCCATATTCGTTCGGCAAAGTAGCGAATACCGTCAGATTTGACTTCAAGTTGTGCTTCCAGACCGCGTGTACTTTCCAGCGGTATATTTTCTTCTTTTAGGGCTTCGAGTTGAGCACTACGGATTTTGTCAGGTAATCCGGGGTGAATAGTAAGCTGTAATGCTCGAACTCGTTTGGGTTTTGTTTCTTTTCGACTTAGGGCATCAGCTACCACATTAGCTTTACCCGGGTGGTATCGGATCGCACAGTCATAATCGTTTAAGAGTTCGACCCAACGACGTTGTCGCATGTTCAACTCTTTCTGCTCGAAGATGTGCTGAAGACTCTTGTGATCGGGGTAGATGGTGCATTTGGTACCGTACAAGTAATGTCTCCCAAATCTAAGTCATGAGTGGTGTAGTTTCTCTCGTGGACCTTTAGTTGTCGCGAAGCGTATGCGATCACCTTTTCGCGTTGCATTAAGACACAACCCAGACCTTGAATAGATGCATCACAATACACTACAAAATCATCGGTTCCTTCTGGAAGAGCTAAAATAGGTGCACTGTAGAGTTTCTGTTTAAGATGTAGGAATGCTGACTCTTGGTTATTGCCCCAATTATAGGCTTTACTCTTAAGAGTTAAAGCAGTGAGGGGTTGAGCAATTTTTGAAAATCCTTCGATGAATCGACGGTAATATCCAGCCAATCCCAGAAATTGTTGCACCTCAGTCGGAGTCGTCGATGCTGCCCAATTCTTGATGGCTTCTATCTTTGATGGGTCGACATGTATTCCTTTCTCGTTAACCACATGCCCTAAAAACTGAACTTCCCGGATCCAAAATTCACACTTGGAAAACTTAGAATACAGTTGTTCTCGCTTAAGTAATTCCAAAATTAGGCGTAGGTGTTCCTCATGTTCCTCCTTGTTCTTGGAATAAATGAGGATGTCGTCGATGAAAACAATAACGAACTGGTCAAGGTAAGGCTTACACACACGGTTCATGAGATCCATGAATACCGCAGGTGCGTTGGTTAACCCGAAAGGCATGACCATAAATTCGTAATAGCCGTACCTCGTTCTGAATGCAGTCTTTGAGATATCCTCTTCTCGGACTCTTAACTGATGGTAACCGGACCTAAGATCTATTTTAGAATAAAAACTTGATCCTTGGAGTTGATCAAAAAGGTCATCTATGCGAGGCAAAGGGTACCGGTTCTTGATTGTGACTTTATTCAGCTCCCGGTAGTCAATACACATACGGAAAGTTCCGTCCTTCTTCTTGACAAATAGTATCGGAGCTCCCCACGGTAATGAACTAGGTCAGATGAAACCTTTATCCAACAAATCTTGCAGTTGAGTGGACAAATCTTGTAATTCACTGGGTGCCAGTCTGTAAGGTGCCCGAGCAATCAGTGCTGCTCCGGGTGCTAAATCAATTTGGAATTCCACTTGACGGTGTGGTGGCAGACCGGGCAGATCCTCGGGAAACACTTCCAAAAATTCACGCACGACGGGATTATCTTTAATTTTCTTCTCTTCGGAGGACTGCTCAGCAACAAGGGCCAAAACATCCGTATGCCCCTTTCGAAGGCATTTTTGCGCTTTCATGAAAGATATGATACCCATGACTGCACTAACTCTTTCGCCTTGGATGGAAAGGGTTTCTCCATTCGGGAGAGGTATACATACAATCTTCTCACGACAGATAATTTCGGCTTGGTTTTTAGATAACCAATCCATGCCGACGATTATATCAAAACTACCAAGTATGACCGGCATAAGGTCGATATCAAATGTATGTGTAGCTAGCTCAAGTTTACATCCTTTAAGTATGTGAGTTGCCTCAATTATTTGGTCGTCAGCTATCTCTATTGTATACTTATCTTCTAATAGAGATGAAGTTCCTTTTATCATATTACTAAATTTCTTAGATATAAAACTTCTATCAGCACCGGTGTCAAAAAGGACAGAAGCAAAGTAATTATTTACGAGGAACTTACCGGTGACCACATTATGGTCGTAGCAGGCTTCTCCAGATCCTAGTACGAAGGCTCGTCCCTTCGCACCATTTCCTCCACCATTTCCATTGTTACCACCATTACCATTGTTATTCTGGTTAGGGTTGTGATTTCCATTACCCCCTTTCTTCAACTGAGGACAGTTCTTCCGGATATGCCTTTCCTTTCCGCACTCAAAGCAACCCCTTGTGGATCCCGATTGTTGAAAATGTTGCTTACTCTGTAACTCACCCTTGCAGTCCTTAGCAGCGTGACCTATTTTACCGCACCTCTGGCAACGATTGCAGAACCCAAAGTGGTGAAAGTTACACTTGTTACACTTCGGGGACTTCCCCGTATAACCACCCTGGTTTTGACTTGAAGAGGTAGACTGGCTAAAGTTTTTAGTAGGCTCAAACCTACGCTGTTGCGGTTGGTTAAACTGGGGTTGGTTGGGTTGAGGTCCTTTGGAGTGGGAGTTGGAGTGGTTGTGGGTGTTGGAATGGTGATCGAACTTGCGTTTGTGATTATCGGTGGGTTTAGTAACTGAACCTCTCGGAGGTAGGGTTCCTTGTGTCACCGCTTGGTCGGTTAACTTATGCGCGAGTCGAATGGTTTGTTGGATAGTGGCAGTATTGGAAGAAGTACCCATGCTTTGTATTTGAGGCACTAGACCTCCAATGTAAAGCTCAATTCTTTTGTAATCAGGAGTTACCATATGCGGGCACATAGTAGCCAGCTCATGGGAACGTGTAGTGTAGAGTTCAATCTCAGAACCCTCCATCTTTAGGTTCCAAAATTCTCCCTCTAACTTCTGGATCTCATCACGGGGACAGTATTCCTCTTTCATCATTGCTTTGAATTCCTCCCACGGGAGTCCATTCGCCATGGCCAGACCCAACATTTGGACCTGGGCATTCCACCATGTTAGTGCCGGGCCTTCTAAAGTTCCGGCGGCAAACTTCACCTGATTAGCCACGGGACAGTTGCACATGGCAATTACTGATTCAACCTTCTCAAACCAGCGAAGTAATCTAACGGCTCCTTCAGCTCCACTAAAGGTGTGGGGCTTGCAATCCATGAATGCTTTGAAAGTGCAGGCTGGTTGTTGGTGTTACTGATTTTGTTGTCATGGATTTAGAAATACAAATTGAATTAGGATTTTAGAGTTTAGAAAGATGTTTTTAGGAGAAGGATTGACACCATTAGTCAATAGTTAAAGCATTTACCTGCAGCATTCTGTGCTGCTAGAGCCTCTGCCACACTATCATTTATCAGTGCTGCTAGCTCTGCTGCCGTCATGTTAATGGTACCATGACCACCGGCACGGCCTCCGCGTCCTCTCCCAGACATGATTCTTCACAATCACAAATGAAAAATAATGAGAAATATATCGCATATTAAACATTATTCAGGTACTAGTAAGGGGATACAACATCTAATATTTTGAAAATTAAATAAATTGTAAGGCTACAAAAGAATTAACTCAAATATTAAACTTTTCATGCTTTTATTGGATGGGAACAACCTTACCCATCTAGGTTTGAAAAAGGGAAATAAGATAGACAAAAGCAAACATGAAAAGGAAGATAGAATAGGAAAATCATCAAGCATCTTCGTCATCGTCAGAAACATACGATTGTGCATCGTCTATCTCAACCGGTTCCTCTTCCACGGGCTCCTCCTCGAAAGGCTCTTCTTCAAGAGGTTCCTCCTTAAAAGGTTCCTCCTCAAAAGGTTCCTCCTCGCCATCAGAATGTGGAATTTCTTCAGGAAATAAAGCGGCTTGTAGTTGGGCTTCCAAGTGGGTTACCCTCTCTTGAAGACCTTCGGCAGTGTGGTTTGCCACATGTAGTTGAGCTTCCATAGCAGCTAATCTCTCCAGAACTCCTTCCATATCATCATCCATAGTGTCGGCCCTCGTCTCTAGATGTGCCACACGATCCACTAAAAGGTTATGAACATGGTCCGTTGCCGCTAGTTCGGTAGTCAAGAGTTCTATTCCTACCTTATTCTCTTCTATTTGGGGTCCATTCTTCAGAAGTTTAGATATCTCCTCGGTGGCATCTTGTACAATACTCAATTCCTTCGACATATAAGATACGAAGGCTGCGAAAGCTTGTTCCATAGTGCATGGTAAGCTAGGTAGTAGGGATGATGAGGATGTAGAACCGAAGTAGGGTGATGGGACATTTCCCATTTCGATCCACCTTTGGATCATTTGCGGGTATACGTTCCAATTGAGAGTATGATCCATTGCTCGTGCGTTACTCGGTTCACCTTGGTCAACAGATTGGTCACTGGAAGTAGTCCAGCGCCTTTTAGGCTCCGGGGAAGGTAGGATAGGGGCCTTATGTCCTAGTAGGGGTGCAAACGAGCCGAGCTGCTCGCGAGCTACTCGAGATCGGCTCGTTAAAAAGCTCGAAACGAGCCGAGCTCGAGCCTAAGAATAAGCTTGTTTATTAAACGAGCCCGAGCCCGAGCTTCACTTATCGAGCTCGAGCCGGCTCGCGAGCCTTAACGAGCCTTTTATTTATATAATTTTTTTAATATATTTAATATATATTTATAAAATAATAATAATAATTAGTATATATAAAATTAAGATAAATATAATTAAATAATATGTATTATGTTATATATAAAAACTATAATAAAATTTATATAAAAATAATTATAAATATATATAAATTAATTAATATATAATAAACGAGCCGAGCCCGAGCCGAGCTCGAGCTTGTAAAGCTACCAACGAGCCGAGCCCGAGCTTCAAAATTAGAGCTCGAATCGAGCCGAGCTCGAGCTCGAGCTCACAGTAAGTTAAACGAGCCGAGCTCGAGCCTAGTCAAGCTCGGGCTCGGCTTGGCTCGTTTGCACCCCTATGTCCTAGTGCCTTAGGTGACGGAGGTGGGGTTGACTACATGTTCCTGTAACAATACGTATAAGTACCAAACATCCAAATGACATGTAACTAATGTGTGAGGCTATAGTCTAGTATGCAATCCTAGTTCTCTATAACCAATGGCTCTGATACCAATCTGTCACACCCCCAAATTTCAACTAACGGAGTTTTACCGTTTTGGGAAGTGACTAACCAGGATCTTGGACATTAGTTACTTTGAACGACTCTACATGGGACTCAAATGAAAATACCATAATAATCAGAGTTCAATGCGGAAGCGTAAAAAAAGTAAATGCGCAAAATACACGCGCCCAAAACCAAAGTCCAAAAGAAAAAAGTCCCAAAAAGTCCAAACGTCCAAACAAAGCAAAGTACAATAGAATAATTCAACCAAACATAAATAGACACAATCAAAGCAGTTGAATCCCATGCATGCCCTAACGTGCACCTGTGTCATAGCTTAGCGACCTGAGAAAACATGTAAAAATATGTCAACACGAGGTTGGTGAGTTCACAGGTTTCAATAAATAAGTAAGCGTTTACCAGATTTATGATCATTCAATATGCATATCTATAGGTAGCTAACCTATGTTCATGTTTAGCTCAAGTGCTCGCAACCGAAGCTGACTGTTTGTTTATTGCCTCCTGACAGGTCTATCAACGCTGGCGGTGTGAGTAGGCTAACATTTCACCCGTTCGATATCTAATCGAGTTGGCGCGACTAACGCGGGTGAGATTTGTCAAACCCAGTAGTACTACTAAATATTACCTCGCTAAGATCCATATTAACGGTTCGATATAAGATGAGGACTTTCTGTGATAGCGTGTTACACTTAGCTTTAACATTGATATCATACGAAATACAAAGTCTCAAAAGTAGTTAAGCATGTTTTCTCCCCCAAGTTAAAACAGTAAAAAGGGGCCGTGAAAACTCACCTGCTTGGCGTTGAAGGTAGTTTCACACTAGAAGTAAGTTGGAACCACGAGTGTAAGTCTCAAAAGACCTACGAATGTCATAAAATTATAAACACATAAACTAGGAATGATAATGGGAATTGTGACTGTGACACGGAAAGAAACGTCTTAAAGAACCGCTCTAATAAACGAGAGTGGACGAACGTGTTCATGAGTTTAGGAATCACTTTACGTGACGAATGACAAAAATAATAATATATATACGAGTGGATAATATAATTAATTATATTATTATTTAATCTTAATTGTTACACGGCGTTATAAAATGATTCGAAATAATATAAACATATATTATTTTAATAATACGGGTCACGATTTGAGAACAATATAAATATATTATTTTACACGAGTTTACGGCTTAGAAATAATATAAACATATTATTTTTACTTAGTAATAACAATAATGTATAAATTATAAAAGCGGGTATAATTTATAAAAATAAGCTAATAATTCAAACCCGAGTCTACGGGTTGTTTTCCGGGTTAAAATGCATTTATGTAATAATATAATATTATAAGGTTTGATTTTTATTAATATAAGATTCCAGAAAAAAAATGTTTCAAAAACGATTGTGGGAGCCCGGTCCCGAACCCGGGTCTCTCCCACACACGCACACTGAACCAACCAGTCCCGCCCGCTAGGGATTCACAAACAAACCCGAGACAGAATGGTTTTAACATCCAGATCAGACACGATTTCCTTCCCCATAGATACCCAGATCGAATCCCGTCCCAAACATCGAATCTGGTCGCGAGTAAGGTTTGGATTTATAGGGGTTTTGTTGTTTAAAAGATTGCGAAACTGATGATGCAAACAATTGTAAAAATGGTTACGATTCGGGTTGTTAATTTCAGTTAAACAGAGTCGAAAATCAAAGGTTAAGAACACAGATCGATTCGATTAAATCCGATATTAAAACTTGTTGGAATTATGGGGTTTTTACAAAGACTGAATTACGAATCTAACCATACAAGTTAATTTGATTGAGGTTAAGTCTAGACCAGGGTTCGATTAAACCCACCACGTGATGAACCCTAGAATCGGTTCATCACTGATTCGATGTTACATACTCGAATTAGCATAGGGCTTTCATAGTATTGATTATAGCGATTCTAACCATATAGTTTGATTGTTTTAACATTGTGTCTAGGTTAGAGTTTGATTAAAACGGTTTCGCATGAACTCCATAATTCGATTTTGTAAAATTGGATGTTGTTTGATTCAATTAACATGGGGTTTTCATTAAACTGAGTATTGCGAAACTACTGGTATGCTTTACTTGCGTTGAGAACAAGTCTAGAATCAAAAGCCCCAAATCCGATTTCTTAAGAACCCTAGAATCAGATTATGACTAAATCGATAATGTAAGCCCTTATTAGGATAGGGCTTTCATTCTAAAGCATAAAACGAATCAAACGAATGTTTCAATTACCCTATTGGATGTCGGATTGACAGTGCACGAGTAAAACGGGGTTCGACGGCTGTGGGTTGATCCTCGGCGCTTCTGGTTGCTTCTCCGGCGCGGCTGGTGTATGGGAATTCTTTTGAGTGACTCGTACAAGGTTTGCAGGTGAATAATTTATGAGAAGAATACAAGAATTTGACGAATTTGGTGATCGTTTGAGATAATGTCGACGGTTACGAATTTAATTATCATTATTTGAGTTTAATTCGATTAATGAGTATGATTGAGGCTTAATGATGATTGATTAAGGCATTTAGATGTTCATCAATTACAGAATTCGATTCATTTCCGTTATTAGTCGCGAATTTGAAACCAAGGAACCTCGATTTTGACTTCTAAAAGTCAACAGAAGACCAATTTGTCAATTTTGACTTTGAGGAGTCAAATTATTCAATTTGGCATAATTACACAATTAGTCCTTACAGTTTTGAGTTGAATTTGTGACCGAATCAGTCCCTGGGGTTAGATTTAGTTAACGGGGTTAAGTTTTTAATAGGAAACTTAACGGAATAGTTAACGGAGTTAACCTAAAAAGTCGAATTGTCACAACTTCCTTGATAGCCGCTTGTGCTCTCGGAACCTTCAACCGCTAAGGAAACATCTATCCTATTAGGCATGTGTCTAAGCATGAGTTTGCTTGAGGGCAAGCAAAAGTTCAAATGTGGGGATATATGACATGCACCAATTTATACATGTTTTACACGCATAAGTATCCTTATATCTGTTTAATTTCTAAGCAGTCACATTGGAAAATAGACTAAATTGCTTCCCTGTTGAATTTTGCAGATTAATTGACCTCTCGTGCAAAAAGGAATGAAAAATCAAGGAAAAGTGAACAATCTGTGAAAGGCAGAAGAAAGGCACGCCGTGCCTATCAAGGCATGGTTGTTCCCCCTTGGAAGTCAAGCCAGGAAAAGCAAGAACATTCTAGAACCATTCAACCAGGCATGCTCGTGCACCTTTTCAGAGTTTTCCAGAAAAAGCTGCTGACAAGTACATCAAAGATTCGCGAGTACAACAGGAGGGCATGCCCATGCCGTACGGAGGCATGGCCGCACCTCCCTCCCGGCCAGCCTATAGATAGAGGGCTTTGGCTCCCTCATTTGACAAACAACATTTTAGAAGATTTCCACCAGGTTTCTTCCACAAAGAGTAGCAGAGAGAGAGGATTAGTAATTTCACCCAAGATCAAGAAGCATTTTCATAATCACTTTCACTAAGGCTTTGGTTTGATCCTTGGATCATTCCATGATTGTAACACATAATGTTTATGTATTCATATTTATGACCATTATTGGCTAGTCTTCTTGCATCACTTGGGTGAAGATGAAGCTTGGTGTAAATTAATGTTTTAAGCCAATGAATGATGTGTTTATGTTTCTTGGGTCATCTTGTTTATAATTTTCTTTAAAAAGACACGAATATTTGATTTTCGGTCACTTTAAAGTCTTAAATCTTATGGGTGTTCTAAGCAAGACATCTTACTTAGCATTCATCCAAAGTTATACCTCTTTATACAAATCTTTGGAGCTATCAGAGTCCGGTTAGTATAGATTTAAACTGTGGATTGGTCGAGGTTTGGGTATTCAATAAGATATTTTGAGTCTTAGCTGGACCTTGTATTTTGTGTATGCATTTCTCTTCTTCTTCTTCTGTTTTTGGCTCGCATTGGACTCCTACATGGAGCCGTGATGTTCAAGGCTTAAGAAGGGAGAAGTATTTATTTAGAGTATTTTTGTAACCAAGTTTGTATTATTTCCGGTCTAGTGGTGGTTATAGTGTAGCATCTTTAACTAGTCATTAGATTGAAGGTCAAGGTTTGTAGCCTTCCACTATTTTACTAAGAACATAAATTAGTTGATTTTCTGTTTTGTCATGAGTGTCTTGGCAGTGGTTGCGCATTCCAACTTTTCAAAGAGTCATACGGCGTTGGTAACCTTACCTGGAGCCAAGTCAACTGGATAATTTTAGTCGAATAACGACCAAAGGAAGAGACTAACGTTTGCAGGAGCCCGTTAGCATTCCAGACAATTGTTAGGACAACATCTTGATCAAGGAGTTGTTCACCCCATGTAATTAACCACATCACTGGTTTTATTAAAAACCCTAATTTATTACCGAGTGGCTTCCAGTCCAAGTAATATGCATTTGATCTGATTATCTCTCAAAACCTTTGCCTAGTTTTGTTGCCTCACTTGTTTTTACTTTTAAAAACACTACTACCCTTTTTATTATACTACACACTAACAAAGAATGAGTACGAATGCCGTGTCCGTTGGTTCGATACTTAGTTGTTACTTAAACTATATTACGATGCGATATGTGCACTTACCTATTGTGTGTAGTTAGTGAAGTAGAAATCATTTTATAAATTTTAAAACCTGATAATCGTGTTACAAATCTTAACTAAAAATATATTACTAACACAGACACATCAAAAAACCCAAATTAAAATCTAGTTACAATTGAATCACAAGAACAAGAATTAGAATCGAGTTACAACTGAATCACAAGAACAATAATCAAAATCAATTACAACCAGAAATCATGTTACATTTACAATTAGAACCCGAAATTCGCGACAATTGTGGGTTCAAAATTACTTTGATAATAAGAGAAGATATGTTGCTGGTTCATGGTTTTAGACCCCTATACACCCTTCAAATTAGAACTACTGTTGATGTGACTCTTCTTCTTAGACCGTACACCCTTTAAAATTAGAACTACTTTGATAATTAATTTTTTATTTTTTTTTAATTTAAAGGACAAAAAAGTAACTTCACATTCACTCAAGAGAAAATTTTAACAGACATTCACGTCAGGAAAGAAAAACGTAATTGTCATTCAAATAGTAGGAATAAAATCCATAAATTTTTAAATCTAGGGAGGAACAAAATTTAACCAAAGGACATACTCTATTTAATATTATGATTGTTTTATTGAAAAAATATAATATCATGTAAAAAGATATATATACCAAAGGGCTTGTAGCTCAATGCTACCAAAGTGTTGATGGAATTTTTTTCCAAGTGGTAAGGATTAAGTTACATTGTGGGCAAAATGGTGTACTTTAGAAGTAAATTACAAAAAAGAGTAAATTGTTATTTTTGTCCATGTGATTTAGTCATTTTTGACAGTTTTAACAAAAAAATTTGTTTTTCTCTTGTGTATATTCGTGGTTTACAAAACTATCAATTTTCATCAAAATGGTTAACTCTATCCATATTTTAACGTTAAATGAGGGGTATTTGTGTCTTTTTATATATTTCTTTAAAATATACAAAAGGAAATATATTGATGGAATTAAGTGATTGGACACAATTATCTCTCATTTAATATTAAAATATAGTTGAAGTTAGGTGATTGGATGAAAATGACAAATTTCGTAAACCACAAAAGGATACACATGAAAAAAATAAACTTTTTGGTTGAAACTGACAAAAATGTCTAAACCATATGGACGAAAATAACAATTTACTCTAAAAAATGGAAAACTTCATAAAATAGTAACCACTTTTTCAAACTTTTTCAATTAAGTCACTAAAATTTTTTTTGTCTCAATTAAGTCACTCAAGTTTTAAGTGATGTGTTAATCTTAGGTTTTTTTTATCTATTTAACAAGTTACAATGCTTACATGACATTTATTTTTAATTTTTAATTTTTAAATATGTTTACAAGGATATTAACATTTTTTAAATTTAAAATTTCAAAAAATAAAAATAAAAATAAAAAAAATTTAAAAATTAAAATTAATTTTTTTTAAAAGTTTTTTCGAAATTACCATTTATTTTAATTTAAAATTTCAATTAAAAAAAATCAAAAATCAAAACTAAGTTTAATTTTTCGAAAATTAACATTGTTTAAAAAAATTTTAAATTTAAAACTTCGAAAATTAAAATAAAAAAAAAATAAAATTAAAAATATTTTTACAAAAATCTAAATTTTTTATTTTTTTTTAAATTTAAAAGTTTGAAAATTAAATTTAGTTTTTCTTTTAATTTTTTTGAAAATTTAAATTTAGAAAAATGTTAATATCCACGTAAACATATATAAAAATAAAAAAATATCATATAAATATGTTACCGTGTTGAATAGGTAAATAACCTAAGAGTAGCACATTACTTGAAACTTGAGTTACTTAATTAAGACAAAAAAGTTTAAGTAATTTATGAAATAGTTTGGAAACTTGGTTATTAACTATGAAGTTATAAAAAAAATGTAAAAAGATATATGTAATTATTGAAAAAAAAAATAATATGTAATTGTTCACGGGAACGGTGAGTCGGAGGGGCATGGTGTCGTGTTGCCATTTCTGGTAAAACGATATCAAGTGGGCCACACACATCCATTCCATTGCTCGCCTTTTAGGGTTTCTGTGATCGTCAATTCTCAAATCATACCGATAAATTTTCATTTCGCAATGGGTTGAGCTGATTGTTTGTTTCTTCTTTGCTCTTTTCTCCCTAATTTTCTGTCAAAAATCACACAGTTGTCGCGAAAAATTCAAGTAAGTTGTTACTCTACCAATGCCCTTAGATTACGAAAATTGATTACTTTGTTGATGTTTAGAATGTTATGTAATTGATTTTTTATCTTCTTTAATTTGATTTTAGCCGATTTATTGAGGAAATTGAAGAATGGATTCATGTACTGTTTAAACCTTTGGATTAATGTGTGTGATTCGAATGTTTGTTTTCCTGAAAACGACATCGTTTTCATGGAGAGAATGTGTAATTCTCGGGGATTTTGGATCTTTTCAAAAAGTTTATTCGTTTTATATTTTCTAAACAACTGTTCATATTGTCATTAGTTACCATTGCAATGGTAGAATATATTGATGGTGTTGAATTGGTTATCGTTATACTATCCATTCAAGAAACATAAATGTTGTTGGAAACTAAGAATGATTTATTGAAAGTTGATCTAGAGATGTAAAATGGGGTGTTATTTCACAATTTACCTGAATTGGAGCCTATTTTGGTGTTATATGTTTCTTGGAGTCTACTCTGATATATACACCTTAAATTTTGTAGTTTAACTAATGGGCGTTGAGGGCAAAACTCTCAAGTTATCTGGTGGTAGCATGACTATGACTCACCAAGAATGGTCCGTGTCCATGCACGCCTATTCTGATCTTACCAATGTTTCTCCGCTGGTGTTTTTATATCTTCTGAAAGAATGCTACGTTTATGGTAAAGTTGTTTACTCCATCTTTTAAATTTGTTAGTGATCTATCTTTGCATGGTTATTGATTAGTAGCTTGATTTTTACATGTATGTCAATATTTTGAATCATTTTTGGTTAGAAATAAGTTGATTTGAAAGTTCTTTCAACTACTGTTGGAATTTGGTATATTTCTTGTTCTAGGCTTTGCGTTCGGCTGGTTTTGATGAAGTATTGGGCTGAACCGCTAACCACGGTTTCGTGAAACTACAAACCAAACCAGCCGACCAGCCGATGTTGCCGGTTTGGATGTTTAACGGTTCGAACCAAATTTTTTTTTCCAAATCATTAATTTGTATTAAAATATATTAAAATGATAAAGATGGTTTTTGATTCTACTAGATATTGATAATTACATACTCCAAACATGAAAAAGAATATATAAATACTAAAGGTTAAATAACCAGTTCGGTTTACACGGCCAGTATCAAGTTTCAAACCGAACCGAAAACTGGACCGTGAATCGAACCTTTTGGATCTCAAACCGTCCAAAGCGGCCTACTTGCTTTGCTTTGGGCTGTTTGGTTAGTTTTAACGGTTTTTGAACACCTTTACTTTGCGATGTGCAAGGTCTAATACATCTGCACACCGTGTAAGGCGGTATAATTAATGTAGCAGAGCTTTAAAACATGAATAAGTCATGAAATTTTGTACACAAGCTTTCTTAGCTTTGTCTTAGTGAGGGGTATTTCAGTTATTTGATCATCAGTCAAATAATTTTATTAGACTACTTACCAAGTCAGACATGCCATTTGGTTTCTTTTGTCGCTAAATAACAGTCATGAAGGAAAATTATCACAACCTCCTTTTTTACCTTTTCTATCTTATCTCTCAGTTTCTTGTAAATTACTAAGATTTTATATAAAACAGGCACATGCAAGGCAACTGCAAAGTTTTTTGCCCTCCAACATCAAGTCCATCAAGCTTTACATAATACACCAAGACCCGGGGCTGCTGTATTCGTGGCTCATTGTCTCTCTTTATTGCCTATATTTGAATCACATTGTGAAGGTTTTAGTCATTTACTGATCGCCGCTCTTCGTCGTTTTTTAAAAACGGGGACCACAACTCAGGAAGATTTACAGGAAGCAAAGTTTCTTGCTTCAAATTTATTTGTAATTGCTGTTCGTGGTACTAAAATTCATGATGACAGAATCCTTGTGAAAATGCTTGAACTTTTTGGCATTAGACTTGCAGATATCAATGAGGTCTTGTTTCATTCAGATATAAAGAATGATAGCTTTGAAGATATAGCAAAAGTCTTCATTGACCAATTTATCTCGAAGCTTCTAGAATCTCAATCGTATATGACAGCTGTCACTCTTCTAGAACATCTCTCGATCCGTCACTCTGAAGAGTCTTTTCTTCATGAAATGTTGGAAAAACAAGAATATAGAGCAGCAGAAAAATGGGCGGCATATATGGGGAAGCCAATGCTGTGTGCACTAGTTCGGGGTTATGTAGACAGGAAGCTGCTAAAACAAGCTTATGAGCTTATAAAGAAAAATAATTTGCGTGAAGAATTTCCTGAAGTATATCAAATGGGTAAAGAAAGGTAGTAATGTTGTCTATAGCTCAAGATTTTATTGTCTGAATCATTTTAACTAATTAATTAATTAATTTTTTGATTTTTCACGTAATCAATGTATTCAGTCATATTTGCAGCTCCCTTAAGAAGCTAGCAGAAAAAGGATGCTGGGACATAGCAGAGATGAGGGCAAAATCTGATAGGCAACTTCTTGAATATATGGTAGGTGAATTTTAGACACGACACGAACCTAACATGAAAGTCGTGGGTTTGGGTTTAGTCTAAACGGGTTCGGTCAGTTTCGGGTTGAACCTGCGAATATGTTTAACTAAACGGGTCGTGTTCGTGTCAACCCGGCGGGTTTGCAAGTTGACCCGTTTAACCCATTTATTTTTTTAACGTGTTTTATCTAATAACATAAACTATTTGGCCAAAATTTAAAATTTTAAAAATAAATTAGCATAGTTTAAACATAATTGCTTTTAAAAAAAATTATATGTAAATTTAGAACTTTAAAGTATTAATATGCAAAATAATAAATAATTCTTTTTTCGGGTTAAACGGGTCGTGTTCGTGTCAACCTGCGAGTACACGTGTCGTGTTCGGGTTTATCTATGTGACACGATTTTCGTGTTCGTGTCGTGTTCAAGTACATGTAAAATTTTCGGGTTTGACCCACCAGCCCGCGAACATGACCTGTTTAGCAGCCCTATTAAGGTGACTTCAAGTATTTGACATCTTTTCTGATAAATTAGCTTGGAATGCATGCAATAAATGTTATATTATAAAGGTGAAAGTTGTGTAGTTTTGGTGCATTCTAGGATTCTCAAGAATCATGTAATATGTACATACACTTTTAGTGAAAATATTTGTTTGTATAATGATCTTTTTCAGGTCTATTTGGCAATGGAAGCTGGTTACTCTGAGAAAGTTGATGAACTGTGTGATAGATACTCGCTTACAGGTTTCATAAAAGCAAAGGGTATGCTGGCTTTTATATATGCAGTAATTAACTTTGGAACAAATTTCTTTTTTTTTAATCGTGTTTTCTGATGTAGTACAGAAACTGAAGCAAGCCTTCCACATATTCGGTATCTGCATCTTGATGAGTTGGCAATAGATGACATCATTTGGGTTGATGAGCCCGCAGGTCTGCAAGAAGCAGCATGTCATATTGAGGGATGCAAAGTCATTGGTCTTGATTGTGAATGGAAGCCTAATTATGAGAAGGGCAGTAGGAACAACAAGGTATTTATGTTTCACCTAAAATAATCCTGAATTTTTCCTCTATATCACAGAAAACCATATAGTAAGGTAATATATAATTGTTGGTTTTGCATTTTTGTATCTACTTTCTTAATTCAAGGAAGTTTTTCAATTAAGTCCATATACACTGATGATTTTTATAAATTATATTCACTTAATTATGGTATTGATCATTGGTTAATAATATGTTAAGATACATGAAGTATATAATTAGACTAGGAATATGAGATGGTGTATTTTTGAGATGTTTATACATCGACTGCTGCAAGTCGTATAGGAATTTTATTTTATTTGTCACATTGTTTGTCCATGTTACAGGTTTCCATCATGCAGATTGCTACTGAGAAGATGGTTTTCATCATTGACTTGATAAAGTTGTCCCATGAAGCTCCTGCTGTTCTAGACAGCTGCCTAATCCGTATCTTTCATTCGCCTCGAATTTTGAAACTTGGTATGAGACACATTATGCATTCATGATAATCACTAGAGGGGGCAAGATGGGTGGGTCTGGGCACAGGTTGAAACGGGTTCTTGCAGATTGGGTGACTTGCAAACACTTAGAATGTTCATTTTATAAATTATTAATGCGTTAGTTACGATTACAATTTTTTTTAATAATAATTTAAATATTGAACAAATTATTAGGAGGTTGTATGTATTAAATCTAGACTTTGGGCGACTTTCAACCCATTTGGCCCATCCCCTTTTGCTAAATTTTTTTATTTGATCCGTGGGAGATAAAACACAACCCAAGTCGACCCATTTAAAAGATTCTTTTGTGTTGATTGTACAGGGTATAATTTTCAATGTGATATGAAACAACTGGCTCAATCTTATCAAGATTTTGATTGCTTTAAGCACTTTGAAATGCTATTGGATATTCAGAACGTATTCAAAGAGCCTCGTGGTGGCCTCTCAGGTTTGACAAAGGTATACAAAAACATAAAACCACGCGTATTGGTATCTTTCATTGTGAAATGAATATTGAAATGCGCTTCTTTCACTTGTTTCTGATTTAAAAACTTAAAAAGGAAGTATTGGGCGTTGGTTTAAACAAGACTAGAAGAAACAGTAATTGGGAGGAACGGCCATTAAACCGCAATCAGGTTTTTCTCTTTTGTTTTCTAATTCATGTCCATATTCTTCCTCCCGTTTCTATATATTAAAGTAAAACTAACACGTTCTGCGTGGAATTTTAATATGCGTGCAGCTAGAATATGCTGCTCTTGATGCTGCAGTACTTATCCACATATTCTGGCATGTCCGCAGTCAATCACAATCTACAGGTGTTTCAAATGAGAGTACCCAAATGGAATGGAAATCCCACATTGTAAGTAAATGAAAGTTAAAGAGAATTGTTAACTTTTTGTCCAAAATTTTAATATAAAAATTTAAGTGTCAAATATGATGACAAGTTACAATATTTCAATAATAAATGAATGTTTTGAATAAAATGGTCTAGGAGGTTTTATGTATTCCCGTTTGACCCGTTAGAAATAAACATAAACTTGAATCGACCCGTTTATAAGTATAATGGATGGTGTTCATTTTTTATGTGAAAATGCAGATTTCTCATGGAGGTGACCCGACAAAGATAAAAAAGAAAGCAAAGAACGTGAAAGGTTGTAACGCGGGAATCAGAGAATCTCATAAACCAAGTCAGAGTTAGGGTAAAAGGATAACTGTTTTAGAAGTGCATGACCAAAAACAGAGTAGTAGAAGTCTAGAAATGGTATGGGATTTAAATTTGTACATAAAGGGATGATTTGAATGATGTCAGAGGTTGCTTTTGGTTAAGGTTAGTTTTACTGAAGTTTATCTTGCTTTTCACTAAATTGCTTTAGATATCACATTGGCTTATAGACTTGACCTGTGATTTTTTTTTTCTTTTTTTATTAAAAAAGAGAATAAATTTTAAATGGAATTCCAAAGGCTTATTTGATGGCTCAAGATGCATCATTGGCCAAAAGAACTAGGCTGGAGATTGTCGTGTAACATGGGTTCAGGCAACGTTTTCAGAACCCGACCGGACAGCAAACCGGTTGTCTTACCGGTCGATGTAGTAAAAAATACTAAGGAAAAAGAAATAAAATCGAAATCTGGTTCGACTAGCTGGTTGGTTCATAGGCCTGACTGGTTTAAATGGAGACAATTCAAAGAAGCTTAACTGGATCAGTTAGATATACCCGGTTCCTGGTCCGACTCCTCAAAACATTAGGATTATGATTAGGTTTAATGTGTTACTAATCTTATGTAAAGTTGAAAACCATATTTTTTAATGTGTTACTAATCTTATTCTTTTTAATAAAACAATTTAAGAGGTTTTAGTCATATAAATGCAATTTACGTGACTGTGACTTTTGACGTATTTAACCGGTTCCAATTTAATTAAGTTTCTAAAATTTACACAGATCATAAGTTGGAGGTAAATTATAGCCGAAGTCTAACAAATATCTAGTTAAAATGGTATCAAGGTATATAATAAAGGTCTCTTCTTAGGAGGTTGAGGGTTCAAGTCTCATTGTGAAAAAAAAAGTATAAATTTAAAAGAGTTTGTGAGTTAGTTGTTCTAAAAAACGGGTTGTCAATAATTATCGGTTGTAGAACTTGGAATATTAAGATTAGTACTTCTGCCATTTTATTTCAGATCCTTTTAATGGACTTGTATTTGGAAAGTTAAATTCACTAGTAAAAGAACAGCAGGAATGTTAAAAAAATAAAGAAATAAATACAATTAGAATATCCTAAAAAGAAAAGATAAAAAAAATATCAATATGTTTGACAGAAGGGTTAGTAGACCATTTAAATGTTATGAGCCAAGCAGCTAGTGACTGCAATGTAGTGTTCCTCATGCCTATTTGCTGCAAGTCCAACCACCTGTAATTGGTAGTTGGTGATCTGCAATTTCGGATTAATTTATCACATTATTTCAGAACCATTATTATGTTGAGAATTGTAGGAATGACATAATACACTTGTTCATAGTGCATGAAAGATAACTAGAAGTAGTGGGAAAGAAATAGAGACGGTTACACAAGGGTAAGCGGAGTGACTTCGGGAAGGGGGGTTGGTGTGCCACGGGACCGGCTGGAACACTGGCCCGCCACCTTCGGTGCTGCCAATTTTAGTCTCTGATCAGCGTGTGCTTCCTGAACTCATACCGCATCTCTCTCATTTATTTATATTATTTAGAAAATGGATAGAAAAGGTTGATGTGGCACTGACGTGGAGGAGAAGAGTTTAAGGACGAGAAGGATAGAAAGATAGTTCTCACACCTTTATCCATTCCATCCCTTCCCACTCATCCCAATACCCATGGTATTCATCTTTTTCATTCAAAACCATTTTTTAATTAATTAATTAAGATAAATAAAAACTAATATAAATTAATTAAACTAATAAAAAATAATATTAATTAAACAAATAACAATAATACATTTGACAATTTGAAAAACATTTATAAAATTGTAGGTTTAACTATGAAGGTAACCTAACTAAAAAGGACAAATGTGTACATTAGTTAAAGATGTAAAACATAAATATACCAAATTAAAGGTGTATTTTCCTACTAGTTAGGGAGTGAATGATTTTTGTTTTATGGAAATAATAAAAAAAATTAGAAAAATTTGTTGTACATCATGTGTCAAGTGTACATTGAAAACCATAGGGAGATGTTTTACTACTGATGGCGTCTAATCGGTTGTTATGGTAGTTACAGAAGTTAGTTATACAACACATATTTCTACTAATCGGTTGTTATGGTAGTTAGAGAAGTTAGTTAACTAGACAAGTATCAACAAGTGTATTGTTTAGCTATTTAATAGAAGATGTTTTTTTTTAAAGTCGCACCCCCGTCACATGGGAGAGACTCGTCCAACTCCGGCCAATATGTTATCTTAACAGGGCCCACTTGGCGTCAGAGTTGGAGAGCTTTCAAGGAAAAACACCACCTAATACGGCCCCTTCCGGGTTTGAGGGAGAGCCAATGCTTGAACCCTGGATCGGCATGTGTAAACCTTGGTGCATTAGCCTAAGAGCTAGGTCTCATTTGCGATGCCGCGAAAATTAATGGGGGCGGCTGGGATCGAACCCGGGTCCCTTGGGACTTCGGGCCTTACCTCAACCACTGCACCATAACCTCTTTCACATTTAATAGAAGATGTAATGCATACATAAAATATTTAAGTTCAGATTGATAATAAACGATTTACTTCCATTTTCCTCTCTATTATTTATAAATAAATAGCTCATGAAACTAATATTTTTAACGAAAAATAAATGGATTTTGATCCGTTTACACATTTTTATTGTTTTCTTTTATTTTAATAAAATATTTTATTCAAAGAGAAGCGAAAGAAAAAAAAAAAAAAAGAGTTTCCTGCTCAAGAACACAAAATCATAATAATAAAAACAGAAAATAATAATGAGATATAATTATAAGTATATACATAGGTTGATTACAAAATAAGTGCAACATAAATTCAAATCCACCATCAATACAAATGCAACAGAAATCGATCCTTTTGTTACCTGGATGAAACCGGATTTAAAGCTCTTGCAAATCCATTCATGGCTCCATAACTCTTCGAACTAAACCCTAAACAACCTAACAACCCTTGCCGGTACGGCAGGTACGTCTTCTTCCTCATCTCCTCCGCCTGCGCTCGATTTCGAGTGTAATGCACTTCGTGTGCCGATGCTGAACGTCCTACACTCCGTTTCCGATTCATACCTACTCCGTTCACCGCCTTCTTTCCGGTGGTTTTCGGAGCTCCGGCTCCCTCCGCCGCCATGCCGCTTTCATCCGATGCAATCGTCGTCTTCGAGGCCGATGAATCTAACGATTTCTTGCCGGTAGGGGAAAACGATAATGTCGACCAAAACCTAGGGTTTCTGTTGCTATTGGTGCTATTTCGTCCTTCGCTTTTGCTTCTGTACAGTAATTCCTTTAAAAACACCCATCGTTTCGAGCTCTGGCCGACGGAGGACGACCGCGACGATGCGCCGGACGGCGTCGTTTCATTTTCGTTTTCGGTTTCGTTTTCTTCATCTGCTATCTGTTTATCTTCGGATTTCAATTTCTCCTTAATTTCTGTTGATTCTCTTCCGTCATTGAATTCTTCCAGCCATTCAAACGCGGTGTTGCTCCTCAACGGCGACATAGATCTAGCTTTTCTCCGTCTATCTCGAGGCTGAAAAACCCTACCTCTACCATTACGATCTTCATCACCGTCGTTTTCTACAGTATCGACTAACGGAGCTAGATCCTGAGGATGTTGAAGGTGAGAGGAGAGCTTCATCGGCCGGATCTGGCCGTTGAAGAAGAGTTCGTCGGCGGAGCTCATGGATTCCGACGGAGCTGGTTCGCCGCCTAACTCGAACTCAAAGGAGCCGCCGGCGTCTTCTAGATGAGTAGAAGAAACGGAGGATAACGTGTGGTGCATAGGACTTGCCGGAGCGCTGTAGAAGAATCCTCCTCCGTACGGATGCGGCGGTCCATCTCCGGGACTGGACGGAGCACTGACGTAAGGAGTAGAAACAGTATTATCGATGTCTTCGGAGAATGTGAAAGGTTCCGGGGCATTATCGCCGGATGTTTGCATGTCAGGTTTTATGCTTCCATTTTTGCTGCAGGTTTCTACGTCCTCCATTCTCCGGACTGTGACGGTGGTGGTGGTGGTGACGGTGGAAGGTTTTAAAGGGTATAAAGTATGATATGAAGGGCCACTACTCTTCCATCATCTCTATTCTCTGCAACTGAACTGAATTGGTATTAATTAATGGAGTTAGAAACCCCAGAAAAGATGCAACAGGTGAAGGTTAAATGACAAACGGATCCTATGTTGCAGATCTGAATCTGAACTAGTGAAGTGTGTTGCGTTACGTTGATATAATTTTAAATTTAAGTCCTATTAAAAAATGAATTTTGTGCAAAACTTAAAGTTCGTATTGATTTCCTTTGTTTTTAAATACCACACTTCAAGGTTTAGAATAACTGTGCTGGGTTAACGTCCACTTGGCCACTTAGAGCAAGTGGTATGCTTGCATGAAGGACCCGTGAGCATGGCTCACGTCGTCAACCCCCTTGTAACACCGCTTCCTCGTTTGTGTGAGGGGGGTTGTGAGTCAAAGGCGTGAAGATCTTCACTTGGAGGAACTTCTCCTAACGGTAAAAAAGCCGTTGTACAACGGTCCCAAAAAAAAACTTATTTTTATTAAATAATAAATAACTCAGTATAAATATACCTCATTTACATATTAAATTTCACAAATAATCATACAACTCTCATACAACTTTATACATTTTTTTTATAAAAATGCCTTCATTTTCAAGCGACGAAGCCCGGAATATGATGTTCCGTGCTTTCTCAACGGCGGCGCTTCAGTGGTGGGAAGAAGTTGAATCATCACAACCTTTAAAACTAAGGGCTTGAAGCTTTCACGCGGGGATCATCCTCGTCCTACCTAGTATTATGCTTGAAGTTGTGGCTTCATATGACTTATGGATTTGACATGCGTTCTTTGGCGTTGCAGGTTCCAACAATGACATTAACGTTCTTAATCAATCGCCTATATTTGACGATATGATAAACGGAACCGCACTTGACACGTCTTTTGAACTTAGAGAGATACTTTATCAACGTGGGTATTATCTTGCTGATGGAATATATCCCGAATATGCTACAATTGTCAAGTCTCTTACGTGTCCCAAAGGTATTAAATGTACAACTTACAAAAAAGCTCATGATGCGGCAAGGAAAGATATCCCGAATTTGGTCTTTTGAAGAATAAGTGGCATATTATCGAACGACCGACTCGATCTTGGTCTCAAACGAGAATTAGGAACATAATGTATGCTTGTGTAATTTTACACAATATGATTTTGGAGGACCAAGGAGTGGCAATTTGTCAATATAACCCAAATGAAGAGGTACGAAGAAATTGACGAAGATCAAAAGCGAAAAAACCGTCAAGAAATACAACACCGGGATATTCATAATGCACTCAAAGCGGACTTGATCGAGCATATTTATGAACGTTCTCAAGATTTTAATTAAATAATAGGTTTTTATGTTTTTTTTAATTTATGTAATTTTATTTAATGTAATTTTATTTATATAAATTTAATATATAATTTTATTAAAAAATTATAAAATGCATTTAATGCTCACATCACACTCACTCACTTGGGTATTTCCCTTGCCAAGTGAGTGTGGTGTGAGAATGCATGAAAATGACGTGGCGTTACGTGGCAACCACTTTTCCCCTCATTCACTTGGGTATACCACATGCTCTTACACATCTGTCTTTAGGGATGTTAAACACCATTACACAGACATTAAGGGTGGGGGCGTCGTGGGTTTAACGGGCTTGAAGGGGTTGGGGTATGGGGATAACTCACAATCAACCAATTCAACTATTTACCCATAATTTTATATTAGAAAAAATAAAAAAATGATTTCTTTTTAGTTAAATCATTACACACTTTTAAGAGTTTAGTTAGTAAGAGCCTCACTGGCTACGTGGCGATCACTTTTTTAATTTTTAAGTAAACCACTACACTTAGTGTTGTATTATTATTTTTGTTTTACGGACCCAATGAAGATATTCAGTCCATAAATATGTGTATTTGTTGAATTTTTAGTTTAACTTGTTTTAATGTTATTAAGTTATTTTAGTTAATTCAAATTTATTTAGGAAAAAAAATTAACCTAAATATTGATACGAGTTAAAATGTGTGGAGTGCGGATCGTACAATCATTCGATACTAAGTTACTTTTAATGTAAGCCAATTATTAGTAATAACTAAGTTATTATTAAAGAAGTTCTTGCTGGCAAAGTTACTACTGATGTCAATCGTTTTAATCGTCAATCGTACACTCTTTGACGAAGCGTTGTGTTTTCACTTATTGTTGTGATGGTTACCCAACTATAAAACAAAAGTCTTTGGTCTAATTTTGGTACACATTTTCACAATAGAAAACACATACTCTTTCTTGAACTTTTTTTTAATTATCCAATTAAGATTTCAAGAGTATTATCAAAATAGTTTAATCTGATAGTGATCATACACAATTAAGAGAGATTTCCATGCTCTTTTAAATATAAAACCTACAGATTCGTGATGATAATCAAGTGAAAAGTTGACACGCAAGTGATGTTTCACATACGTCAAGATTTTTATCCTAAATCAATCGAAATAAAGTTTAATACGTGAGTTAAAATTGATACATAACAATAGAATCGCGTAATTACATGACTATAGTCGCACCCAAAAACAAGTCATGTGACTTTATTGGAATTACCTAAGAAACCACTGTTAAAAACCAAACTCACATGTATGTATCTTCACAATCACACCTTCCTGAAACGTTATCATCCATCACACCACACTTGAGTCATAGGATCATTTCCCACAACTAAACCACTAGATTGTAACTTGACACGGGCTCACCATTTCAATTCGCATTCTAAACATCCGTTTATTTTTATAAAAATAATTATAAATTTTATAAAGTTTATTTACTTTAACAAACCACCAAACTGACACCATGTCGGGTCATAATCTCTTTAACTATGGGGTCTCGATTCGTATCAGCACTCGTTAATGAACCACTCGATATGTTATTCTCACAGTCGCACGAACACCTCGTCACCATTCTGCTTACCTAACCCGAACACGTAAACGAGCTCGTCTGCACACTTTACTTGTTGTCCCCGGTTAGTCACCATCTTAGCCGCTGACCGTCGTCGTCGATCACCGCCTAAGACAACATTGTCGTCACTCGCCATCGGTTACCGCCGCTCAAAGGCCATTGTCGTTCCATATGTTATTGTCGAGTTACCCCCATTCGAAAACCGCCGATCCTGTCGCCGACCTCCACGGCTGTTTTCGTACTTCATTTTGATGCCATGACACACCGATCAATCCATCAACGCCAATCATCATCGGACCACCTCGTCACCACCATCATCGGCTTCCATTATCACCACCTCCAATCGTTTAGGTCCAAGCTGATTGCTATAAGCGGCTGGTCATCACGAGTCGCACCACCTAGGGCCGACTAGCCCACAACCGCCGTTTGTTACAACCAGCTACTCCCCTCTCTCTTTCGATTCGACCAACACACATACGTACGAATCGAAATTGAATCCCCACAATCGAAACAATCATACGATTAAGATATCAAAACGATTGGATGATTACCTTAACGAACCCAGTTTACCCTCAATTGTTTAACTTATAGTAGGTTTCAAGGAAGAAACCTCTTGTAATGAGGGTAGACTTGTAACATCCTAAATAAATAAAATAAGGGATTTAATAAAGTTCCTAAAGATGGAAGGACTAATTGGGTAATTATCCCAAAGTGGAGAAAACACCCTGTATCAAGTTTGAAACTTGACGTCAAAACATGCCAAGATCTGAGTTCATGCAAAACTAAGGGTTTTGAAAGTACAAGGACGAAGTTTACGCACAAGTACTGGCAAAGAGTACTCGTACGTGATCTTTGTAGTTCACGTGAATGAAGTTCACGGATACTAGGAGTTCACGCGGGTAGAACCGTGTGCATACTCCTAGTACACGCTCTCATGAGATGAGCGAGAACTTGGAGTATACGTAAAACCTTGTGCGTGTACTTTGAAGTTCACGTGAAAGTTTCAGAATGCGAGAACTTAAGTTCTCGTAGGGATTAGTAATGGGCGACTACTTTGAAGTTCTCACATGAGAGTTTAGGAGCGAGTACTCTATGAGTGTACTTGCCTTAGAGCCTAAAGTCCGTTTGAATTGTACTTATACAGATTTAACATAATCGATAGAGCCGACAGCTAAACTAGAATCCAACCCTCATAGACAAATACCACAGGTGAGTTTATATTGCCCGTTTTATAAGTTTTTGGGCTGATGTGCATACTTTGAAAGAAAAACATTTGTTAAAATGAAAGTTAATAAAAGACAATGACAGTTTTAAAAATAACAAATGTTTTATAACAGAAATGACAGAAATATGAAGAATAAACTCATAATTGAAAGCAGTATAAATATCATACTGAAGGATAGTGACAGTTGATGTGTTAAATACTTATGTGTTAATATGTGCTACTTGAATTGTTTGCTTACGTGCAAAGTTTAAATGATGTGTATGTATGATAGTGTAACGGTATAGTTACTGATAGTGACAGAGGTCTTGCTTCGTGCAAGTACTGATCATGATAGTGCAACGGTATAGTTACGGATAATGATAGTGATAGAAGTCTTGCTTCATGCGAGCACCGACAGATGCCTTGCAAGCACAGACAGGTGTCTTGGATTCGTCCAAGCATTGACAGAAGCCTTGGATTTTGTCCAAGCACCGACATGAGTCTTGGGTTCGCCCAAGCAATGATAGGAGTCTTGGCTTCGCCAAGCATTGACATGAGTCTTGGATTCGTCAAAGCATGACAGGAGAATTGCATCTGTTCCAAGCAGCGATAGAAAGTCTTGATTTGTGCGAGCATCCGAGGGACCTTATCATAATGATCTTGGTCAAGGCATGTGTGACAGTATTAATTTAACCTTATTTTTATAAAGTTACATTATTAAAATGAAAGTGACAGTTTGACAGTAAACGAAAGTGATAGTTTTGAAAGAGTTTTCAAACGTATATATACTATGTATTATATAAATGAAAACTGAAGAAAGGTAAAGTTTATGATTATGAAAGTAAAGATAGAACTCACTCAGTATATCTGACTTTTAGTATGCACCTTGGGTTAGATAATGATAGATCACAGGAGCTGTGAGAGCTTGGATGACATGGACCAAAGGGCTGCTGTACCTAAAAACTGACATTTCCTAGTTTGATAGTTTTTTCCTGAATAATGATGTAACCCATGTCAAAATCACGTCCCAATTATGCAAGGAATGAAACCACGAGGACCAGAAAAGCCAAAACCCAAAAGACAAAGGCAAAAAATAAAGAAAATAGAAATTCTATGGGTAGCGAGCGCTACCCACTTCGTAACGGTCCGCTACGGGCGACAAGGAAATCCCCGTCCATTTCTTGCGGACCGCCAACAGGGCGTTAGCGATCCATGTTGGGAGGACACGATTAGCGAACCGTCAGGACAAACGCAAGCGGTCTGCTACGGGTATCTCGAGGCAGATTCTGCACAAGGCGCGTGTCTCACCACTTGTGAGACATGTCTCGTGACTCAGCAAAAATTTTGACACGTGGAATCTTAGCAGATCGCCAAGGAGTGGCTACACGGTCCGCTAGGGGTTGGAAGCACATGAGTTGACCAGAGCTTGACGCTTGTCAAACATACGGATCACCAAAGGCTAGCAGACCGCCAAGGTCTTATTTAACGGTTCGCTACAAGGCCACCTTCAGCCTATAAATAGAGAGCTCCCACATTTCATTTTTCACACCAAACTCAACTCAAACTCGAGTTTTTACTCTCATCTCTGTTCTGGAGCTCTGAGCTACTAGCCCGACTTCCGAGCCGCTCTCCCGCTTTCGATTGACTCTCGCTTAGGAACCACACTTAGGCGTTTGCACCCGAAACGACCAAGGGAACGGGTAGGAGCACAAGATAAGGTGTTAGAGCTCTAAGTCTCGCTAGTCTAAGCAGCGACATACCTAAGTTATGACCAACTACGAATCGAGGTGAATACATTTTTATCGTTTTACAAAAACGATCAAACCTTTTACGTTTACAAAAAAGGGCAAAGCATGCGCTAAATACTTTAATGCATAAACGCCTTGCGGGGTTGGCTACGGATATAACCTCGGGGGCTGATGTTCCCATATATATACGTAAAGTTTGATCAAGTGATACACTTGCTTCGGGTATGAATCCCGGGCAGGGCTAGTACATACTGCGAATGCAGTGTAAGACGTGGATCTAGTGGTCCCGCATCACTCGAGTGTGGTGTCGGTGTATACAATTGCTATTTGTGACACCCGACATTTCAGGTCAATAACCGTACATGGTCTCATTTCATATTTGGTAATTCTAGGAGTTACCGGTTCACGTACCAGGATAACCCGACTAAATACGAACACTAGTGGTTAAATTAAATAACCAGAAATATATATATATATATATATATATATATATATATTACACAAAATTTACGTTGAACTATAATTTATTTTTAAGACTAAATCATATAATATACGTAAAAATAAAATAATGGACTTTTCGAAGACATTACTATGTAGCGCCACCTTTAGGTACTCATACCTACAAATAATCACCTCAACGAATTATACAACCCAAGATGTCAATATTTTCTTTAACAAGCCATAAACTTGTTAAAATTATAATACCGTGAGAAACCCAAACCGAATTTGTTTACCATTTAAAAACTCTAATCAATACTAGGTTACACTTAAACCTAATTATTTGATTTATTTAACCCAACCCACCCTTGACTTTCTCGGCCGAAGCCAGAGAAGACCCCCCCCCCCAACTCTTTGACTTTCTTAAACAAGTTTCAGAGAGAAACCCATACCTTATTAGTGAGAACTCAGATATAAACCATACCCCCTCAATCAAATTCTCATAATTCCTTTTATCTCTCTCATTTCTTACGGCACCTACACCACACATATTTACCATTCTCCTGCTTCAAGCAGTAGAATTTCCCATCGTTGGTGTTCTAAGGAGTTTCAAGGATTTTCTCAAAGATTTCTAACCAAGCGAAGTCAAGATCATCTTCTCTGTTTCTCTCAAAAATCATCATCTCTGTTTAGAGGTAAAAACTCAATATTATCCATATTATTTTCTTTAAAACCGTAGCTAAACCTACAAATCGTTCGAACGCAAGTAAGATAACAAGAAAAGTGTGTCAAATTCAAGATTTAAAACATAAAAATATGCAGGACTGATTCTGTCAATCAAAAGTTCAGTAATCGAAACTATAGTTTCGATACCTGTTTACTCAATCGAAACTAGGTAATTTCGATACCTATTGTTCAATCGAAACTAAGTAGTTTCGATACCTATTGCCCAATCGAAACTAGGTAGTTTCGATACTAGGTAGTTTCGATACTCTTCTTGCCAATCGAAACTAGGTAGTTTTGATACCCAGTTTACTCAATCGAAACTAGGTAGTTTCGACATCTGTCCTCTTCAATCGAAACTAGGTAGTTTCGATACCTGTTCATCAGTCCCATGGGGCAGTATCTTAGAACTATTTTATAACGAAACAAGTGTTGAAAAACTAAAAAGATATTTAAACAAAAGCAATCAGATTTGCTAAGTCGGTGAACAATTTGCATATGAGACATTCGGTCATAACACGAATTACCCTTTTTGTAATTAGGGTACGAATAGTCAAGTTTGACTAGAACAATTATCATTGCAAGCATACACAAACTCCAGGTGAGTTCACGACCCCCTTTTAACTTTTAAATGTTTTAGAAACATCGGGGGGAGAAACATACTTGCTTAACCCATTTTATACATTGGGGAACATCATTACTTGATACATTTGAGAAAACCTGAAACATATTTGCTTACACGTTTGAAAACCTAGAACATGTTTACAAACATTTTCATATGGTAACAAGAAAACAAGACCCGACCTTTATGTTTGCATGAGTGAACACATTTGGAGCTCGTAAAGTCCCCTGATCATCATATTTATAACCATTAGCTATAGATTAGCCTGAGATTCTATGGGTAGTACTATTGGGATTGACACCCCCGGTCATGGTTAGTCGCGCTAACCATGGGTCCCTCTGGCCAAATGACCGCATAGTGTTCAAACATTGCTCATGAGGTACGAGCGAGGGGCAAAACACCTGTGTCATGGTTTGGTTATGCCTCATGTATGTACATATTATTTGTATTCCTAGCTAGTCTACAAATGGGTCAACATTACTTGTTTTGTTTATCATATTCATTGAAACGTTTTCATGCAGATGGATCTGCCAGTCACTTATACACCAATGGTTTTGCCATTCGTTTACGTGGAAATGTTTTTATCAATGTTTTCAAGGAAAACAGTTTCATATTATGGCCATGTACACAGTATCGATGTTTTCAGGAAAAATGACTTGTTTTATGACTATGAAGTCATCACATGTTTTCATTGGGAAAACTACTCGTTTTATGACTATAAAGTCATCGGTTGTTTTCGAGGAAAACAACCTTACATTAAACCCGTGTACCTATTTTCAATGTTTTCAAGGAAAACAGTTTCGTATCATGGCCATGTACACAATATCAATGTTTTCAAGGAAAATCACTTTACATTGCAACAATCAAACCTGTGAACTCACCAACCTTTGTGTTGACATTTTTAAGTATGTTTTTCAGGTAACCTTTAGCCATGGCGCGGTTGGAATAGGCTAGCTATGTTGGATCAATTCCTAGTAGCTGGAAGGACGTAGAATATCAAGTCTCAAGTCTATCGTCAGGGCCGGTCCCGAGGATTTAAGTGCCTTGGCCGAAGCCGAAAAAAAGGCTCATACGAACAAAATATATAAACTAAAA
Organism: Smallanthus sonchifolius; assembly: GCA_023525975.1. Classification (NCBI taxonomy): domain Eukaryota; kingdom Viridiplantae; phylum Streptophyta; class Magnoliopsida; order Asterales; family Asteraceae; genus Smallanthus; species Smallanthus sonchifolius. The sequence continues at coordinate 68,312,282 of CM042033.1, read as the reverse complement.
ATTTTTTAAACGACGATTAACGTTATAGCAATAAATATAGAAAAAAATATAGTATGTTATATTACATACCGTAATAGCTAACGGATGATTCGCGAAGCTCTCCTAGCATTCTTGACAGCAAACTCTTTGATCATCTCTTCGCAATTTATACTCTCTAAAATTTCGTTCTCGATAGCTATCATCGCCAATCCACTAAGTCTTTCTTGGGTCATTGTAGATCGTAAGTATGATTTCAATAACTTCAATTTCGAAAAACTCCTTTCTGCTGATGCCACCGTGACTGGAATAGTCAACATTATTCTATATCAACGAGACCCTGAATCTCATCATTTGTGATCCGTCGAACATGCTCTTTGATAACTGGGTCGAACTCTTCCACTATTTCAACGAGACCCAAGAAATTTCCATTACCTTAACAAATAAGAAGTTGAATCAATTATAACAATTTATTGGAAGTGGAATAAAAAAAGAGCAAATAAATTACCATTACCTTTTTGATACAACTTTTTCTTTGATCCACGAAAAGCTAAATTATGTTTGCCAAGAAACTTCACTATTGCAGTGATTCTCAAAAGGACTTGCATCCAGTAATCTCTTTCTTTCTTGAATTGCTCGTATTGGGCTTTATCAATTGTTTCGTTCAACTTCAATCTTTTACGCATATCAAACCACTTATTGATATTTGTGAGATGATCCGGGGAAAGTTCGTGGTTTTTTATACTAGTAGGTGCATGGTGCCAATCTACATAACCTTCCCCATCCAATTTACCTTTCTGAACGCCTTTTCTAAACACTTTACAACAGAAGCAAAATAATTTGTCTATTTCTTTCGAATATACTAGCCATGGCCGATCAACCTTCTCCATATTTGATAAAGTTCTTGTATAAAAAGCTGCGAAAAATCGTCTTCTATTTGTATCATACGGACCATAAACTATATTATTATCTCTTTTAGGACCTTTCTCGACTAAAAGTTTAATCTCATCAGAATTAAGTCCTTCCCACCTTCGTGGATCAAATATATCAATAGGATTATGTTCTTCCTCTTCCGACTTTTCAAGTTCTACTTCCACATGATCTTGTTCTTCAACATGTTCTTGCTCGTCCGCCTCTTCTACTTGTACATGCTCTTCAACATTCTTTTTAACAGGCGGTTTAGGCAAAAACTTCAATAGAGCACCGGCTTGAGACTTTGTCATTGCTTCATCTAGTTTTTTTCTTTTACGTTTTTGAGCACCGGATGATTGTTTAGGAGGCATGATTTCTAAAAATCAAATCAAAATTCAACAATTAACATTTACAATTCTAACTAATAATAAAAATTAATAAGTCAATTAATTAACAATGTATAGTTCAATGAGTCATGAAATAAGGGAAATAACTTGATTTAGGCAAATTGGCAATCATAAATTAAAATCAATTTGTCAAACAATTTAAAACTCATGGCATGGCAAACTAACATATGGTAAGTAATTCTAACTGAATGAATGGATATTAATACCTTTAAACCAACCAAGGCTGAACAACTGCAGCAATTTTTTTTTTTGGGTCGCCTATCGTTCGTGGAGTGGAGACGCCAGGGAGGCAAACAGGCACAAGAAAATTCCTTCCCTATTTGTAGAATTCATTTTTTTTATTAAAGGGTTAATGGGTTAACGGGTTTTAAGTTTAAATAGGCCCAAACATTCTAAAGATTAAATGGGTCCAACCAATATAAACATTAAAAGGGCCCAACCATTATAAAAAGGACTCAATCATTATAAAAAGGGTCCAACCATTATAAAAAGAGCCCAATATATTTTAAGTTTTCATAAAAAATACTCAATATATAAAACCGGTATTTAAAATTTTATAAAAAAACATATATATATACAGGCCCCGTAAAAATTTTAGGCCCCCGAAAAAACGGGCCCTGGCCGGCGGCCCGGCTCGGCCTACCCCAGGGCCGCCCCTGTCTATCGTTGATCTAGAAGAACTTAGATCATAGTATTACTTAGTTTTAGTAATTGTATATGTAATCAAGTCTTAGAAATCACAATTACCGCTTCCGCTATCGTGTAATGAACCAATCGTTGCAACCTGTATTTATTTATTTATTCATTAAGTAAATAAATTTAGGGGTGTGACAGATTGGTATCAGAGCAATGGTTTTAGCGAATTAGGTTTCCTTAGTGATACCTAGGCTCTAACCGGACTCATTTAGGGACCAAAATTTTTAAGACTTGCATCACACTAAAAATACCCAAGACTTGAGTATAGAAATTCCAACCGTTGCCGAACAATTTGTATAGACTATTAGTGTATGGAGTTACACTAGGGTACCATTAGCTCCACTAATACAATTACATGGCACATGCAATGAACACTGAAACACATACAACAATGTGGAAATAATAAACACTTACAACATGTTACTGTTCGGATTACGAGTCAAGAATAACGGGTACTCAGTATACTGCAACCTTAAAAGATCGAGTTACGAGCTGAGCTTGGACTACGACGACAACGATCGTCAGTTACCGATCTTGGTATCACAACAGGCTGAACCCGTACCAGAATCTGTACCTATGCCTGCGCCACAACTACTCCAGCCATGGAGGCAACTATCTTTCTAACGTATTTGCGATATAAATACTCTCCTTCATAAGTTATCGGATCGGATGCCTAGACTCTCGCCATGATATATGGCAGACATGGTTGCCCAGACAGAAGGGAATTCAAGGTGAATAAGCAGGACTAAATGGGAGAGAACTCCAAGGGTCAGAAGACCCAGACATACATCAGGATCATGTGGATCCATGCATATATACAGACTTGGAGCACGAATTGCTCGACACTCATTTGAGGATCTCTGCCCAACACATAGTGCCTGAATTTCACCATGCACATTTTATTTTAAGAGACACTGGTGGTGCCTCTTTACCATTAGCCTCATCCGACAACAGCCATATTCGGCAGATTCATGAGTATTGGTACACATAATTAAGAGTAATCCGATAAAACAATACACACTCCTGTACAAATGTGCAAACACAATCTAATGATTATTTCAAATCCATTTTGATTAAAAGCTAGGGATAGAAGAAACACTATAGGGATCAGGCAAGGCAAATTATCATTACGGGTGCACACGTAATCATAATTTGCAGTGCATGGGAACTTTAGTGAGTCTTGCTGTCTAAGCTGATGATCAACCCATGTTCTCAATCACTTGATTAAGGATTGGATCTTAACAAATCAGACTTCTCAATTAGGTGCTCACAAATCATTGTCCTAGTTTTGGAGGAACGAGAGAAATTCAAATTGAATTCAACCATTCCTTAGTGAATCCTGAACGGCGAAGGAATTCGCACATTCATTCCTTGAGATTCTACTGGTCAAGATAGCTCTAAATTGAGCATTACCACAACCCACGCTTACAATAATTGCACAATTACTGTGGGAGATTATAGCATAATCTCAAGATCCATCGTACAATTTAGTCTCACATATACTTGAAATTTTCGTCAGGAGTGCCAGGCACTAACTCCGGTAATGGGGCAGAAAAGATTTCTGACCCGCATACACATAGTACCTATGAGGTATTGTGGAAGCTCTATGTGAGACAAGTAGCTAATCTGACATTTCAGAATATCGGTCAAACAGGGTTGCTCTCGCAGCCATTGACATTCAATATACCTTTAAGTCTAACTATTCTCTTGGTAATGGATAAGCCAGGGTTGATGCTCAAGCGAAAGCCAAAGAAACTAAGTGTGGACTAACGACTATTGTCGAACTAACAGGGAAACGACATGCAAAACTCTTAAAGGAGTCCCAAATGCGAAATTTCATGCTAATCTCATTAGTTCATGATACGCATAAGGGACGTAAGCTCGAACTATTCACAACAGGCCACTGTCCACAAAGAGTTGAGAAGAATAATTTATTACTCTTTTGTACTCGCACTTCCCCAAAGTTTATCTTGTTGGAGGGATCCCAGATTTAGCTTAGAAGAGAGGTGTAATTGCATCTTTCACTCCTAGTTTTCTATAATTGGGAAGCTCTAGAGCATCTATTGTTAAGAAATGATCTCTTGGAGTAGACTCAGTTAGAATACAAAAGTCTCGACGTTCAACACTCATTACCTCAAGTTTATCCTTGTGCTAGGGATTTTGAGGCTATAACCTGAATGAGTGAAATACGTAATGGTAAGTCACCAAAGTACCATTCAAACACTAAGGGAGTGCATACATACTGTATGACTAATAGTTGGTCATCAACCCTTTCTGCCAACTTAATGGGTTGACAAGCCCATAGCCCATTTTGGGGAAAGCACTAATTCGATGAGACCATTCTCACAGTATCACTATTCATTTCCTCACATAGACAGAATGTGAATATTCCAAACAAATATCGAACTTCGCATGGCTTACATACTTTGAAGGTATGGTAGTTGAGACATGAGTTTACATATCAGGACGCTACAACCCAAAGGCTAGTCTGCCTCGAAAGGTAGTGCAAGCAAAAGGGTAAAGTGGTGATTAGACTCGAAGTTCGCAAATAAGAGCTCCCAAGGAACATCAATTCCTAGCTCCATGAAGGCACATGGAGAGGAAGATCCTAGAAAACATGAAACCTGAAATAAGAGAAAAGTCTTAGTCCGGGAAAATGCTTTCGAAAAGCATAAGAGGGACAAACATAAAGTTTCATTTTCATACTGTTTCATTACTACCCAATATACAACAAAAACTTAGACACCTCGTCGAGTAATTCTTTCATAAGACCTATAGTGCGTAGACGAATAGAGAGTATGTGTCAACATATGCTCAAGATTCGCAGGCACCATTCCTTTCATTACCAGGAATGAACATCACATAATCCTACCATATTGATGGTAATCAAATAAAGGAATTCTTGCACGTTTAATATCATTAGTCGGGGAAGTATTCGCTTTGCTTTCAAATACCAACTACCAAGTAAATGGAATCAAACAATTGAAGCCTAAGTTGGATGATACAGATATAATTTGAGTACCAGGTATCGGTAGCCTATGTGGGAGGTTATGGATGAAGTCCATAAGCCCAAGTACTCCGTTCATCCAGATTCGAATGAAACGTAAAAGGACCCCGAGGAACTCCATTATGTGGCCAATCATGAGAGAAGAAATAGCTATCTATGCTAGGAGATACTTGGCAATACAAGTAGAACGTTAGGAATCACCTGAGTGATCACAACAAACTCATATTTATCAATGGGAAGGGGAAGAGAATTCCATAGATTTCATTACAAATCTACCCAGAACACCTAGCGACTATGATACTATATGGTAATCGTCAGTCGTTTGACGAAATCCGCGTATTCCCTACCAATAAAGGAGACAGATAAAAGTAAGAAGCGTGCAACGCTATATATTAAGGGAATTAAGGCTAGGCATGGTATGCCAGTTTCCGTGCGGGTGTAATCGATTCCGGAGGAAATAGGGATACTCACCACCGTTGGCTGAGTTTTCATATAATAAAAACTACCATACCAGCATTAAAGCCACTCCGTTGAGGCTTTGTATGGTTGTAAGTATCACTCATCGCTATGTTGGGCGGAGATTGGCGAAAAGCATTTGACTGGTCCTGATATTGGCTAGGAAACCACTGACAAGATCGTCAAAATAAAAGATCGTCTGAAAGCCACTTAAGATAGACGAAAGAGAGTTGTGCTAGCAACAGACGAAAGCCATTAAAATTCTAAGTGGGAGACAAAGTCATGTTAAAGGTCTCATCTTGGAAAGGAGTTGCAAGATTTGACAACCGTGGCAAGCTTAACCCTAGGTACGTTGAACCATTTGAAATTTTGACTAGGGTTGACCCTGTAGCCTACAAGCTCAAGCTACCGCAAGAACTAAGCAACGTACACGATACATTTCATGTGTCTAATCTCAAAAAGTGTTTGTCAGACGAGACTTTGATCATTCCGCATAATGAAATTCACATTGATGATAAACTCCATTTCATCGAGGAACCGATTGAGATTTCAGATTGGAAAGTTCAAAGGTTGAGACGTAGTCGAATCAAACTGGTTAAAGTACGTTGGAACTCAAAACGTGGTCCTGAGTATACATGGGAACGAGAGGATCAAATGAAAACAAAATACCCCTCATTGTTTAAGGATACACCAGTTCAAGATGGCACGAATTGAATTTCGGGACGAAATTATTTTAACATAGGGAGAATGTGACACCCGACATTTCAGGTCAATAACCGTACATGGTCTCATTTCATATTTGGTAATTCTAGGAGTTACCGGTTCACGTACCAGGATAACCCGACTAAATACGAACACTAGTGGTTAAATTAAATAACCAGAAATATATATATATATATATATATATATATATATTACACAAAATTTACGTTGAACTATAATTTATTTTTAAGACTAAATCATATAATATACGTAAAAATAAAATAATGGACTTTTCGAAGACATTACTATGTAGCGCCACCTTTAGGTACTCATACCTACAAATAATCACCTCAACGAATTATACAACCCAAGATGTCAATATTTTCTTTAACAAGCCATAAACTTGTTAAAATTATAATACCGTGAGAAACCCAAACCGAATTTGTTTACCATTTAAAAACTCTAATCAATACTAGGTTACACTTAAACCTAATTATTTGATTTATTTAACCAACCCACCCTTGACTTTCTCAGCCGAAGCCAGAGAAGACCCCCCCCCCCCAACTCCTTGACTTTCTTAAACAAGTTTCAGAGAGAAACCCATACCTTATTATTGAGAACTCAGATATAAACCATACCCCCTCAATCAAATTCTCACAATTCCTTTTATCTCTCTCATTTCTTACGGCACCTACACCACACATATTTACTATTCTCCTGCTTCAAGCAGTAGAATTTCCCATCGTTGGTGTTCTAAGGAGTTTCAAGGATTTTCTTAAAGATTTCTAACCAAGCGAAGTCAAGATCATCTTCTCTGTTTCTCTCAAAAATCATCATCTCTGTTTAAAGGTAAAAACTCAATATTATCCATATTATTTTCTTTAAAACCGTAGCTAAACCTACAAATCGTTCGAACGCAAGTAAGATAACAAGAAAAGTGTGTCAAATTCAAGATTTAAAACATAAAAATATGCAGGACTGATTCTGTCAATCAAAAGTTCAGTAATCGAAACTATAGTTTCGATACCAGTTTACTCAATCGAAACTAGGTAGTTTCGATACCTATTGTTCAATCGAAACTAAGTAGTTTCGATACCTATTGCCCAATCGAAACTAGGCAGTTTCGATACTCTTCTTGCCAATCGAAACTAGGTAGTTTCGATACCCAGTTTACTCAATCGAAACTAGGTAGTTTCGACATCTGTCATGTTCAATCGAAACTAGGTAGTTTCGATACCTGTTCATCAGTCCCATGGGGCAGTATCTTAGAACTATTTTATAATGAAACAAGTGTTGAAAAACTAAAAAGATATTTAAACAAAAGCAATCAGATTTGCTAAGTCGGTGAACAATTTGCATATGAGACATTCGGTCATAACACGAATTACCCTTTTTGTAATTAGGGTACGAATAGTCAAGTTTGACTAGAACAATTATCATTACAAGCATACACAAACTCCAGGTGAGTTCACGACCCCCTTTTAACTTTTAAATGTTTTAGAAACATCGGGGGGAAAAACATACTTGCTTAACCCATTTTATACATTGGGGAACATCATTACTTGATACATTTGAGAAAACCTGAAACATATTTGCTTACACGTTTGAAAACCTAGAACATGTTTACAAACATTTTCATATGGTAACAAGAAAACAAGACCCGACCTTTATGTTTGCATGAGTGAACACATTTGGAGCTCGTAAAGTCCCCTGATCATCATATTTATAACCATTAGCTATAGATTAGCTTAAGATTCTATGGATAGTACTATTGGGATTGACACCCCCGGTCATGGTTAGTCGCGCTAACCATGGGTCCCTCTGACCGCATAGTGTTCAAACATTGCTCGTGAGGTACGAGCGAGGGGCAAAACACCTGTGTCATGGTTTGGTTATGCCTCATGTATGTACATATAATTTGTATTCCTAGCTAGTCTACAAATGGGTCAACATTACTTGTTTTGTTTATCATATTCATTGAAACGTTTTCGTGTAGATGGATCTGCCAGTCACTTATACACCAATGGTTTTGCCATTCGTTTACATGGAAATGTTTTTATCGATGTTTTCAAGGAAAACAGTTTCATATTATGGCCATGTACACAGTATCGATGTTTTCAGGAAAAATGACTTGTTTTATGACTATGAAGTCATCACATGTTTTCATTGGGAAAACTACTCGTTTTATGACTATGAAGTCTGGCCATGTTTTCATTGGGAAAACTACTCGTTTTATGACTATAAAGTCATCGGTTGTTTTCGAGGAAAACAACCTTACATTAAACCCGTGTACCTATTTTCAATGTTTTCAAAGAAAACAGTTTCGTATCATGGCCATGTACACAATATCAATGTTTTCAAGGAAAATCACTTTACATTGCAACAATCAAACCTGTGAACTCACCAACCTTTGTGTTGACATTTTTAAGTATGTTTTTCAGGTAACCTTTAGCTATGGCGCGGTTGGAATAGGCTAGCTATGTTGGATCAATTCCTAGTAGCTGGAAGGACGTAGAATATCAAGTCTCAAGTCTATCGTTGATCTAGAAGAACTTAGATCATAGTATTACTTAGTTTTAGTAATTGTATATGTAATCAAGTCTTAGAAATCACAATTACCGCTTCCGCTATCGTGTAATGAACCAATCGTTGCAACCTGTATTTATTTATTTATTCATTAAGTAAATAAATTTGGGGGTGTGACACTATTGACGGATATAACATGACTGTTATGATCTTATGAAGTTATGATTAAATATTTAACAAGTGTTGTTACCTAAAGAGAAATGATTTTTGTGTCATAAAAGTATTCACCAGCTTATCGTTGACGTTTCATTTTCAAACGTTTTCAGGAAAGGAATAAATGAACATTATCTGTCGGCATTGGCTATGGATATAGTCCCAAAGAAAGATGTTTGTTTTGTTGTTAGTCGGGTCTGGCTACCGATGTAGACCCGGGAATAACCATCAAGAAAATTATTATAGGTTCGTGCTAACGTGGACTTTGGCGGCCTAAGCACAAGAAAGAACCGCAAGAAAAAATACAAGGCTAGGTGTCCTAAGGATTACAGTCCCTAGGCATTTTACCTTCCTTGTGGACTAAAAACACATGTCTGCTAATAGTTGTTTAATGATTTCAGTCTTCATTGTAATCAAACAAGATGGGCTTTTAAACCCTAGTATTTAGTAAAAGATCTTTGTTTACACGACAAGATTCTTATATTTACAAAATCAACCCTCGGGGTTGAGGTTTTGAAACAATGATCCTATAACAAACGTTTTCCGCTGCAAAATACACATACTCTGAAATTAAAGTCGGTACCAATCGGTGTTGCACCCAGAACGCCCGGGGGTGCCCGGGGCGGGGTGTGACAGATGAAGTTAAAGCTTTAATTCATTGTGGATTTTGAATGTTATGAACAAGCCTTCCGCTGTAATAGATATTCTGATTTCCAGTTTAAGAACTATGTTTACATGTTTTGTGCCAACTATGAGACTACCCAGGTTTGGGGCGTTTCAAGTTGGTATCAGAGCCATAGTTTGAGAGATTCGGACATTTGCAATAATGTCTTAACTTAAACTGAGAATGAGACAGAGAAAGGAATGTCAGTCAGAGTAGTCCGACCATGAAATGATAGTGGAAAGGAGGCAGTCAATATCTTAACATTGGACGTAGACAATAAATGCCTTAGTACATAATGTAGACAGTAAATGTCTTAGAACAAGGTATAGACGGTATGCGCCATAAAGTAGAAATCGGGACTTGGATGCGAATGTTAATCCTGACGGGAAATGTTCAGAACCCAAGTAGTAAAGTAAATTAGAAATTTCATATCGGTCTCTGTAATTAGTAATTTACATTACTCGAGGTGTTCTAAATGATTACCTATCATGATGACACGAGTATTCCTTGTTCGCAGATAGACACTGTTATGCCTAGAAGAAAAAGAGGAGGTCGTACGAGGGGTCGAACTGGCCGAAGAGGCCGTCCACCAATTAACCGAGTACAGGTAGAGGAAAGTGAACACTCCCGTAATGAGACTGGGTCCGTTAGGAATGAGGAGAATGACAGAGAACACAGTGTAACAAATCCCAGTGCTGGGCATGAAGAAGGGCTAACCCTGGAGCCTATTGTCAGAGCAGCGATAGCCAAGTAGGTCTCTTCAGTCTTGAAAGACGTCTTACCGGCAGCCCTGGCCGAGGCCATGAAGGAATTTGGAAAAGAAAGGAAAAGGGGTTAGAAAGACAAGAGAGAAGAAAGTGATGAGGATACTGAAGTCACCGACAGTGACAAGTCTGATGGTGATGAACCTGCCCCGGGTTGCAATTACAAATCCTTCTAGGGTTGTGACCCACCAAATTTTGATGGGAAGAAGGATCATGTTGCCACTTTCGAGTGGATTGAGAGGATGAATGGGGTGATTAACATCAGTGAATGTCGGGAGGACCAGCCAGTCAAGTTTGCCACTCACTCATTCACTAATGAAACTCTGAGCTAGTGGAGGACTATCCATCAGTCAAAGTCCTCTACCGCTCTCAAGAGGATGAAGTGGGATGACCTGAAAAAGATGGTGATTCGTAAATTCTGCCCACGGAATGAGATTGACAGGGTGGAAAGTGAATTTCTGGGGCTCAAGGCTGGCAGTATAACTCATCGCCAGTATACTTCATGGTATAATGAACTGGCACAGCTGATGCCTCACTTGGTTTACTTTGAAGAAAGAAGAATCAAATACTACATCAAGGGACTGCTATAAAGAGTTTGTGTTCTTGTGAAAGCCAACACTCCAAAGAGTTTTGAATCTGTGGTGAAACTAAGTGGTATTGTGTATGATGACTTCGATCATGAGGACCCACTCCCTGCTGAAGTTTCAAAGTAAGTATCGAGTGCTATTAAACGACCAGGGAAGGAGTGGTCTGAGTCCAAGAAGAAGAAGCCGAGGATAGAAGAGCAAGGGATTTGTGTCAAATGTGGGGAGGGCAGGGGCGCTACCACCTCCACCAACCCATAATCTTGTTACTAACTCCAATAAAAACTATATATATCTTTAAAAAAATTTGTCAGCTTAAAAAAAAATTAAAGTCCACAGCCTCCCGCTTACTGTCCTTAGGCTCCACTAAAAAAGACGCCACATGTCCTCTTACTATTTATCAAAGTTGTCTAATTATATATAGTATATAATATTTTATATATAAATAACTACTAAGAGCTTCCAAAGCCTTTCTCTGTACTTCCGGGTTACATCTTATGTAACTCTACGATTTTAACTAAACTATCCTTGGAATAGACGACCCTTCGGCCGTCTTATTCTAAGCTTCTCTCGAAGTCTTATGTGTTGGTGATCTTCTAACTCCAATATTTTCATTTCTCGATTCAAGATAAATCTATAGAAGGTCTTGAATCATCAACCCAACTTTAAGGCTTGATGATACCTTATGAAGGTACGATATATAAAGTTTGGTAATATGTGATCTATAACCCACTTATGTATATATCAATAAGCTTAATGTGACAACTGACACCTTCATTCGTTGACGAGAAGATATCATCTCAATTCTTTATCCTTATCATTGGCTGCAATGTTGCAATCATTATATTTATTCAAGCTTTCAATATAGACTTTTATGTGATGTCTATCTCTTGCATTTTCCTCCAAGTAATCTTTATATGATCTTCAATTGGCTTTTTAGTGTGTATCTTCGGATGCTATCATCTTGTGTACCAAGGTTGATCTTCAACTATTGTGTTTATCTTTCAATGAATTACCTACTAAGATTAAACATAAAATAGTTTCATGATTGCAACATTTAATTGGGCCTCATCATTCTTCAAACGTACTAGTCATACCAGGTAAAGTGGATACAGGCTTCAATGCACATACGGGTCGTACCCTGTCGGGTGTACGGGACGTACCTTCATGTCTTCTATCTTTTTGGTAATCCATTTAATAGAATTGTTTCTTATTATCTTGAACTTTGAATTCATATTATTGATCTTCAAGTTGAACTTCATTGGATACTTGATTGTAGCATAACAAATTTGTTCTTTACATTTAGTTTTCAAGATATGTCAATCATTTAATCCTAATAAGTTGATACAAGTTAACAAGCCAAGATCTAAAATACAAAACATTGCCAAACTTAATTGCATTATTGGTGATGGTACGATACAACAATAGTTCTTACATTGATTTATAGTGCATATGGTAATACAATAATACTAACCTATACATATGAATAATTACCCGTGGCCCAAGACATTACACTACAAATTAGAGGATCTTCAGCGACGTACACGATCCCTTGATGAAGGTAGGGTCCGTCGGTGAAGGTCTGTGGGAAAAAAAGGGTGTGGGTAAAGAATTTAACGTCGACGGATCACCGAGCGGCATTATAGAGGGATCACCAACGAAAGATAGTCAAAAGTCATGGTCGGATAATCACCGACTGATCTTTCATCAATGGGTTACCGACAAAATGTTTCTCACAAATAATATCTTACTAACGACTTAAAAGCCTAGGAAGAAATAGTAAATTCTTATCTTTCAACCCATCGGTACTTAATCGATGGATTGCCAACAACTGTTATAAAAACTATTTTGTGTTAATTTGAGAATTTCTCCTATTGTATGAAATGTGTCGGTATTAACCGACAGAACAACGATAGATGTAAATAAACTGCATTTTCAATATTTCAATCATGTTGTCGTTGATCTGTTAGTAATCGTCGACAAAATGATTCGTCGATGATAGCTTCGTCGTTGATATCTATTTGTTTGTCTAGTAATGTTAGTAAAATCTTCTTAGACGATTCTACATCTTAATAGCATAGCATCTAAAGGACGATTCCCTTCATATTTCTTAATGTCTAATTATACGTTCTCTCTCAAACTAGAAATACTGTAAGGATATATCTTAAAGGGATAAAAATATAAAATATGTAGATCTAAACAGGTAACTATTATATATTTATATGTCTCATAAAATTGTGTCATGTTAAAGACTATTTGCTTAAAAAATTAGTTCTTTAATAAATAACCAAGTGTAAAGTATAATTAAAAAATCATAATACTTAAATAATAACAACCTTACAATAATTTTAAAAAAAATTATAATTTAAGTAACTTTTAAATTTCAATTATATTTCAAATAAAACATAGTGCAATTTATCAAATAATCAAGAATCAAATTTTATGCCAAAATACTCATTATAATGGTCTTCTATATGAAACGTGTAAATAAAATATGGAGAAAGAAACAAAATCACATGGGAAATTCAGAGTAGCTGCCTTAGTGAAAATGTAACAGAGGAATTATTGGTTTTCTTTTCTATGGGTGAAAGAATCCATGACAATCCCACGTTTCCTTCTCACCTCACTTTGCCTTTTTCAATTTTCTATTATTTTAATATAATTTTTTAGTTTAAATTATTTATATAATACATTTTTCTTTAATACGAAACATCAACCCAAATGGGTTTTTATTAGGGTTCGTAACCCTTTGTGTGTTCTTGCGTCGCCTATATGGCGACAATCCTAAACGAATACGTAATCAGTTACTAGGTTACAAACTTGACACAAAGACTTCCGAACCTATTTATAAATATATAATGACTCTAAACTATAACTATCACATATATACATAATTAACCCTTGACTTTGTTTAGGCAAGTGATTGGGATTATATCCAACAATCACCTCCTTACCACGATCAACTTGTAGCAGGTCTTTGACACCAAGTAGTTCTCTCACAGTGATGAATTTTGTACTTGGTAATGTCTTGATTAATATGTCTGCTCTTTGAAGTTCTCCAATTATGTGTTCCATGGTGAGTTGTTCTTTCTCAATGCATTCCCTTATGAAATGTTAACATGTATCAATGTGTTTATTTCTTCCATGAAACACACGATTCTTCATTAAAGCGATAACGAACCTATTATCAACCATTGTAGTCACTTTCTCTTCTTTCCATCCAGATATTGCACTAAGTAGTCTTTTCAACCATAACGCTTGACATGTTGTTGTTGTTACAACCATGAATTCATATTCACAAGATGATAGTGCTACGGTAGGTTGTTTTTGTGTGCACCAACTAATTAGAGAGTTTCCAAAGTAGAATACTATCCATGTAGTCTTTTCCTTCTTCTATGTCAACTCCATAACTACTATCACCAAAACTAAGTAGTTTGCATCCTCCATTGCTTTGATATGTTATGCTAAAATCCTTAGTTCCTTTGATGTAACGTAATATCTGTCTGGTGGTTTTTAGGTGATGCTCCTTTGGTTTTTGCATGAAACAACCAAGTAATCCAACAAAATAACTTAAGTCTGGTCTTGTGTGTAGTAGATACCTTAGGCGACCAATTAGACTTCTATACTTTGTACGATCAACTGGATCTCCTCCTATTTTTGTCAGTTTGAGTCTTGGATCCATTGGTATCTTTGTTTTATTGCATTCAAACATTTTCGCATCCTTGAGTATTTTATTTATATTACCACTCTTCTTGATTGATATTTCACCCCCTGTTTGGGTGACTTCTATTCCCAGATAATAGGCTAATAAGCCTAAATCACTCATTTCAAATTTCTTCTTCATTTGAAGTTTAAACTTGTCAATTTCTTTCTTTGGAGTCCCGGTTACTATCATGTCATCAAAATAAAATCCAATCAGTAAGGTAGAAACTTGACTTATATTTGTACACAGTGCTTGCTCTGATGTACATTTCTTGAATCCAAGAGATTTCAAAGTATGATCTAACTTTGCATTCCATGCACGTGGTCCTTGTCTTAATCTGTATAGGGCTTTTGTAAGTTTGTAAGCTTTTTCTTTGTTTTATGGTTTCACAAAACCCACTGGTTGTGAGACATACACTTCTTTCTTTAATTCGCCATGAAATAAAGCAGACTTCACATCCAGATGATGTAATTCCCAAATGTTGTAGGCTGCTAAGGCTAAGATTATGCGAACTGTTTCTATCCGTGCTACAGGAGCAAAGACTTCATCAAAGTCTATTCCATGTTGCTGCACGTATCCTTTTGCGAACTGTTTTTACCTTGGCATATGCTATGCATCCAACGATTCTAAGTGCTAGGATTTGTGCATAGGTTTTAAAACAATTTTGAAACACGCAGCGTAAATAAAGCACAAACCGATCTAGGCTAAAACCCTAGATCGCCCACCAGCAGTCAAAATGCAAACCAAATAATCAATAACACAACCATAGGGTGTTTAGGGATATACCTTTCACGAATAGAAGACGACAACCAAATTGGAACATTACATGACAACAATCTGGTCGCTAGGTCCGGCTACACGAACTAAAACCCGCAACTCTAATCACCCGTACAAACCCGGATCTCTATCCGGTTTGATTCCGAAGCACCTGAATCCAAAATCGAATCTCTATTCAATTCCTTCCGATCACATGGTATCACCACCAACAGAAACGGTGACAATCACCCGTAACGGCAATGGCGGCGTGCAAGGTAGTTCACGGCGGCGCGTGAAGATGACCGAAAAGGCAAGTGGAAACTAGCCGACGATCGATGATAGTCCAATGGCGGAGGAACGGTGACGGCGGGGTGTAGACAATCGGCGGCGAACGACAGAGCGTGAGTGGTGCGGCGGTGTTGGCCGGTCGGGTTAGGCGGCGGCTAGAAGGGCAGAGGGGATTATAGTTTGCTACTTTTGCAATTAGGTGTTGTCTCTCTTTATTAATTACCTACCCCACTCTTGTATTTATAATAATCTTGTAATTTAATCCCTAAGTTAGGGTTTAAGTTTGGATTAATTACATTTTTAATTCTTGTGATTATCATATAATAACAAACAACCAACCACTTCGGTTATTTAATTATATAACCTTTATATAATTAGGGACTATATAATTATGTAATTATAAATACATTTATTTAACTAACAATTAATTATGTATATCTCATATATATAACTAATTATTTTTTTGTAATTCCAAATTAAAAAAAGTTAATTAATTATTTGTAATTCCAAATTATAAATATTAATACGCCATAAATTATTCCAAATAATTTAGACAAATATTTCATAAATAATCATTTCACCATATTATCAATTCGTGTAAGGTTCGTTTAACTCTTTAAGCAACATGTTAATATATTGTTGTTCGTGGTGTAACTTTTTTGGATCTTATCTCGGTGGCCGTGTTGTCAACTATCGTGACTCGGGCATACAAATTCAACAGACACCCACTTGCACGAGTCTCGATCATTGTCAACACAAACAGTGGTGAACGTCTAGCTACTCCCACTTGCATGAATCTCGGTCATTGTCAACACAGACAGTGGTGGACGTAGCTACATCTCACTTCCCCCACTAAGATATGACGTTTTACAAAACCGTCTACCATCCTCGAGTAGTCTAAGTACCCTTAACTATTTGTAATAGCCATGATAATCAGTCAATCATCCTTTCTGTAATAAACATCTATCAAACATAAGACATGGATCAGATCTTCGTCCTCATATAGTGTTCGATTGATCTCTTTCTCGATCGAGATTCAAAGTGATCTATCAAACTCTCTTGCACACAAAGTTTGAAGTAAATACTCACATTTAAGACCTTAGACTTTTAAGTCATATCTTGGTATCTTCCACCCAAAATCAAAGATCATGGATTAGCAAGGGACTGTTTGTGAGACTTATAATATCTACATTCACACACTTTGTTGTATTTGAGAGTGACGGTCCCTACTAAAATTACGGGTAATTAGTAAAGATGATCACTACCTAGACTAGCGATAAGAGAATATGTGATCACTACCTTAATAGTGAAAAGATGAGTGGTGATCACTACCATTTTAGTAAGACGATTGAGTGATGATCACTACTATATTAGTGAGACATGAAGAGGTAATCACCATCTTTTAATGAAAAGATTGTAAAGTTGATCAAGGTATGCACGACACTGACTATTATACATGTATGATGAATAATCATATATTATATTTTGAAATGCAAAATACAATAAACACTCGCACCAAACGTATGCTTTCTGCAAGTTCTATTGAAGTTTGAACATAGTTTAAACTCTAACATTACTCTGGTGGTTCTACAGAATGGCCATTATCTCCTCCTTACAGTTAGCATGTTCCAAATTGCATTAAAAAGAAAAAAAAGACTCGGGGTGTAAAGATAGTACATACCCCAAGCTGTGTCAAAACTTGGGAGACTACTTCATCAGAGAGGAGGGGAGAGGAGATTAAACATTTGTGTGAACTTGTAGTAACCACCGATTCCTATCGGTCATCATGCAAAGGCCGATAAGATGTTCTTCCTGAGGGTGAACTCGTCAGCCTTTGAAGGGCTAATCGACTGCACAAACAGACATAGAAAAAACGATCAGATATTTTACACGTAAAAGATGCTTCATTTCAAAGTTGGAGATATGATTTTAATAGCTGATGTTGGAAATATATGTACAAGTATAATATTGATTTGTGTTTGTTAAAAAAAATTAATAGGAAAGAAAACCTATCTTTGGCCTACCGGACATAACTATTAAACTCTTAACAAAAATATACTAATAACTACAATTACAAAGTATAAGTGTGTATTTATAAATATATATGCACACATACCTGTACATATATTTATGAACACACACACACATATATATATGCACACATCTATATTTGTATACATGTGTGAATATAAGAATAATGGTTTGACAGCCTTAACATGAATTGAACTATACAAAGTAAGCCCCATATGAAAATAACAGAAGTCGACACAAAAGTATTTGGTTCGAAGGGAACATAACATATTTAATTTGATTAATTTATCAAATTCGGTATGAAAACTCTACTTTTAAACAATACAAAAAAGAATACTAGGAGAGTAAAAAAAATACTTTTATGTTTTTAATAAAATTTATATTAGGATGTAGACAATAAAACTATATATCCAGATGTATATTACAAATTATTAGATAAAAACTAAATTGTATACAAAATGGAATTTAGAAAAACGGAAAGAAAACAGGAATTGGTAATTTTAAATGTCGCAGAAAGGAAGGTTAATGAATCCGGGATTACCAGCCCAGGAAGTACTTCTCAGATAGATTTCAAATGATTTACCTTACTTTCAAAATAACAAAAAAAAATACAATAGTTTAAATAACTTTTTTTGAAGCATGCAATACTTTAAAAAAAAGGTTGAACTACATCATGTCATCAAAGACAGTTGTCATTGATAACAACTGACGTAATTTCCAGCAATCAGCAGAGAATTTACATAATATAATGCTTAAAACGTATTAATTACCTTAGCAAGAATACGTTCTAGACGTTGGATCTCGTTCTTTGCATAATCGCCACCTTTGCTCAGGCTACTCTTGGCGGCTTTCACATATATCTTGCCATATCTAAGGTTCACATTGAAAACCAAGTGTCAAAATGTGTTGACACGCTACCAAAAATAATGCACCATATTCCACAAGCATTTCAAGACCACAAAATTTATGAAAAATAATCAAAAGAATGTATGCAAGAAGCTGAATAAAAAGATAACCTAGCAGCAGAACCCGTGAGCTTTCCAACTTCCTCCTCAATCTTAGCATATACTGCTTTCTTTTCGTCATTACCACCGGTTACAAACTCCTTCACTAAACTGTCCAATTCTTTGATTAAACCAGCCTACATTGACCAAAACAAAATTATAAAAAAAGAAAGAAATATTAAATTTATACTAAGGGATAATTTCATACATCCCCCTTAAAAGTTGAATATTATCATATTTACCTATCAAAAAATCATACTATCAAAATATACACATTTTCATATCTTTGACATAAATACAGTGCACTTATATAAAGGTAAGGATAAGGAGAAGGGTATAATGGTCATATTGCAAAATGTATTTAATGAAAATGTAAATATGAAATTTTAAGTGTTTTGAAAAGGGTGTATTTGATATTTATTAACATTTGGTTGGGTAAATATGATATTATTGCAAGTTTTTAGGGTATATATGAAATTGCCCCTTGTACTTTTTGGTTAAAGCTCAACTTCTAAGATAGTTCACTAACGTTGGACGTGAGTTGCCCTTTTGCGTCACGACTTGTACCGCACTTTTCATTAATGAACGTCACAAAACTATCAATGTCACGTCCACCTTCATAGTCTTCACCATCTTTGTTATTCTTTGGGAAGAATTTTATGGTTGGAAAACCACTCACACCATACCTACAAGATCCAATTTTTAATGTAAGTGACAACAATTTAATCCCCAAACGACTATCATCCTTCTATGGTTTTTGTTTTTTAGTCATATAGGCGATATATATAGCATAACTTTTATGTCTACAAAGAGCCACAATTATCTTGTTACTTACTTTTCTCCAATATCTTTATGATTGTCAGCATCAATATTGGCAATAACTACATCTTCCTCATTTTTGAATGCAGCTGCGAGACTTTCGTAAGTCTGTGACAAAGAAGATACAATTAATATACTGTTTTTGTACAATTAGGGTCCAGTAAACAAACTAATACTAAGAGCTAAGATTCATACGGGAGCAAGGCTCTTGCAATGCCCACACCTGTAATGGGAGACAAAATTGCAAAATGTAAGTCAGCAATAATCAATAAACTGGTTAGGATCACACTGAAGAGCTTCAATACCTTATTAGCTTAAGTGTTTATTTCATTGTTATATTTAAGAATAGAATAGAAAATAAATCTAAACCAAATATGACTGACCAGGGTGCGTAGAACTCGACCAACACATCCTTTTTGCCATCCAAAACGACTTCATTGAAGTTGTCAGAATTTAGCACCACCACACTTGAGGGAACTGAAGCTATCTTTACATTGGTCCCTGAAAATGAAACAATATCGCAATGTTAAACACAATTAACCTCAAAAGCCTACCAAGAAAACTAAAAACAAAAATTTCACAGTAAGAAATGGAAAAGGGTTGTCATGGATATGTTTATGGCTCATGATAACTTGGAGATATGTAAAAGAAAACAAGAAAAAAGAAAATATAAATTGTGTATGTGTGCAAATGTATGTATGAAGTGTAACTAATATGCCCAATTCATTCTATTCAATCTTCTTTACCTACAAATACAATTTTACAAAGTAAAAGACAAGAGGAAAGAAAGAAAATCAACAACAATATGACTACAGTAACTCATTACCTCCTTCAAGATTTACAAACTCAACAAGTGCTTCAGCTGTGCGGGCGCCTTCATACCTAAGGAAAGATTTGACATTTACGTTAGTAAGCTAAAAAAGTTGAATTTAAACATATAGGATAGGTAAAAAGCGCATGATGATTGGTGATAACTGATTATTAGTAAACAGTATAAAAATAACACTTACTTTTTGGGTTCCAAAGATCCCTTAGGAAACCACTGGATGGTGGGGTAACCAGAAACACCATATTTGGTACAAATACTCTTATGCTCGTCACAGTCCACCTGCCAACACAGACAGCGTAAAGATACAATAGCATCAATAGCTATAAGGAGGATACACCATCTAGATTAAAAAACAATCAAAAACCATATATTGCCATCAAGTTCCTAATGCTAACTAATTATGATATCTATGACAGTTTAGACTCAAATCATTAATTGGAATTTCTACATGTGGCATAAAATCTTGTTAAAGGGAGCGAGCTGATTATAGCATTGGAAACAGTTCCACTCTAAAAGATGTCCATCACAAAAGCCTTACAAAAAACAAAATATGATATTGGTATAAACAAGCAAACAAACATACCCAGCAAAATCCCACTTCAAAATATGATATTGGTATCAAATTTCAATATTGCATACAGGATTGGATCTTTTTTGTGAAGAAGTCAAAAACATATGTGCATTAGTGCAGAATGAGTTATACATACTTAAAGCCCCATGAGCCTTGTAGCATTCAATATAGAACTTTTGAACTGTCATGAGATGATAAACTTGGCTGACCCAGTTGCACAAGCTGAGAAAATCACTAATGCAAATTTTTGAACGTGTTATACAAATCCAAGTTGGTAAAAACAATACACGACATCATGAGTGATTCAGACAGAACTAAAATTTTAAAATACAGATAGCCAAGAAGTATACAACAATCATATGTTCTCAATTTAAAACATGAAAAGGAAGCAATGAACATGGTTGGAAAAATCGCTAGGCGGGCGGTGGGGTGGGGCCTAAGCCTAGGCGGGATTAATCTGATTGGAATTTTTATATGTAATTTTTCAGTTTTTTATATATATACACACATTTTTATATGTAATTTTTATAAAAATGTTAATTTTTAAATATTTATACACATATTTGGCTGCAATTTGAAGGGTTTGGCTGGAAAATCCAAAGTTTTGCCGAAAAATCCAAGGTTTTCACCAGAATTTAGCTGAAAATTTCAGGTTTTTGCCGGAATTTTCACCGGAATTTGGCCGCCTAGGCCCGCCTAGGACCGATTCCGATTAATGGTCCGCCTAGCTCAAAATTACAAGTTAAATGGCCGCCTAGGCCCGATTTTTACAACACTGGCAATGAAACAGCAAATTCTTGCTGTGAGAAAATTAAAATCTCGGAAAAGTTATATTCCAAAGATATACAAGAACCTCAAAGTGTTACCTTTCCAATCAAAACGGATTTTGATTTTTTGAAGCTCGCACCAAGTTTTTCATATTCAGGAGCAAGCTTTTTACAGTGCCCACACCTGCCACATCAAACGAGTCAAAACTCAAAATTCAATGTTATATTCACATATTATGATATGAAATTTTGAAAATCTTAGCAAACATTTCAAGGAAGGAAACTCAAAATCATTTACAAAACTCTTGTCTACACGAAACCAAGTAAGCTTCAATAAGGTGTTTAAGATTAGTGAGATCTTCTAAAGCTGTTCAAGATTATACAACACATCTATATCTATACTATATAATAAATAAAGGTTTTTTCATGCCACGTGTCGCCTCCATATTCATTCTCATCATTTTTTTCCCGCATCTCTCTCTTATTCAATACACCTAATATATTTTTAAAGAAAATACTAATTATACTAATAAAACACATTTATTTTAAATTATCTCTTATTATAAGAAACTTTGAAATCTAATTATATAACTTTTAATTTCAATCAAATAGTAAATGAAAGTCAAATTACATTAAATAGTAATTAACGTATTTTCGAAACTCAATTATATATTAATTTTTACATATTTTGAATTTTGTTTTCTATCCTTATTATATGTAACATATTTTACACCTGTAAAATATATACATAAAGATTTAAAAATTTTATGTATTGATATTTTTCACCCTGTGTGTAGTACACGGGTTCTAAGCTAGTAGTGAAGATATAAAAAGACATTACAAAAACCACAGTACATTTAGATTATGACAAAAACTATAAATCCCTATATCAATACAACAGTTCTTATAGCTTAAACAAAACTATCTAACCCTATATCAATGATGTTAAATTTGGGTTTCCCTTACCAATTTTAGCTACTGAGATTTGTGGAAGCATATAGAATGAACCCCGTGTAATCAAAATGAAATCAACTCTATATACCAAGAGATATCACATCTTAAGTTGGTGAAACAGAGCAAGACGCATAATTAGTGCAAGAACATACTAAAGTTACCTAATTGTTGTTTCATATCAATTTTATTTAAACTTCCAAAAAGACAAGTTAGGTAACTTGCTAGCACAAACCAAACAACTAAAATGGATCAGCCAGCCTAGCCACCGACAGCATCTCAGATTACTCAACCTAACACAGATCTAGATCTAACACATCGAGAACACAAAAGTAGGCTTCAGTAAGGTGTTTGATTAGTGAGATCTTCTAAAGCTGTTCAAGATTATACAATACATAGAAAAGACATTTAGCTTATGACAAAAACTATATAACCCTAAATCAATACAACAGTTTGTCTAGCTATATAACCCTATATCAATGAAGCTATATTAAGGTTTCTCTAACCAACTTTAGCCACCGAGATTTTTGGAGGCATACAAAATGAACCACGTGTACTTCAAATGAAATCAAATCTATATATCAAGAGATTACACATCTTAAATTGGTGAAACAAACATAATACCTAATTGTTCTAGCACAAATCAAACAACTAACATGGATCAACCAGCCTAGCCACTGACAGCACCTGAGATTACTCAACCTAACACAGATCTAGATCTAACACAAAAGAACTAAAAAATCAAATTATTCTCCTAAATAATAGATGCAAAATTAGAGACCAGAATCCACTTTCATCATCAAACACACTTCAATAAGCTGTATAAGCACTATAAACCGAATCACAAAGCTAATTTACCAGAAACAAAATCAGTCAAACAAATCCGCTAGCCGGCGAATCGGCGATATCCTAATTTCAACGATAATTAACAATTCAACTAATCAGATCGACAAAAATAACAGTTAATAAGATGAGATCAGTTCAATTACCAAGGAGCGTAGAACTCGACGAGAGCGCCGCGATCCTGGCCGACTTCCTTCTCGAAGTTGTCTTCCGTCAGGACGACGACGTAAGCGACCGCCGGCGATAGGAAGACGAAGAGAGCTAGGGTTGCTAACGTGAAACAGATCGATGATCTCGACATTTTTTTGGTTGGTCAGTTGTTGAAATGAATCGTGGAGAGAAGGGTTTAGATGTGGTAGATTTAAAGTGAGCGTGGGCGAGACCGAGTCTGTTCTACGTTAACGTTTAGGATCCGATTAGTGACTTTTGACTTTTTTTGTTAGTCAATATCTTTCTTTTCAAGAAATATAACAGCTTCCAGATAAAAATAAAATATGAATAAAGTTAAATATATAGCTGTAAATAGTTTTAGTTGAACACACGGTAAGAAATCTAGAAAGATCGATCAGGGTTTGAATAGATTATTTTTATATAAGGTTGGTCTAAATCACATAAAACAAAATTAAATTTAAATACCCATTTGAAGAAACCAAGATCAACCTAGTTGAATGAGTTATTTTATCAATCATGAATTTTCTCCTTTTTCAAAATAAAATAAAAAATTGACTTTAAGGTGAACAATATAATCAACATGTTTTGTGTAAATAATAGGATAATTGTTGGTTAAATTGATATAATCAAATAGCATTGTTGTAAATATTTGACTATTACTCGTTACTTCCTTTAAATATTTCATTTATTCTTATTTATTATAGTAGGGTTTCACATTGACTATTGATTACTATTGATTTAAGATAACAACTCTCTTAAAAAACTCAAGAAGGACAAAGAACAACTGGAACAATTTTCTCGTGTATTTTTAATTATGCTTAACAATTACATGTAAAAGAAATAAAGAAGAAGGCATGTTCTCCTAAGGATGGAATCCATACGAAGCGTAGCGAAGTGCCATGGCGGCCACCACTCAGTTTGTCTGATGGCGTTAGGAGAAGTTCTAACGAGTCGCCACGATGGAAGCCACTCATGCTTCTAGGCTGCACATTTTGATACCCGGATATGAGGACGTTCTGCAAATACATCAAAAGGCTCATCCATTCGGAGTTCTATCATTGCTCCACATGTGATCAAATCCGTAGCACGGTTGGTTATGTCACATTGGGTACAAAATTTAGCTATAGTCCACTTCCCAAACTTTGTGGGCTCCTCAAATTTCTTGTTGTAACATTCTTGATTTTCCTGTAATTGTTTTAGTGTAATAAACAATGTTTCATTTCTAATTCTAGTGCAATACTTTGTATTATTCGTGTAAGCATTTAATTCCAAGGTTTCAATGCAAAATCTTAATTTTTACATGTACACATACATACATTTTTTTTTAAAGTTAAAGAATTCTATATATATCTTACAATTTTATTCCATATGTATATATATAAATATATATGTATTTATTTTTAGAATTAACTACATGGATGGCCCCTATGGTTTACCCAGATTTCACTTTTGGCTCCTAGGAATGTGAAACTACAAGTTTAGCTCAATAGTTTGCACGATTGTAACACACATGGCCCCTGGGTTGGATGTCCGTTAATTTTATCAGTTAAGTGAGTGTAAAATGACCAAAATACCCATTACATTAAAAAAAATAAAAAACAAAGATTATAAATCATAAAACCAATCCCAAACACCCCCTTTCTTCATCTCCAAACTCCCACCTTCCTCCACCACCACACTTCATCCCCAACCCAAACTCCCACCTCTCTATTTTCTCTCTACCAGCACAGATTTTTTGAACCCAGATTCGCAACCCCCCACATTGCCACATCTTTTTCACCATTTCATCTTCACCTGCAAATCGATTTTGAAAATCAAGAGAGAGAGAGAGAGATCTCTGACCACACTGAAGCAGGAGGCTTCGGTTTACCAGCATCTTGAGGCTGAACATTACTCGAAGTCCCTGATGTGTTTTTGGAACCCGAATTAGCGTGGGTTTCCACCGGGGTAACCAAATCGATCTCCATGGAACCTAGGGCTATCGGAATATTATCCCCCACCTCAGGACCGTCATGGGAGGCGAGTGTATACCTGCCTGCGAGGTCATATTTGGACCCTTCATAGACAACGGGAGATCTTTTGCCCCAATCGAAGCTGTTTCCCGGAAGAATTCAGCCACCCTAAGATCGGAAAGGAGAGGGGAATACCTGATTTGGGGCTTCTCCTTGCGAACCGCACGGTTTCCATGCCTCCTGATGGCGCCACAATCGCTATTCCGGTCGTATGGTGAACCCCTACTAGAGTTAGGGTACCCTCGCCGGTGGGATTGAGCGCTAATCGGCGACTAATTGGATAATGGATCTGATTTTGTTCTTTGATTAAATAATTGATTAGGCAAGGCTGTTGAAAAAATTCCTACAAACTGTTAAAGTCAATTTATTAAATAATCGATTATGCAAGGCTGTTGAAGAAATTACTAATTGAAGAAATTCGTCGCCGGAGGTAAGATTGTTAAAGTCAAGCTTCCTACAAGCTGCCGCCTAAAGCAGGGTTGGGGGATGAAGTGTGGTGGTGGAGGAAGGTGGGAGTTTGGAGAAGAAGAAATGGGTGTTTCGGATTGGTTTTATGATTTATAATCTTTGTTTTTTTTTAATGTAAGGGGTATTTTGATTATTTTAAACTTACTTAACTGATAAAATTAATGGACATCCAACCCAGGGGCCATGAGTGTTACAATCGTGCAAACTATTAGGGTAAACTTGTAGTTTCACATTCTTAGGGACCAAAAGTAAAATCTGGATAAAAAACCATAGGGGCCAACCATGTAATTAATTCTTATTTTTATAAAATATATGTGTTAAACACATTATTTTCAAAACTTATTTATTTATAAAAGATTTATAAAGTTATAAAATCTTTAAAACAAAAATCAAGTCCTAAATACATTTATATAATTAATTTCAATTTAAAACAAATTGGATTGAACCCCTTTGAACACTTGAACCCCCACCCTTGAAATTGGACCCTTTGACTTCAATTTTGACACCATTCATCACATTTTGACCTATTTTGACTTTAAAAGTCAAACAGCCTCAATTCGTTGCAAATCAAGGCTGAAATCGATCAAATCTGATTGATATGGGCTTTTCATGTTTGCATAATCGAGTATCGACTTCATCCAGACCCAATTAACATCCAATTCAACCTTATTCGCGACTTAATTCGAATTCAAACAAGGTTTGACTATCCAAAGTCAAACCGAGTCAAATTCGGTTTCAAATCAAGGTTTAAAACACGTTTTAGAACCCGCAAATCACGCTCAATCAGTCCTCGTATGAATTCAGACCATATATGTGACCCAATTCATCATCATTCATCGAATTAACGCGTAGATCATGGCCGACAGTTGTCACCTTCAAATCCGAATCGAATCAAGCAATTAAGGTGAAATTGAACGAATTAAATCACCCACACACCTTCGCATAACCCATTACAAACTCTCTCAACCTTCAATCAAACCGCATTACGTCTCTGGACATCGATCGAGTACCAATAACATCGTCCCTGTCCCTCTAGCCGTCGGCATTCGATACTCAACCAAATCAAGTAAGATTAATCTCTTTTGATTCGTTTTTGAACGTATGTCGAAAGCCCCTTATCAATTTGTATAAATCATTTGTATCGGGTTCGATTTCTGTTGAATTCTCGAACCTGTTCATAAGAATCTGATTTGGGGATTTCGATTGATTCATTTTACGTATTTAGTTTAATGAGTTTCTTATTTAATCAGCGAAACCATCTGGTCCGACTGGCTAAGTCATTGCACCATCGGACCAGATGGCGTGGGTTCGAAACCCACAACCCCGGTCCTTTTTTGCGTGTTCATTTAACCAGACCCGGCCCCCTACTATTTACATGTTAATATCAATTTGAATCGGGTCTATTACAAGAGTTAGTCCCCTGGTCACAGAACCCACCTGGGTTCGAGCCGGGTAGTGTTTTTTCTTTTTAACAACATTTTATTTATAAAAAAAAAAAATTATAAACCCAATATCATTTAGAACATATTAGTACAACGATTAGCAATTTTAAACATAAAACAACTATTTTTGCAATTTAAATTGTTTAAACTCTCATTTTCCAATATAAAAATCATTTAAAAATTTATTTTAAATTAAATTATTAATTTACAAAACAAAGCATTTAGAATACCTATTTTTATAAAATTGTGTTAAGATTTTATAAAATACATTATCATTTTTAAAGA
This sequence comes from Smallanthus sonchifolius, assembly GCA_023525975.1. Lineage (NCBI taxonomy): Eukaryota > Viridiplantae > Streptophyta > Magnoliopsida > Asterales > Asteraceae > Smallanthus > Smallanthus sonchifolius. Next base: position 68,284,435 of record CM042033.1, on the reverse strand, counting down.
ATTTTATAAAACATTCTTATAAGTGAATAGTACCAACCCTATGGGTGTGTGACACGTAGCCATTTATATATATATATTTTTTTATTTTCATCCCTTTTACTTTATATAATATACACTTTTAGCTTATTTAATTTTCTAAAAATTTTATTTTTCTGTAATAACTTTCGTTAGTTAATATTTTTTTAAAACGACGCGCTCGACTTTGTGTATATTTTTTTTCAACGTTCTGGTATAATTTTTTTTAAACGGAGTTGTATTTAAATTTGAGTATGTTTTCTTTGCTATCGTACGCTATAACAAGCGTACGTAAGTTTTACCCCCGCAAACAACCTGGGCCGATTACGACCGTGCCCCCGTCGCGTACCGAGGGCCAATCGTTTTAGCCCCTCATACTACATATAATATGCGCTTTCAACCCGTTTTGTTTTCAGTTAATTTCGTTCTTCTGTTATAGCTTTCGTTCATTAAGTTTTTTTACAAACAAAATGCACGGTTTTTTTTAGTTTTTTTTTTGTCAACGTTCTGGTATACCACCCCTATGGGTGTGTGACACGTAGCCATTTATATATATATATATTTTTATTTTCGCCCCTCTTACTTTATATAATATACACTTTTAGCTCATTTAATTTTCTAAAAGTTTTATTTTTATGTAATAACTTTCGTTAGTTAATTTTTTTTAAAACGGCGCGCTCGACTTTGTGTATATTTTTTTCAACGTTCCGGTATAATTTTTTTTAAACGAAGTTGTATTTAAATTCGAGTATGTTTTCTTTGTTATCGTACGCTATAACGAGCGTACATAAGTTTTACCCCCGCAAACAACCCGGATTGATTACGACCGTGCCCCCTCCGCATACCGAGGGCCAATCGTTTTAGCCCCTCATACTACATATAATATACGCTTTCAACCCGTTTTGTTTTCAGTTAATTTCGTTCTTCTGTTATAGCTTTCGTTAATTAAATTTTTTTACAAACAAAATGCGCGTTTTTTTAGTTTTTTTGTCAACGTTCTGGTATAATTTTAATAAAAAACGGAGTTGTATTCAAATTCATGTATTTTATATCGTGCGCTATAGCGACTGTGCTTTTCGACGTAAGTTGTATCCACGCAAACGCGCCGAACCGATCACGATCCGGAGATTAAAACTGAAATAAAACCAACAAAATGGTAGGTTGAGGTGGTTAAGCGTGCACAGTTTTAACCTGAGGGACACGGGTTTTAGTCTGGAGAGAACCCTTTCTGTCCTTTTTTTCAAATCAGCACTATCTTTTGCTTTTCTTTCTATTTTTTTTATTATTTATTTGATAACATATTTAACTTAAAAAATAATAATGTTTTTTAATTTGGTTTTTTTTTTGTAATGTTTAAACGTTAATTTTTCCGTTGAGTCAATAGCATTGCATGAGTCGTAAAAACGAAGCATTAAAAGTTTAACACTCCCGTTGCAACGCAAGGGTATAAAAACCTATTTTTCCATTAAAATCCATTTAGGGTTAATAAATATAATTTCCTAAATATATATATACTAATATATATTTACACTACCTGCTTTTTTTAGACACATTATTATAATAATAAATAAAAATAATTTATTTATTTAAATTATTTTTCTATTTGCATAAAACCCTAAACAATTATTATTTTCTTTAAGTCGTACATACTATGATATCACATTAAAACCTTTTTCAAACACAAACATCCACTTACACATATTTATTACATGTGATTACCTAAATACCTTGTACAAATCATCGCATTCATTCAATTAGACTTTTATTCAATCCCTTTTTAAACCTTAGACTTTTGTGCATAGCAATGATTTCAATTCGTATAATTCAACTCTAGGTTAACTTTGTGATTAGCAAATCACTTGTGCTACCTATTGCTCGTGTTACCTACAACAACTAATACAAGTGAGTTTTACATAGCTCATTTTACATATTTTGGGGTGAAACATGATTTCCATTGAAAACTATTTGCAATTACAATATACAATTCTACATTATGATCATATGTGTAATATGTGCTTTGTGCTTGAATGCTATGAGTTGAACTACATATACATGACATACTCGTGCAATCATTAACTCTGTACAAGTCAACGGTAACATTGATAGATCTATTGTGTCTGACAAACACCCAGGTAGGGTGATTGTTACCGACATTACATTAGGATAACCTGCGTGTTATGCCTCAGTCACAAGGTTTGATTGTACACCTAGTTTGACTATAGATTCTCCATAAATGCCTTATTCATCATGTGTCATATGAATTGTATAAAACTCTTGAAAACTACTTGAGGTGTCAAAACCTATGTATACTCACCAACTATTTTTAGTTGACCTTGTTTTTATCATGTTTCAGGTGCTAATCTTTGAGTTCATATTCAAGATGCTACACATAGGAACTCAGGATCTAGTTAAATAAATAGTTAAACTTTGTTGATGTATTTTGTTTCTTTGTATGTTTTGGTTGGACAAGTGTTATGAAATTTAAATTAATTGATATATGAAACTTTAGTTGATCATTTGCTTATGAACAATCTACATGTCCTGACCCGATGTATTCCGTCGTCGGTTGGGGTGTGACATATTGGTATCAGAGCCATGGTTATAGGGAATTAGGTTATTAGACACTTTTGACCTAGACTATAACCTTAGGACACCCATCTTATGCCATGCTCTTTGTTATATGATACTTGCTACATGCTATGTGCTATATGTTTACTACTTTATGTGACAATCTATTTGATGCTCTATTTGTTAGACTACATGCTATATATTTGTTAGACTACATGCTATATATTTGTTTTCCTCCGGGCTTCTTCTCGTGCTCGATATCTTCACGATATAGCTTCATACTTCATACGAGCACCTGAATACACAACATAGACTCAAATACAAACTAAAACGACTAAAAACAAATACAAAACTATCTAAAAACGCACGAAAATAATAGAAATAAAGATGTGTGCAAACACTACATCACTAGTAATGTTTTCAAAATATAACACAAAAAATACAGCACAATTAAAACAGTACAAAAATATTCAACACTATTAAAACAAAAAAAATATATAGAACATTTAAGACAGCATAGAAAAATACAATACATAAAAATTCAGCACTAAAAATACAACATATGAATCAGCACTGAAAAAACAGCACAAACATTCAACACAAAAAATATAGCACAATTTTTTTTTTAAATCTTCGTTTTTTTATATAGCAACATTATACTCAAATTAAAGAGAGAAAAATGCTCGATTTTATAGTGTAATTTTTTTAAAAAGTTGATGTTGTTTGAAAAGGTTATGAACGTTTAAAAAAAGTGTGATAACTTAAAAAAAGTTAACAAAAATGACTATTACTTAAATACTATTCCACCCTTCTTTTTCCCTATACTTTGATTTCAACCATTGATTATCAAATTTGATGGTCAAGATTACTTCTTAGGCTACTTAGGCAAAAATCACTTTTTAGGGGATCCTCCCTCTATATAGATATAATATATATGCCGGTTATTGTACAAAGGGTTTTTAGCCTGCAAAGGTATGAAGCCACCAGGACGTGACATATGTCATTTGGGCGAGGGGTAAATACATTCACGTAATAATAATAACGCAAGTTATATAACAATAACACACGTTATATAATAATAACCAGTGTTGTAAAACTCGGCCTAGGCGGCCGAGTACTCGGTCCTCGGTAGGGTGCCGAGGCGTTTTTCTTCAACTCGGTCAACGTTACTCGGAATCGGTCCAACTCGGGCCAAATCGGTCCAAATCGGGTCAACTCGGTATTTTACTGTTTTTCACCGATTCTTGTTGGATTTTCGTTGTTTTCCACGGAGATACATTGGAAGACGAGAATTAAATGATTACTATGTCTATAATATTAAAGAATTAATATCAAATTTTGAAATACTTGAGTATTTGAACATTTATCTTTTTTATTAATATTGATATTTACATATTTTGTTATAAATATAAGCACACTTATGATATTTGATATATATATAATTTCTTGAAAGTTAATTTCTTTGTAATTTATCATGTCTGAGTACTCCCCGAGTACTCACAACTCCCCAGTCGACCGACCTAGCAGCGCCTAGCGACTTCTGCAACCATGATAATAACGCATATTTTAAAATGATAATAACACATATTATACGAATAATAACACATGTTATATGAATAATAACAATAACGCTTGTTTTAAAATGATAATAACGAATGTTATACGAATAAGCATGCATGTTATATGAGTAATAACGCTTGGTGATAATCACGCATGTTATACGCATAACACATCGACATTTTTTAAAAAAAAACTTGGTTTTTTTATATTAAAAGTATATCAAGACTATATACTCAAATTAAATAGAATAAAATGCTCGATTTTATGATATAATTTAAAAAAAAAATCAACGTCGTATAAAAAAGTTATACGTGTTTAAAAAAAACGGGGGAACTTAAAAAAGTCAACAAAGATAGACTATTCCAATTTTATCCATCCAGACTCTTTTCGCGCTTAAAAATAAGCTGACTAAGCACACTCTTCATCTTAACCCTTGATTTCTTTGATCAATGGTCCGGAATCCTTCATACGCTTTGTACGATAAGAGTCATTTGTATTTAAAACTTTATATATATATATATATATGTATATTTATACTAATAAATAAAAATCTTAAGGGGAAACGTGTCAGTTTCTGTTGCATAATCAACATGTTTCTCACGCTTCTCACTCTCCTATTAAATAATGATATTAAAAAAAATATTTTTAAATATTTAATATAAATTTAATTATGGATACTTATTATTTAATTATTCATAGTTATTATATTATTAACCAAATGAATTTGATATGAATTAACATTTATCAATTACATAAAAAAAATTAATTCTCAGTTGAAAAAAAATGTTTTAAAAATTAACTTAACATAATTTATAACTGTTAGTTAAAATACATTTTTAAAAACATATTTTGACGAGTGTATGTGTGAACAGATTAAATCATTTTTATTTTTTTAAAGACATAAATTTTGTATCAGTAAATATATAATATTTCATTTATTCAACCATTGTAATATATGAGATTCTAACCTAGTATATATACACACACACACTTTTTGGTGCACACACTAAACGATGGAGTCAGGATGCCCTGATGGTACACTGGCCAGTCCCACACCCGCTAGACGCTGGTTCGATCCGTGCCCCTCTTGCCTAGTTTGCCTGAGATTAGCACCTTTTACGTTGACGTCATCCTATTTTTTAAATATATTCTTTTTAAACTCTTTTTAATAATTTAATTCTTAACATCTACTGTTTAGTTTTTACTTTTAAAAGTTAAAAGTTAGTTTTTTCAAAGACATTACTTTCGTTCACGTAATTTTTTTTTGCGGTTTAACACGACATCTTTAAGTTCGTATTTGTATTTTTTAACGTTTGTTTTTACAATGATGTAACTTTTTAGTGATTTCTGAGTATATCATCGCGATGCGTCTTTTTATCTACGTTTTGAAACACGCCACAAACGTTTCAATGTTTAGAACCGAACCGACGCAACGTCCCTCGTCGCAGCGCGGGTAAACGCTCACAAGTTTAACCTCAAAATCGATCTATTGGGGTATCTGGTTTTAAAATAATTCAAATCCGTACAAGTTTCATCGGTTTCTAGCTTCCTTGTTCCTCCTCCCCTCTCTAAGAAATAAAATTAGGGTTTAACTTTAGCCCCAAATTGAATAACATTTTGAAGACGCCCTACTACTCCATCTTCCAATCTCTTGCATAGCAACCAATATCCAGCTGAAATTCAAGTATTCAGCAAATCATCTCGCATAAAATCTTAATTTTGATCTTCTTACCCTGATCATTCACCCCTATTAATCCAAGCCATGGCTCAGCCGAACAACGTAAGCTCCTCCGCTCTCTGTCTCCTTCCAACAAATATATTAATCAGATTTCGAATTCACAGATTTCATTTTGTTTTTTCGATTTGTTAACGGTTTCAATTGCTGTATGTAGACTGCCGGAGTTGACAACACTTTCAGAAGGAAGTTCGATCCAGAAGAATATTTACAACGCGCTCGTGAACGTGAAGAAAAGGTGCATTCACTTATCGATTCGTTTATTAGGTTTTATGGATTTTTATTTTGATTTCAGTTGATGAATAATGGTTTATATGCAATTCAGGAGTTGGAAGGTCGTTCTAAATCTAAAGGTGAGTATAAGAGATCAGTTTCTGTCACATGTTGTCCTAGAAAGATTACAGGTTACAGATTAAATATTCATTAGTGAAGATAGTGCTATGATGAGGTAGATCAGTAAGTTTGTGATTGGAAAAAGAAACCTGCATTTTGTTTATACACATTGTACAGTTACTGTTTTAACCGTATTAGACTGTGTGAGCGTAAACGAAAACTAGTTTTGATTACCTGGATATTTGAGAAGATGAAATTAAACTTTAATTGCAGCGAAAGGACCGCCAGTGCAAAGAAAACCCTTGAAGCATAGGGATTATGAAGTGGACCTTGACTCTCGCCTTGGGAAGACTCAGGTTAGACACTTACCTTTTCTTTCCTAAAATCGCGTGTCTTTTGTTTGTCTTTCAATTCAACTATAAAACATCTTAACAGCTGCAAGAAGTGGGTATTGTTTAGTACCGATCGTAGCTACACATATGAAGTATAGTAGTTGCATAAATATAGTTCTGTAACCATCTGACATCTAGTAAGCAATGAAAGTGTTGCCTTTGGTCCCCGTATTGAAAAGATTTTATTGACAAAATATCAACATTGCTGCTAACACATACGGTATCTGTTTAAGAAAAAAACATTAATGCTAAATGTGGTCACACCAACTTTGGAATTCCATTGGCAGTGATAGGGAGTTTAGCTTGATGAGTGTTTCTTTAGAGGCATCACTTGGCTTTACATATGTGACAATTCAATTACGGGAGCACATAGGTTATATTTATGTGTGCTGCTCCAAAATGTGTTTTTTAAGGATGCCAGTTTCTATTAGGTTGAAAATCACTGGGATTTCTTAATCCTGATTGAGGATTTTGAAAATCAAGGGTTCAAGGGATTTGAAGGAATTGTTATATAACCTAGAGACAGGTCTGCTGGGTAAATGCTGAATCTATCTTTTAACCAGGGATTAGACTAAGGGCCAAAAGGTCCAAAATACCATCAACTTTGTCACTAATTACTGTAACCATGCTCTTTTGAAATGTGCATCTTCTATCTTTTGTGTATGAGAAATGTAGTGCAAGGAGTTTGAAGTGTGATCTGTGTTGTCAAAAGCCCTCTAGGCGCTTGCCTAGGTGCATTTTCAAGGCCCAGCGCATCTATAACGCCTGGAGGTGGCCAAGGCGCAAGTTTGGGCTTTTTTTGCAAAGGCTAGCTCAGGTGAGGGATTTTTGTCAGGCGCCAATTCAACCAAGGCGTGGGTTTTATTCATTCAGGCACAATCCAGTAATTAATTTCGAATTTTTTTGACTATTTTTTAGTCTTTCACTGGCGGCTGGCCCTAGAAAAAATAGGGACTACCAAACTAATTCCAAATCAACGATCTTTTATATATACATACACACCATTGAAGGTTACAAAATAACAAATTGAAGTTTAAAGAAGCAAGAAGCAAGAAAAGGTTAGTTTTTTTTATTTCTTTTTCTAAATTACACCGTGTTATTTTTTATTTTATTTCTTCTTCTAAATTGCACTTTTGGTTTTCAAGTATTGGTTTTAGTTTTGAACTTAAAGTTTTTCTTTTGAACTATTGGTGTTGCTTTTGAACGTTTGGTATTCAAATTTTGGTATTACTTTTGATTATCTATTACTTTTATCTTTTGATACTAGTTATAATAGTTTTTTTTAATATTAGTGGTGTGGTATTATTTTTCAATGTATAATATATTTTTTGTTTTTTTCCCTCTACTTGCGCCTTTTTTATCTCATGCCCTCGCTTTTTTTTGCGCCTAGCGCATAGGCCCGAGGAAGTGCCTATGCGCCTTGAGTGCGCCTATTGCATTTGACAACACAGAGTGTGATAAATTCTCACAATGGACTATGGAGTCATCCCTTTGGCCTGAAAGCACGTGTACTTGTTAAGCTGGTGTGACTTGGTTGTTTTGTGCTTGGTTGTCTTGTTAAATTATCAGGAACCACAACAAAGAAAATAACCAGTTTGCACAAGAATTGGCAACCGGCCCACCAGTAAGCTTAATGCTATATCTGGTTTGATGTGTGGGAATAGAATTATATCCAATATACAGGATTCATTTTTAACTTCATATAATCCGAATCACCACATAGATCATGGTGTCAAGTTTTAAGATCTATACCTCGGTAATAGTTCTATGTTTGGGTTCTGAATGATATATTTTAGTTATAACAGTCAACAGTTGTCAGGTTTGAAAAGTATTTAAAACATGAACCATACAAGGGAAATATAAAATGATGATTGTGTGTTCACTCTGTTATAAACCTTTAACAAGAAAGCTGTTAATGATTTAGTTTTGCACTCCTGACAAACAAATTTAAGCTTGTGTTATCTTGCTTAGCTGTTTGTATCTACTTTATGGGCACATATGTATATTTTCTTATGTCTATTTACATTTGTGTACAGTATACTTATGCAACCCACCCTGAAAGTTCTCGCTAATACTTATTTTAATTTTAAATGATGGTTGTTATACTAGCATACTGTTTTGATTCTTGTTGAGATATACGAACGGCATTTTGTTCTTACTCCATCCCTCTCTTCTTTGATAGGTTGTCACTCCAATTGCACCCCTTAGCCAGCAGGTATGTCTTCGTGATCATGTTTTCATGTAATTCTTGAACCAATCTTTGCAAATGTGAGATTTGATGAAACTCTTTTTCAAATAATCCACTAAATTCATATAGAAGTTAAGTTTCTTCTAAACTACTTAAAACATTTAACATCCAAAGAGAAATGTACAATAAATACATAACTTAAAATTTCACTCACAATGCCCACTTAAAATGCTTTCACCATGCTGTTGTTGCCATTGATAATACAAAACCAGTTCAAAGTCAGAAGGACAAAACCTAAGTACCTAACTACGAAAACATAAGAAATCACACATTCCACTGACGTAGCCGAATAGTTCACATAACTTCAACAGTCAGCCAAATAATTTAAAATGGTTTAAATTTAAAAACTTGTTAAATAATATTCTGCATCAGCAGAGAGTAGTCCACATCCCATCAAGATCAACAAGAGATCTAACATGTTTTGCATCCTCTTGTCATCAACCTATTAATGTTATGAAGGCTAATCCATTAAAATCCGATACAAATTACAATTTTGTGATTGTCTTAAAATACATGCACCATCTTTATATTTTTTATTTTATTTATTCAAAACTGGTTCCACCCAAATTTTCTAATCTTCCAAATCTCGCAAAAAACTAATTGGTACTGATCTCCAAGAAAAAAAACGCATTTTCACTCCGGTACACGGAAAAAAAGAGAAAAAGAAAAAATGAGGTTTTTGGAGGCGGGGATCTAAGTGGGAGCAGCCTCTCTACCCTAGGGATAGAGGTAAGGTTTGCCCCCATCCCACCGTCCCCCAGACTCTACATAGCTTTGCTATAAGTGGGATTATACTGGTACTGGTACCTTTGTTTGTTATTATTTCATAACCTCTTTTCACCCTCCTAGTCAGTGAGTTATTTTAAGGGTTTCTCTGTTTCTATAAGGGGAACCCGTCTTTAACTTGCAAAACGGATTCATTCATTGCAAAAGTGGAATTCATCTAGTTTGCACACCTTATATCACTCATGTACTATTCAATAATCTTTTCTTAACAATTTTTCTAAGCTTATTCAACGATAATTCATGAATGAACCACCATACGTGTGAGGGGCCTTAAAGCCTCCTCTTTTTGAGAAGCTGACATCATCAGGTGACCATCAAATTCAAAATATGATCTCAACATCTAACACCCACTACACAAAGAACCAACTTTTGGTCTAATTTCCTAAATTGTCTTATAGCAGAGGGTCAATTTTACATTTTTACTATTTTCATGTTCATCCGGTTTAGCAATAACTATATTTTCATACCCTCATGAAGATTTCATTTAGAATCCATAATATGTGCAGTAAGACAATTGTATCATATAGTATGATCTGATTTGAAGTCCACCCTATGATGAAAATCACTAGACATGCTTAGAAAGATATAATCTGATTCTATGCAGGCTGGATACTTTTGCTCTGTTTGTGAATGTGTAGTGAAAGATTCTGCTAACTATTTGGACCATATCAATGGAAAGAAGCGTAAGTAACTACCCTTATAAAAAATATCATAATTATTGTGCTTTCCTAACAATGATCACTGTTAAACTATATCTGCCGCAGATCAAAGAGCCTTGGGAATGTCTATGCGGGTAGAACGGGCATCTCTTGAGCAGGTAAAGATCCACACATGCATTGAGTCTTTAAACTTTTTGTGTCCCATGCTAATTGTCTTCACATATTGTTCGTAATTTCACTTGGTTAAAGATGTTCATTAGATAAATAATCACCAGATTATTAGACATGTAAAAGCTTCAAGTTTATGAACTAACCAAACCGCAAGATTATGTCTGGTTGAAGTACATATTTTCATCAAGTAATGTAATCTTCGTTAAATTCTTTGCTTCTTTATGTGGGACAGGTTCAACAACGATTTGAAAACCTCAAGAAGCGAAAAGAGACAGGAACCTTTACTGAGCAAGGTACAACTAGCTTGGAATATATTGGATTGTGATTTTATACAAATAGTTTGAAAATCTGGATAAAAAGTGTTTCTGGGTCAAGCCAACCCGACCCGACCCGCATTGAAATAAACCCATTTAGCTCATTTTGCCACTTCTATAGTTTCACTACTTCTCTTGTCCCTAGTTGGTTTAACTTGTAACCCTCTCTGTTGCTTATGTTAGATCTCGATGAGCGAATCTTGAAACTACAGCAAGAAGAGGAGGAAAGGAAGCGTCAAAAGCGAGAAAGGAAAAAAGAAAAGAAGGTAGGTTTTTATCTTGTGGGTCCCGATATTCAATGCAGGATGTGAAAATAAACGAGTCGATATAGATTTTACTGTTTTTGATTGCTTATTCGTTTATAAAATGGTATGAAGTCTGATGTTGTGTATGAATTTTGTTTCTTGAACAGAAAGAGAAGGCAGTAGAGGTGGAAATTGAAGTAGACCCTGATGTTGCAGCTATGATGGGTTTTGGAGGTTTTGGTTCATCCAAAAAGTAAAAAAAAAAAAAAGAAAAAAAAAAACAATTTTTTTGGTTGTCTTGATCTTGATATATGAGATTCTGTAAGTTCTTCATCTTATTATGTGTTACTTTAAATGTTCTTTTAAAGTTCTATAAGTTTTTTAAAAGCTTGTATTAATACAAATCTATTAATACAGTAGATAAATTAGACAAAAAATATACAAAGACATTCGAGAAAAATAGAAGGCTTTTCAATAATAAATAAAAAAAGGATAAAAAATATTTTTTTTTGTGATGTAATTTTAACTAAATATATATGAAAACAATAAATTAGTTGATTTGCATGCCATCGAAAGAAATTTGTATGCTTCTAAATTCATCATTTCCTGTAATATTATATAATTAGTATACAATTAATTTAATATTCTTTTCTGTTTGATCTTGTAACTTTTAGAGTTTTAGTAGAAGAGTCAAATTTGAAAGTCAACTTTAAAATATAGTGATCGTATATCATCTCCCATACGAGGGGGCCGAGGGGCTATTAAAAAAGCCCACACTCATACTCTATAATACATATGTTATTATGAGGATTAATGATTTAAAAAGAAAATATATTGTATTTCATTTCCACATAAGTAACCTTTAAGTTCTCTTGTGTGCATATTAATGTACCGGAGGGGCTTTGTCCTGGCGGTACTTTGGTGACTTCAAAATGAGAGGTCGTCGGTTCGAATCCAGGCCACAGCAAAAAAGGGGTCTGTGGCCAAGTTAAAGGGTTTATCCTGTTGAGGGTTCCACCTGGGATGGGCTGCCCTGGATGTTCTAGGTGTTGTCTTGGGAAAACCCAATTATCCTATAATATCTAGGTGTTGCCGTTCAAAAAAAAAAAATTTAAATAAATAAAAAGTGCGGGAAGGGATCACCTTGTGACTCGTTTACATGCGTAAGTTTTAGGCAAGAGGCATTTGCGCATATTTAGTTATACACGGTTTTGGTAGCAATAAGCAAGTTGGAAGTATCATCCTAGGCAGTATTGACAAAAATATGCGTAAGTTGGCATGACATTTTAACTAATACACTTGTAATGTGGGAATGACACTTGCGTAATCAAAATTCATTACAATTGTAAATTACGCTTGTAAAGTTGGATGTGTCATTATAATAAGTTGGATACATTATCATCGCTGAAAGTTTGATGCACTATTGAAGTTAAAGGCACGGTTAAATTCACCATTATATACTAGATTAGTCTCACCCTCGTAATTAAACGTGCAACACATAACATTATTAAATAAAAGAAAAAAAAATAATTAACTAAAAGACAATAAAAAAATAAAAGTAAATAACTAAATAAAAAAAATTAAAACAACTCTGTTGGAAATATGTCTGAAATTTCGACACATTTACGGTAAAATTATTATTTAATTTTTTAATATTATAAAATAAAAATAATTAAAATAAAAATTTAAAAACACAAAAAATAATAATTATGTTAATAATTATAATAATATTAACAATAAAGTTAATTCAAATAATTATAATTAAGAGGGTGCGTAGGAAATTCTGACGCATATATTTTGTCCTAAATTTGTCGCAAATTGTATCGGTAATTGCCGCAAATTGTTTCCCGAGGTTTTTTTAGTCATTTTTTTTTGTCACAAATGTGTTGGAAAGTCAGATTTCTTACACATTTCCGATGAAAATGTATGTAGAATTTTTTTTTCTCTAGTAATGGTTTTAATACCAAGTTTAAAACTCAGGTTCAAAATATTTGAAACCACAAGTTTCTCAAAAAATAACAAAACTAACAACTCTACTATAATACTGCTAGCACACATACATTAAGATCTAACAAGTAATAATATTAGAACTTATATTTTGAAAATAAAATACTTAGAAAATTAAATTGAATTATATTTTTAATAAATGCAAAACACTTGGTTTGTTGTACTTTTTCAAAAATAAAGTGTGTTCTTTTAGAAAATAAAAAATTTCTAGTTAGATATTTTAGAAGGATTATTTAAAGTGTGTTAATATTAAAAATTTTATACTTCAACTTTTAATTTCTTTCTAAAAGTTAAAAATAGTAAAATTAAGCCTTTTTCAGAAGTAAAAATTATTTTCTCCTTAAACTCTTTCAAACAACTTTATTTATTACTCTCAAGTAAAAGTAATTCCTTTTTCAGGAGTAAAAAATAATTTTCTCCTTAAACTCTTCCTTTCAAACAACTTAAATATACTCTCAGTTTACTCCATTATCCGGTTGAAATATTATTCTCAGTTTACTCCGTCATCTGGTTTCTCTAATCTCAAGTAATTATATTTCATTTATACCTCTCTAATCTCAAGTAATTATTTCAAACAACTTTATTTATTCCTCTCAGCCTCTAATCTCAAGTAATTATATAAGCTTGAGTTTATAATTTAAGAACAAAAGACGAACAACAAATACAATTAAAATTAAAGAGTTCATTTTAACTTAAATGATTAATTTTGATAGGTAAAAATGTTGGATTTTATGGACCGACCCGATGGACAACGCGACTGACCGAGCTATGACCCGTAAGAGTTACACCTTGGGCAACGAACATTAAATCCACTTAACTGGTAATTACGAACTTTTAGCGAGACGATATATTTTATATATATTTGTTACACAGGATTTATTATTTATACAGGTTTATAAATAATAAATATATATTTATTGTTTTAATCTTTTATTAAAACAAATTAAATGGTTTCGGGCTTGTCATTAACTATTGGGTTTGAGGCCCGATAGTGATTTAAAAGGGTTATTATATGATTTAGGGTTTTAATCAAAATTATAAATATATAATTCTGGTTTTGTTTGGACGTGTGAATCGAAGATCAGCCGCAAAGGCTATCTTCCTTTTTCCTTTTTGATCGAAGCAAGCAGAAACATTTTTTCTTCCTTTTGTTCGACTCGCCAAACACCAAACCCGAAACCACCAAGCCGGCCCCAGCCACCGCTGTCTGCCCGTTTTCGGCCAGCTCCGACGCTTCCTGTGTCTCGCGTTCGGTTCGTGATCAAGCATCGGTTCGTTGTACCTCGGTGTCTCGATCGGTTAATCATTAACCACTAAGGTATAATTAATCTCATTGGTAGATTAAATATTTTATTCCGTATTCGTATGTGTTGTAACCCAGATCCTGTCGGGTTTTATTTTGTGTTGAATCGGTTTCGTTCCGCTGCGTATTAATAATTACTAAATAATTATTATTAATCTAAAATTACTTATCAACCGTTTTTGATAACTAATATAACTGATCACCACTGGCCAAAAATACCCAACAGTGGTATCAGAGCCTTGGTTACGACATACGAATCGGATCCGGTCTTATAACCGGTTATAGATCACAAACTTTAACTTGTTTAAAGTTTCTGATCTAGATCTTTTTAGGGCAATTTTTATTTATTTATTTTGGTCAAAGTTTTTTATTTATTTTATTTGACCAAAAGGATTGCCCAGTTATTTGATTGTATTAAATATGTAAATCTGGCCCGACCCTGTCTTGTGTTTGTTTTCTGTTTTTGGTTTTATGGTTTGGGCCATTTGATGGCTCAAAATTGTAATAGATTAGCTTTTATGTTTTGGCCCACTTTGATGGCTCAAAGTTGTAATAGCTTAGGGTTTTATTTTTTTGTAATCTGTATAAATATTGTAAAGATAAAGACCCAAAGACAAAACAGAAGACGGAGACAGGATCTTGGATTTAGTAGGAGTCACACGGAACAGCTAGATGCATGCACGAAGTTCATCCTTATGGTTGTTTGTGTGTTGTGACCCCGTGACCTAGTTTGGTCTTGCTATTAGGCTCTAGCGAGATCAAACACCTTTTCCTTGGCCATATGATTTACATATTTTGTGTTTTGCTATTGTGGTTGCTTTTATCTTATAAATGTTATAACGTACCGACCAAATACCAAAATTTTACAATCAAATTAATAACAAGTTCTACACTTTTTTTTACAACTTGTGGATACTTTATATTAAAACAAACAGTTTGTTTTTAAAATAAATTATAACCAATAAAGTTTTGCAATTTAAACTAATTTTAAATTTTCAAAACGAATAACTTAATAGTTCATTTAAACTATTAACTTTTAATTGGTTAATTACATCGCGGCAAACTTAGTTTTAATAGGTTATTTAAAATCAAGTGTCCTGAGAGATGAAAGGGTTCATCACGTTGTCACGATCTAATATATAGTAAAACTGGATTTTACAACACACGTATGATTTATCATTCGTTGTGTTTGACCCTATTCGGTAAACACTAAAATTAAATCCCATATTTAAAATCTTTAGTCTATGCCATCCTACTATAAGGAACACTTGGGGCATAACGTGAAACACCAGTGTTTGGAGCCACATCACCGCACTTGGTGCGTAACCTATCCCTCCAAGGTGCAATGGTTTCGTTGACACATCCGGCCCTTCCACATGTACCTGTACTAGGGCGACTATTACTTTTCTCTCTATTACATGCCCCAGCTGTATGGAGACCAAAAGTGGGCATAGATGAGGCTAAACGTATTAATGCATAGACAAGAGTTGTCTTAGCGGCCTCATACTCGAGAATTGTGCATTTTTCCACAATTGGCAATTATTGCCGGTCTGCCTAAATCACTTACTAATGTTGCGTGCCACAGCCGCCATTACTAATTGATATAACCAGATTCTCTATTCTTAATCTATTCTTTCCATGGGTCATTAATATAAGAATTTATTACATCCAAAATACTAATTAACATTTAATTTGCTTATTTAACAGATGTCTACTGAAAAGGAATCTCACACCTCCTTCTCTCTCAAGTCTTTGCTTGAGAATGAAAAACCGAATGACACCAACCTCATCTTGAACTCTCTCCCTAGTTCTTATGACAACTTCGTAATGAACTTAAATATGAACACATGGGAGAAGACTATGCCCGAACTGCACGGCATGCAGGAAACGGCCGAGATGAGAATATCAAGTGAGACTAATCAAGAGTTGATGGTTAAATCTGCTGGTGTTAACAAACCCAAAACCAAGAAAAGGGGTAATAACAGCAAAGGTAAGAAGCAAGTTATTGTTGCTGCCAAGAATGCCACCAACAAAAACAAGCAAGTTGCAAAAGCACCCCTTCCCAAGGAGCGTCAGTGTTTTGAATGCAACAATATGGGGCACTGGAAACGTAACTGCCCTGAATATCTAGCTAAGCTGAGATCGAAGAGAGCAAATGGTGAAGGCATCTCTTCTGGTATTTCTATCTATGTTATTGAACTTTTCACTATCTCTAGCGACACATGGGTATTTGATACCGGATGTGCTTATCACATCGTTAATGTATTGCACGAGCCTGAAAAGTCGAAGAAGCTGAAACAAGGCGACATGGAACTCATCGTTGGTGATGGGAAGAGAGTACCAGTTCTTGCAACTGGAACATTTCACCTTTCATATCCTTCTGGCCTTGTAGTTATCTTAAATTACTGTTTGTTTGCACCTGGTTTAACCAGAAACATTATTTCAGTTTCCTTATTGTTTGAACAAGGTTTTAAGTACGTTTTTAATGTAATTAATATTTCTACTTACTTAAATGATATTTTCTATTTTGAGGCTAAACCTCGAAATGGAATTTATGAGGTTGATGTTCAAACTAATAATAACATATACAATCTTTCTAAACGTATCAAATCTAGCATTAATGATACATTTCTATGGCATTGTAGACTTGGTCACATAAGCAAGGCCCGCATGAAAAGGATCCAATCCGAAGGGATCCTTGAATCCACCGGACAAGAATCCTTTGAAGACTGCAAGTCTTGCTTAGCTGGCAAACTCGCTAAAGGATCCTTCACCGACGTTGGTGAACGAGCCAAGGATCTGCTAGGACTCATACACACTGATGTATGTGGCCCTTTCAGAACCATGTCTAGAAATCATGACAGATACTTCGTTTCATTCATCGACGATTATAGTCGATATGCTTATGTCTATCTTATGAAACACAAGCATGAAACTTTTGAAAAGTTCAAAGAGTTTCAAAACGAAGTGGAAAACCAACTCGGTAAAACGATAAAGACACTTCGATCAGATCGAGGTGGTGAATATCTCAGCACAGAGTTCATAAATCATCTCAAGGAGCGTGGAATAGTTTCACAACCTACTCCACCTGGCACACCCCAACTTAATGGCGTGAGCGAGAGGAGAAATCGAACCCTACTTAATATGGTTCGATCGATGATGTGTAAAACAAACCTGCCTCACTCCTTCTGGAGTTATGCTCTTATGACCGCCGCCCGCCTTGTCAATCTGGCACCGACTAAGAAGGTAAACAAGACTCCATATGTGATATTGCATAGGTTTAAACCCAATCTGTCTTACCTTAGAGTATGGGGATGTGATGCATATGTCACCAGCGATTCTGATGACAAGCTCGATCCTAGAGGCGAAAAGGTCGTTTTCGTTGGATACTATAACAGAAGCGGATATTATTTCTACCATCCTGATGCAAATGTTATTTCCATCAAAAGGAAGGCACACTTCCTCGAGAAAGAAATTCTTGAACGAGGAACTGGAGATAATATAGTGGATCTTGAAGAAATTCGAGAATCACAAACAACCGCTGATGAAGTCGGAGCGTCTGAACAACAAGAAGTTGTTGCTGGTGAATCAGACATAAACACAAGCGTTCGTAGAAGTGTAAGGACTCGCAAAGAACCTGACAGATACCTATGGCATCTTGATAGTACCGAGGTCCTATTAGTAGCCGAGTTTAATGACGAACCTACTAACTACAAATCTGCTATTTCAGATCCAGAATCTGCAAAATGGCTAGAAGCCATGAACGCCGAGATGCAATCTATGCGTGATAATCAAGTCTGGGACTTGGTTGAGCTACCCCCCGAATTTCGGGCAGTAGGGAGCAAATGGATTTTCAAGAGAAAAACCGACATGCATGGAAATATACACACCTATAAAGCACGGCTAGTTGCGAAAGGTTTTACTCAGACTCAAGGCATTGACTATGATGAAACCTTCTCGCCCGTTGCTATGATCAAATCGATCAGGATATTGTTTGCCATAGCCGCGTACTATGACTACGAGATATGACAAATGGATGTCAAAACCGCTTTCCTTAATGGGCATCTCTCTGAAGATGTCTATATGGTACAACCTGATGGTTTTGTTGATCCAAAATATCCTAATAGGGTATGTAAACTGAATAAGTCTATTTATGGACTCAAACAAGCATCTCGAAGCTGGAATCTTCGTTTTGACCAAAAGATCAAAGAGTTTGTTTTTTCAAAAATGAAGATGAGCCTTGTGTTTACAGAAAGGCTAGTGGGAGCACTATATCATTCCTCATCTTGTATGCGGATGATATACTTATCATTGGAAACAACATCCCTATGCTTAACGATGTTAAACACCGGTTGGGAACTTGTTTTGCAATGAAAGATCTTGGAGAAGCAGCCTACATTCTAGGAATTAAGATCTACAGGGATAGATCTAAGCGGCTTATAGGGCTTAGTCAAGGCACATACATAGACAAAGTCATGGCACGCTTTCATATGGAAAACTCCAAGAAAGGAGGTGTTCCTATGACTAAAGGCACCATGCTGAACAAATCGCAATCTCCTTCAACGGACATTGAAACCAAGCGTATGGAAGCAATTCCATATGCTTCGGCGATTGGTTCTATCATGTATGCTACGTTATGTACCAGGACTGACGTCTCGTATGCTTTAAGCATGACCAGTCGTTTTCAGCAAAGTCCTGGCATTGCCCATTGGACTGTAGTCAAGAACATCCTGAAGTACTTGAGAAGGACTAAAGACATGTTCTTAATATTTGGAGGAGTGGAAGAAGAGCTCACTGTAAGATGTTACACTGACGCCAGCTTCCAAACTGACCGAGATGACTCTCGCTCACAATCAGGATTCATATTCACTCTAAACGGAGGAGCTATATCCCGGAAGAGCTCCAAGCAGAGTGTGGTGGCGGATTCAACCACCGAATCTGAGTATATAGCTGCATCAGATGCTGCTAAGGAAGCTGCTTGGATGAAGAAATTCATTACTGACCTTGATGTGGTTCCGAGTATTCGCCAACCAATCGAGATACTTTGTGATAACACAGGTGCTATAGCTCAAGCCAAAGAGCCCAGATTTCATCACAAAGCCAAGCACATTCTCAGAAAGTTCCACTATATACGGGAAATTGTGGAACGTGGTGACATCGTGATAAGCAAAGTAGACACAGATCAAAACCTAGCGGACCTGTTTACTAAGCCCATGACTCAGGACAAGCATGATCTTCACAGAGATGCTATTGGTCTTAGATTTGCTAGTGATATGTTTTGATTTAGTATTTTGAATGTGTGAACAATTAAACAGTTGTACTTTTGAATTCTTTTGGTTTACTGATTTAAATGCAATTCTGAATTCTTACAACTGTGTTCGATTTTAATACGTTTAATCCATGAATCTTGTATTCTTAATCATCCGTAGTCGATCAGAATCGTGGGAACGACTCTGAATTAAGACTATTCTGAACTTGGACTCAAGTAGTTGACTTCCAATTTCACAGACCTCATCTTGGATGAAGTTGGATGTAACTCGCTTCAAATCATCTTCATGGATTTTAATCATAAGATGTTTTGATATTGGTATACTCATTTAGTATCCTTTGACTTGAGATGCGAACTAGAAATTTCGTTTACCAAGGGCTGTTCTTTAATCACTTTCAACCGCTGTCGCGTAACTGCCAGTCATAAAGGCATTGGTTAGGAACAGATCTGAAGTTCAGTGGGAGTTGTATGTAGTCGATAAGGGATTCTGTACTCTTACATGATATGTAACAGTTAGACATCGTGGCGACATCGTGGCGCCCTCGTGATTCAAACTGGTGAAGTGTAAGGCCTTACCCTAAATGACTGTGTGTTTGATTGGACCACTATGAATCTTGAACGAGAACAAAAATAATTGAACGCCATATGAGAATGAACTAAATCCATGTCTCTTATACGGAAAGGATGAATGACAACTATTGCCATAAGTCTATTGTCTTGCTTTAGTTAGCTATTACTAACACCAAGATATTTGGTTAATGACTTTAAAGCGTCATACCTTGTTAGGGACAGCCATGTGCAGCTAGAGCGCCGCTGACTGTTTGTGTTGATCTATCGTGGATCGTCAAAGTGGGAGATTGTTGGATTTTATGGACCGACCCGATGGACAACGCGACTGACCGAGCTATGACCCGTAAGAGTTACACCTTGGGCAACGAACATTAAATCCACTTAACCCGCTTAACTGGTAATTACGAACTTTTAGCGAGACGATATATTTTATATATATTTGTTACACAAGATTTATTATTTATACAAGTTTATAAATAATAAATATATATTTATTGTTTTAATCTTTTATTAAAACAAATTAAATGGTTTCGGGCTTGTCATTAACTATTGGGTTTGAGGCCCGATAGTGATTTAAAAGGGTTATTATATGATTTAGGGTTTTAATCAAAATTATAAATTGGATTTTGTGGCTAATTTAATCGGTTTAGGATCTGTTTGTATGATTTGGAATTTTGAATATCAAAATCATGGGTATCTAGTTGATACTGTTTGATTTACTGGATCTTGTTCTTGATTTTAAGGATTATCATATGTAAATCGTAAAAAGGAATTCATCATAATTTGCCACTGGATCTGTTTTGAGAATTTAGCCATCGTGGTTGTCATTCTCCAAATTATTTAATCTTCATGGGAGATTTTAACATACACAGTGAAATCAAAAATTTAAATAATTAAATCTTTTGATCTGGAACCAAAAGTCATGGTGGCAATTTTATGGTGGAGTTGATAAATACTTCTAGATACCAAAGGAACCATAATCTGAAAAGGAAATCTGCACTGTGTTTGTCATTCTGCACACGTGGAATATGGATTTTGAGGGTGTAACTATTTTGAGTTATCTTCGAAATTGTGGATTTTCTGAATTTGGTTATGGATAATATCGGTACTATTGAGTTTTGATATCTCATAGATAGCTGAGTTAGAATAGTTTAAGGGAATTAAAAGAATGACCAGGACAATAATAACCCTAATAAGAAATCAAAAGTGGTTTGTTGGAGATGTGAAAAATCGGGACATCTCAAGAAAGATTGTCGAGTGAAGATTACGGGTGGAAACATATCTCACATAGCGGGTTCAAGTGGGTCGAAAGATCCAAATGCTTCACAAGGTACGCCTACTAATTTCACTTTATTTTTGACAAAACCTATGAGTTTTGTAGTTGACTCAATTAGTCATTCGGGACATGTTAATCATTTGATTAATGAACAAAATAAAAGTAGTGTTTTTGAATCAAATAAATTTAATACAAAGGTACAGCCAGCTGGCTGTGATGGTATACATAATAGAAGTGTACAAGTCGGGAAAATTCCATTTGAGTGTGAAATAAATGAAACCCAGTTTTCGGGTTTGTTGTTGGACTCAAAAAGTCCAATGGTCTCTAAACATAATTCGGTTGAGAATTGTGTATCATTTATTTCTGAATCCTTTTATGTACATGATGATATGCTTGCATGGTAGGTAGACTTGGGTGCTACGAGTCATGTATGCAAGGATCTGAGATGGTTTGAAGATTTTGAACCAGTTGAAGATGGATCTGTACTTAGGATGAGAAATATTGCAACCGAGCCTATCAAAGGAATAAGAAAAGTTCGACCTGTATTCACGTCTGGAAATCAATTATTGTTAGATTATGTGTTGTATGTTCCATGGATTCAAAAGAATCTTCTGTTTGGGATTGTTTTAAATAACTATGGTTTTAAAGAGGTCATTGAGTCGGATAAGTTTATTTTATTTCGACATGGAACCTATTTTGGATTTGGATATTTATGTAATGACATGTTTAAGCTTAATATTAATGTCCCGTTTGCTATTGAATCTGTTTGTTTGGCATCTTCATCTTCTAAGTAAAGTTGAGTATGATTCAAGTTTATGGCATGCTAGATTAGATCATGTTATGTTAATTATTACAAGATGAAAGATATGTCTAAAATGAGCCTAATTTGACATGCAAAACTGTAATAGATATCATACTTGTAAGTTGACTAAAATCAATAGAAAACCATTTAAGGATGCAAAATGGGATTCTAAGGTATTAGAATTGACTTATTCTGATTTATGTGAGTTTCTTTAGTACACCTTCTATAGGTAATAATAATAATAAATATGTAGTAACATATATCGATGATGCGACTAGATATTGATATGTATTTCTTGTTCACACAAGAGATGAAGCACTTGATAAATTTTAAAAAATCTATAAACAAGAAGTTGAATTGCTTCATGGTGACCTTATTAAAACTCTTTGAACTGATCGGGGGGGGGGGGGGATTATTATGATCTAGTATGGTTTGAAACAAGCACCTAAATAGAGGCATCATAAATTTGATAAAGTGATCTTATCTCATAGGTTTATTCTAAACTAGTCTGATAAGTGTGTGTACACTATATTTGACTCCTCTGGTAAAGGAGTGATTATTTGTCATTATGTAGATGACATGTTGATCTTTAGTATTAACCAAGATCAGGTTGATAAGACAAATGAATTATTGTCTTCTAATTTTGAAATGAAGAATATGGGGGAGGCGGATGTGATTCCTGGAATAAGGATCACAAGGAGTATTGATGGTATTACCATGACTCGGTCTCATTACATTGAGAAAGTATTGAATAAATTCAATTATTTTAACTGCTCTCCTGTTGGTACTCCTATAGATCCTAGTATAAGGCTCATGCCTAATTCGGGTAATCTAGTTTTACAATTAGAGTATTCAAAGGCCATTGGATGCTTAATGTATGCTATGATTAGCACAAGGCCTGACATAGCGTATGCTGTGGGTAAGCTGAGCAGATATACTAGTAACCCTAGTGCTCAACACTAGCAAGCAGTAATCAGACTGTTGAAGTACCTGAAAGGAACCGTGAACTATGGTTTGTGTTATATAGGTTTTTTACTTCGGTCATAGAAGGGTATTCTGATGCAAGTTGGATACCTAATATGGAAGGTCACTCTTCTACAAGTGGGTCGGTATTCCTACTTGGAAGCGAGGCTATTGCCTGGGCTTCAAAGAAGTAAACTTGCATTACTAATTCGACTATGGAATCTGAATTTGTGGCTTTAGCTACAACTGGTAAAGAATCTGAATGGTTAAGGTATTTAATCTATGAGATTCCATTATGGTCAAAAACCGATATCACCTATTTCAATCAGGTTTGATAGTGCAGATACATTGGCTAATGCGCATAGTCAAGTGTACAATAGAAAGTCTAAACACTTAGGTGTTAGACATAGTATGATTAGAGAATTAATCATGAACGGTGTGATATCTGTTGAATTTGTAAGATTTGAGTTTTATTTAGCTGATCGTTTAATCAAATGGTTAGGAAGAGATATCTTGAACAAGTCAGCTAAAGGGATGGGTTTAAAGTCCATTTAAAATATCTTATGTCAAGACACCCAATTCCCATCTAATACAACGTTAGATGATAAATTCAATGTGGAAAGCTTGTCATAAAGATATTGGAACACATTAACATAATCATCCCAAGGTATGTCTTCAGAATGCAAGATAAAGGAGGTTGAAATTTAATTCCTTAATAGTTCATTGATAAATTGCAGTGCAGATGCAAGAGTAATGAACTACCTATAAGAATATGAAGTTTAGTCGCTTCAAGAAGCTTTGGACTTAAGCTTTGATATATTCTTTGAAGGATTAGGACACATGTTAGTAAAACATTGTGTCAAGTGGAATTTGGATTTGTAAACGTATGTGTGTATTACCTACAGGTATTTAAATGGATAACTTGGGTTCAATCCATTGTGACACCCTGTTATTCTAATATTTGTATCGAGTAATATACAAAGTGAAAATTCAATCCATAGGATATTTTCACCTATACATACGTTTATGTTTCTGTGAGGATGGTTAAGTTAATTATGGATATCGCTAAAATGGGGGAGGAATGTTGGTAATTTTAGTGTTATAAACGAACATTTTAGGTTATTGGATTGACTTGTCGATCGAGGAAATAACGTTAAAGATTAAACGAGTTAGGTGACGCAGGAGTGCGGCCTCAATTTAATTCTAACTGTTATTTGGGCTTTGTAATTAACCATTGGGCTCATTATTTAAGCACTTGGGCTTACATTGAGTGTTTAATCTTATTGGGCTTCCTACAATAATGATATTGGGCTTAATGATAAGTTGGGTCTCGGGTTAAAGCCAATATGTATATATACAACACATGGATCTCGATCACATAGAATATACACACACATACGCATATGAACAGAGAAAAAGGACGGTGGTTACAAGTTCTCCATATGCGATTATCACGGAATCATCAAATCCGATTTCTGAAGAAATTCTCTGTCTAATCCTATAAATCGTTGCGTATAACCCGTAAATAGGTTTATCTGATAGTGTTTCACGATTCAGAGAATAATCCAAGTTTCATTCATCGTTCAAGATCAAATCCGGTTTCCAGGTTTATCTATTCGTTTATTTTTCGTGTTACAGACCATGAGTACAACACCAAGTAGACAGAATAGCAGGGGCTTGTCATGTTGGTGGTCGATAGTAGTGGCAATCCATCTGGGAAGTTCTCATGTGTAATCCGATCAAGGTTAGAAACCAAAAGAGGGAGTTAAGATCACGAATCTTTGACCGGATTCTTTCCTTGACTAGGACAAGAACGACAACGACAGGTGGCTAGTTTTTTTTGGCGAAAGTATTCCAACCTAGTAGTGCGGAATGAACGGTGAGCAAGGAGGTTGAGTATTTCAGGTAGGTGGTTTGGATCTGTTATCGTTTTGCGACTGAAAAGAAAGCATGTGGCTCGTTTTCAGGTCGGGTGGCTTACAACCCAGGAAGGAATTGGTGTACCGGAGTAACAAATGTCAGATCAAAAAGGCCGAGTAGAGTTGCTAACAAAACGGGTCACGAGAGTTCAAACCAAGAAAACTAAGAACAGACCGAATGTCACTGATGTAAAACTTTAACTTGTTACATTAATTCTACTATACAGATCCCTGTTAAAACACTAAAAACAACAAGAGACTACACAAAACAGCGCAAAAGCTTTATTTAGATGAGTAGCTGGTAATCTATCCAGTTCCGGTGACACCAGGATCCGGCTTGTCTCGGCGACCTTGTTCTTGAGCTTCAACGGTATCGGAGACGGCATCACCGAACACGGGGCCGCCACGCCCAGCACAGTCCTCCACCTTGTCTTGTATTTTGTCGATATGAATCTTACCCTCGTCTTCTTTCGAGTGAATATCCATTCTACTCTTGTTCTCTCCTCCCACTACAGAATGGTATGTCGTCGCCGTTGTGCTTCCCGGCGGCAAAGTTCCTTGAGCCCCCGACATTCTTCTTTATGTTTTGCAGTTTTTGCTTTTGATTTGTTCGCGAAGAAATTTATAGTAGAAACTGTAAAGGATAGGCGTTGGAGATACTAGCTTATCAAGCCTCAACTAGCTTATTAAGCCTCAACTGCCACGTGGAGGCCACATGGCAAGATCGTGATACACGTGGTTGACCCTCATGAGTCTTGCTATTGGATTATCTTGGGATCGAACTTAGGGTTCATAAATAAATTTATATGACATCTCTTCTATCTAAAAGGTCGAGGGTTAACAAGGTAAGATATAGATGGTTATTATAAATAGATTATGAGCGGCTCTAAAAAAAACTTATATCTTACAAAAGAAATTAACGTGGTATATTACAATTTAAAGGTCGAGGGCTATTTCTTTCAATAACTGATGGACGTTGTCGCGTGTTAAAGCGGTAACATTGACGTGATTAAATACGTAAAGAGAAACCTATAAAGTTATGGCGGCTCGGTTTTAAATATCGAAACTTAGATAAAAAAACACGTAGTAACTATATATTCAGAAATCAAGAAAAATTTACATGTAAAAATACATAATTTGATCCGATTTGGTTTTGAACAATTTTTCTTTTCAAAACATGAATAAAAATAACCACGTTGTAATGATATATTCAACACATAAAAAAAATAAAAAAGAAAATAAAAAAATAAAACAATTCTCTCATTTGTCTCCCTTCTTCTATCTTTGCACCGCTCTCTCTCTAAACCACACCATTTTCAGCTTCTTGAAATCAGTTTGATCCAAAGGCATTTGATTTCTTGATTTTCGTTGCGGATTGGATTAGCCATTTCATTCACTCGAATTGCACATATTCTTCTACCTAAATTGATATAATAAAAAAAAGATATCAACAAAAGTTTTCTATATATTATTTTTAAAAGTTTCGCTTGAAAAAACCCCAAACATGAAATCAAAACACGAAATTAATTTGAACTTGAATAAGCTAAATTAGATGAGTGGATTAGTAAGGTATTCGAAATAACTCAAATCTAGGATATTTGACAATTAAACCACTAAAAAGATAGTAATCCCAAGATTTGTCTAACATAAAAACAAAAATAAACTGAGCAAAAATAAATCAAACTTAACCTAAATTAGAATAATTATCCTAAAACACAATATCATTTAATTGTTGGGCGATATGTTGGGCTGGACCTTATTTCGTTTTGATCGAGGCCCATAAACAAAAAACAATAAGGGAGAGAGGTAATTTCTTTATTCAAGAAAAAGACTTAGTATTTAAGTATTTAATGCACTACCTCATGTAGCCGGCATCGCAGGTCCTAGAAGGCTCGGGGTTCTTTGCTGTGACCAGCCTAAGGTGTGAGAATAAGTATATGGTCGATTTTAAGGTAGTAAATGCAAAGTGTGTAACTAGTTGAGAGAATTGAATCCCTCTCTTTTTGAAGGAGAGAGGTTTATATACCTCGATCAAGTTGACTTCTTTGTGCATTTAATGCACTTCATGTAGTCTGCGTCGCAAGTATGCATGATTAGGGCTTTATCCTTAGGCTGCGGGCTTGGACCTCCGAACCTTGGATTTACCCTCTCGATAATACTCGAGGTGGAAGATTCACTTCTCAGAGTATCTTCGATATTAAATGCCCTTGCAGGCTACCTTTTGGCTGTGCGGGCTTATTGTCCTAGCCATGGATCTGCTTCTTGCAGTATAATGTGGCCCGACCCTAGTCGTGTTACGTCAGGCCTAAAATTTGGTAGGGCGTATCCATTATTGATCATATATACTTGTGATCTTATATTTCTTCGATTTCCAGGCAAGTGTTTAGGGTTGTAGGGCGTATCCATTATTGATCATATATACTTGTGATTCATTGATTGTTTAGTGACTTAGAGCATTCACAGCAGAGTCTCTATCTTCATCTCCATCTCCATATTATTTATATTTATTATATTCTATAAGTATATATTAATATTTATTGAAAAATGTAACTGTAAATTAATAAGTTAAAAAATTTAACGAATTATAACTTCATACAACTGTAATACCATATCATTTAATAACAAGTTGCTAAATGTATGATCTAATAATTTGGGAATAGATATTTCAAGACAAGGCTAATTGCTCCTCCAAAGTTTTTGAAGATATTAAAGACTTATCTTTCTTATGGATTAAGAATAGGGCGGAAAATAATGGGTATACTTGGCTAGATTGGTGTAATTTCAATCTTATCTTATAATCGTTTGACTTTATGGTGTTGAGTTGTTTTGGTTGGGATAGCGTCTTCCTATATCCCTTTTTCTTACTTTGAATATAATTCCCTTTGTTCAAAAAAAAAATTGGAGTCAATTACACGGATGGTCCATATGGTTTGCATATATTGCAAGTTTGGTCCCCAAGTTCTAAAAACTACGTGTATGGTCCATTAGTTGCCAAACTGTAACACGGGTGGTCTATGGAGTGGACGAACGTTAAATTTTTCTGTTAAATGAGTTTAAAATGACCAAAATACCCTCTGTTTAAAAAAAAACAATAATAAAAACAAAACAAACTAAATTGAGTAAACTGCAGTTTTCGTCCCTGAGGTTTGATGGTCTTAACAGGTTCAGTACACCCTAACACTTTGAGTTCCTGACGTTACATTTTCTTAACACTTACCATCCCTGGCCCTAACTTTCGTCCAATCTTTCGTTAGTTCCCCCTCACGTGCCCCTCACATGAGGGGCATTTTTGTCTTTTCGCCTCGTTTATTATTCAGCCTTCGTCTTTAAACCCCTAAATTCACCCCGATCGCTTTTCCAGCCTTCGTCTTTAAATCCCTAAATCCCTAAGTTCAGGTAAGTCAATTTTAGGGATGTCGAGTTCAAGAATGTAGAATTCCAGCCACAATAGGCCTCAAGAAACTAATTTGTTTTCAAACGGGATTAATGAGTTTCCAATTTGTTCTTGCGGGTCTCTTACATTGATTCGAACTTCATGGGCTGAAGCAAACCCTGGCCGTCGCTTTCATTGCTGTGTAAGAAAACTTAAACCTTAAAGTCTTTCACTTTTGCTTATTTTGTGATGTGTGGTTTCGTGAATGGTCAGAGATCAAGGTGTGGTTTCGTGAAATGGTAAGATCCTCCAATTTGTGCAAGGTCAAAAAAGGTGATACCTGGACTGCTAAAAAGAATGAATGAACATTAGGAATTAGCTATTGCAAAAGCTAATGAAGCAAGAAAGCTGAAGATTATCATTGTTTCTTTGTAACGTACTTAATGTACAGTAGATGAGTTTAGTTGTAAAGGTCAAGTTTGAAGTCACTGTAATGATCTGTGATGCTGCAGTTGATAACCTGATCATGTTGTTTGATTTTGTAATCTGTTTATTATCAATCAAAGTTCAGTTTAAGATTTTGTAATATGTTGTTTGATTCATATGATTTTGACTGCATTCCAAATGCCATTCTTACCGCATATAATTGTATACCAAACAACATACCAAACTGCATACCTAACTACATACCAAACTGATTACATAACCATTCTTAAGGCCAAGAGATTGTTATAAACAAAACAATTATGTCACACCCCCAAATTCCACTAACGGAGTTTTACCGTTTTGGAAGGTGACAAACCAGGATCTCAGACATCAGTTACTTCAAACGACACTATATGGGACTTGAAATGTAATAATATAAAAGGTCAAGGTTCAGAGTGTATATGCGGAAGCGTTAAACGAAGTAAATGCGCAAAACAACGCGCCCAAGTCCAATTACAAACAAAACATAAATATTATTCAATAGATAATTATTTCAATTGAAGTCCAAGACACATGCATGACTTAACGTGATCCTGAGTGCCAACATGAGAAAACATGTAAGAAAACGAGTCAACACTAGGTTGGTGAGTTCACAGGTTTCAATCATTTAAAGTAAAGCGTTTACGGATTATGTACATTCAATATATATATCAATAGGTTGCATGCCTATATTCATGTTTTGCTAAAGCGCTCTCCAGCCAGGTCTATCAACTCTGACTAATGTGTTAAGGTCAATATAACACCAGTTCGACCTCCAATCGAGTTAGCGCGACTAACGCGGGTGGGGTTTGTCAAACCCAGTAGTACTACCAAAATTACCTCGTTCATACCATATTAACGGTCCGATGTGTGTGAGGACTTTTCATGATAGTGTGTTACGCTTAGCCTCAACAGTGATATCATATGAATTACAATAAACCAAAAAGGGTTGTGACATGTTTTCTCCCCCAAATAAAAACAGTAAAAGGGGCCGTGAAACTCACCTGCGTTGCATAGGAGGTAGTATCACACAAGTAAGAGATTTGGTACACGAGTGTTAGCCTGCACGGCTTACGTATGCCCTAGAGATACAAATATAACAGTTAGGGATGCATTGGGATTTGTGACGACGACACGGAAGATTGAACGTCTTAACGTATTCTAAGGATTAAAGAGTATACGAACGTGTCTACGGAATTAGATAAATTTCTTAATAAAATCATTAAGGAAAAAGCGTTACGTGTCGAACGTTAATAACAGATAGTAAATAAATAAATACATAACTTCGCACAATTGGGTCGTTTACAACAGTTAGAAAGATAATATAATTTAGTATATTATTTTTAGGTTCGAAGGATTTAAACAAATAATCATTTGTATGGAAAAATAATAAATATATTATTTTTAATCGAATGTATAAACGTGAGTAAATAATATAACGATTATATTATTAAATAATTTAAAATGTCACACGAGGTATAAAATGGTACGAAATAATATAAATACATATTATTTAATAACATTAGCCACGGGTTGAAAATAATACGAATATATTATTTAATACGATGTTACGGTTTGATAATAATGTAAACATGATATTTTTATTTGATAATAACATAAACATATTATTTATAAAAGTGGGAATAATATATAAACATGAGTTAATAATTCAAACCCGAGCCTACGGGTTGTTTTCCGGGTTAAAACACCTTAATGTATAAATATAATAATATAGGAAAAAGTTTTTAAATTAAATAATGCTTAAAATAAATATTAAAACAAAACAGGGGGGAGGGAGACTCGAACCCGGGTCTCCTCCCTGTTTGCACATGAGTTTAACCGGTCCGCCCGCTAGGGTCATCGCAACATGTTTCAGATTCAAATGGTTTTAATCAACGATTCCAGTGGGTTCTTCCCCCTTGCGCGAACCGAAGCCAACCCAGTCCCAAATCCATCGATCTCGATTACGATTTGATTCAAAAGCATAGGGGTTTTGTTAATTGTTTAGTTTCGAGTCTGACGGTGTATTTAATTTCAGAAACGAATGGTTTTGGATCGTTAAAACCAGGTTCAAGAAAACCGTACCCTAAAACAAGAACAAGGGATCGATTTGCTCGATTCTGATGTTGAACGATGATGGTTTCATAGGGCTTTTACTTAACAAAGGATTTCGAATATCACTGTAGGTTTGAATTCGATTGAGATTACGTTTAAGGTTCAAACCCCCAAATCGTTTAACGAGAAAACCCTAGGTTTTAGATTTTGATCGAATCGATGTTTCTTGATGGAATTAACATGGGGATATTATAGAGAATCAGCTTACGGTTCGAACCATACCAATTAATTGGATTTAGATTGAGTGTAAGATGGATTTCGACTAAACCAGATTCGTATGAACCCTAGAATCTGGTTCATAATCTATTTGATGTTGAGAGCCCTGAAAACGATAGGGCTTTCAATCACTAGACTAAAACGAGACCGAGAGTGTGTTCAATTACCAGAATGGATACCGAATTGGTGGTTCCCGACCAAATTGGTACGCGGCTTCGGTTGGCTTGGTCTACGGCGAGTCTGGTTCCACTTCTGATCGAATTGGTGCGTGAGACAGTTTCGATAGGGATCGATTAAGGTATGCAGGGGTTCAATTTGTGGAAATAATACAAGCATTAGCCGAATTTGATGAGTTCATAGCGAAAGTCGACGGTTTCTTGTTTACTCCTCATAATTGGAGTTAATTCGAATAATTGATGATGATTAATCCGCTAGTTATGACCGTTAATGCATTAGACGTGTGTAATCAGTTTCAACATTTACGTATAAACGATCGTGGGATTGATTTGGATTGAATACAGTGAGTTTGACTTTAGAAAGTCAAACAGAAATCAACTTATGGTTAATTACAGAATTGGTCCCTCTGGTTTCATGTATTAGAGTTTGGATTGTGGCAGAATTGGTCCTCAAGGTTTGGGTGAGTTAAGAACTTGACTGTTTGACTTTAAAAAGTCAACAGAATTGTATTTTGGGCAAATCACAGAACTAGTCCCTGTAGTTTAAGTTTGAAAATAGGCAGAATTAGTCCTTGAAGTTTGAGATAGGGTTAACTTTAACTGTATTCCTAATGGAGTTAGACTAAAAGTCCGGATTGTCACATCATCCCCTAGTTGAAAGAATTTTCGTCCCGAAAATTAAAATAAAATTTTTTTTAGAGGTGTCACATCATCCCCAAGTTGAAAGAATTTTTGTCCCGAAAATTAGAATAGTACCTTAAGAATTTGACGAGGAGTGCTTGAACAGATGCGGATACTTGCGTATCATCTGATCCTCGCGCTCCCACGTGAATTTCGGTCCGCGTTTCGAGTTCTAACGAACTCTAACAATAGGAATTTTACTGCGTTTTAGCGTTTTGATTTCCCTGTCCATGATTTCTACCGGTTCTTCAACGAACCGCAGTTGTTCATCAAGTTGTAGTTCCTTAAGAGGAACCGCGAGTGTTTCGTCTGTTAGACATTTATTCAAGTTTAAGACCTGGAAGACATCGCGTACACCACTAAGTCCTTCAGGTAGGTGCAGCTGATACGCTACTGGGCCAATTCTCTTCACTATCTTGAACGGTCCAACATAACGAGGATTCAGTTATCCTCGTTTCCTGAAGCGAATTACACCTTTCCAAGGTGAGACTTTAAGTAGAACCATGTCGCCTACTTGAAACTCTAACGGTTTACGACGCTTATCGGCGTAGCTCTTTTGACGATCACGAGTTGCCGCCATACGGTTTCGGATTTGAACGATCTTTTCAGAGGTTTCAAATACAAGTTCGGGACCTGTAAATTGGTTATCCCCAACTCCAGTCCAACAGATAGAGGATCGACATTTACGTCCGTACAATGCCTCGAATGGTGCCGCCTTGATGATAGTGTGATAACCATTAATGTAGGAGGACTCCACTAGAGGTAAGTGAGACTATTATTTATGCCTTCATGAAGGATATGATGCCCATAACAACACCACTCCTTTCGCCTTGGACGGAGAGAGTTTCTCCATTAGGAAGAGGAAGGCGAACGATTTTCTCGCGACAGATAATCTCAGCTTGGTTCTTAGATAATTAGCCCATTCCGACAATTACGTCGAAACTACCGAGTGTGACCGGCATGAGATCGAAGTCAAATTTGTGACTAGTCGGTTCGAGTTTAAAACCCTTAAGATCATGGGTTGCTTCTATTATTTGTCCGTTGGTTATTTCTATGGTGTATATGTCTTCTAACAGGGTCGGGGTTTTTCTTAGTAGGTTGCTAAGTTTATTAGTCATGGAATTCCTATCAACATCAGTGTCAAATAATACAGAAGCAAAATAGTTGTTTAGAAGGAACTTACCGGTAACCACGTTGTGGTCATAACAAGCTTTTCCGGATCCTAGCACAAAGGCTCGCCCCTTTGCACCATTCCCTGCATTATTGCCCCGGTTGTTATTATTGCTTTGGTGGTTGTTGTTGTTGTCGATGTCACCCTTATTTAATTGTGGACAATCCTTCCGGAAGTGTCCCTCTTTTCCACATTCAAAACAACCTTTGG
This sequence comes from Smallanthus sonchifolius, assembly GCA_023525975.1. Taxonomy (NCBI): domain Eukaryota; kingdom Viridiplantae; phylum Streptophyta; class Magnoliopsida; order Asterales; family Asteraceae; genus Smallanthus; species Smallanthus sonchifolius. The sequence continues at coordinate 68,250,893 of CM042033.1, read as the reverse complement.
TAAAACCCGGTTGTTGGAAGGGCTGCTTGGCTTGTAATTCCCCTCTGCAGTCTTTGGCAGCATGGCCCACCTTGCCACACCGCTGGCAATGGTTTTTGTCACAAGAACCGAGGTGGTGGTAATTACATTTGTTACACCTGGGGTGTCTCCCAATATAACCACTTTGATGCTGACTCGAAGAGGTCGACTGGTTGAAGTTCTTCGTAGGTTCAAACCTACGATGTTGTTGTTGCTGTGGCTGATTTGGCTGAAATCCCATGTTGTTATTGCTACTGTCAAACTTCCTCTTGTTGTTGTCAGTAGACTTGGATGCTGACTTCCTGGGAGGTAGTGTCCCTTGGGTAACGGCTTGGTCCGTCAGTTTGTGAGCAAGACGGATGGCTTGTTGAATGGTAGTGGGGCTGGATGAGGTAACCATGCTCTGGATTTGTGGTACTAATCCACCAATGAACATTTCTATCCGCTTGTAGGGTGGTGTGACCATGTGAGGACACATCCCCGCTAGCTCATGCGAGCGAGTGGTGTAGAGTTCTATTTCAGAACCCTCCATTTTCAGATTCCAGAATTCTCCCTCGAGTTTCTGAATCTCATCCCTGGGACAGTACTCTTCCTTCATCAGGATCTTGAAGTCTTCCCATGGTGATGCATTGGCCATGTCCAGACCTAGCATCTGGGCCTGTACATTCCACCATGTGAGGGCAGGACCCTCTAGAGTTCCTGATGCAAATTTGATTCGGTCGGCCACAGGGCAGTTACACATGGAGAACACAGATTCAATCTTTTCAAACCATCGGAGTAATCCGACAGCTCCCTCAGCTCCACTGAATGTGTGGGGCTTGCAGTCCATAAATATCTTGAAGGTACAGACATGCTGATTGTTCTGTGGATTGTTCGCTTGCCCTGGATTAGAAAGAGTAGGTTGGGTTTAGGAAAGAGTGGAATAAATGTGTACAGTTGGTTGTCTAGGGTTAACGGTTAACAGGTTTACCTGCAATATGTGCTGCTAAGGCTTCAGCAACACTGTCATTAATTAACGCAGCTAGTTCGGCTGGTGTCAGGTTTATATTTCCACGACCACCGTTGCGACCGCCACGTCCACGTCCGGCCATGATTCTTCATATTCACAAACACAAGAAATGAGTAAATATATCGCATATTAACATCATTCAAGTGTAAGCAAACAGAAGGAGATGTGTAAAGACATGCAGGTTTATGAATTTAGTACAAGGCTAACTTATATCATAAGGCCATAGAATAAATAGTTCAACTCAAACAGTTCACTAAGATTTTATTGGAATGGGAACATCCTTACCCATTTAGGTTTTTATTTGAAACATAAAGAAATGACAAAATAAGATAAGATAGAATAGAATGGAATATCAAGCTCCACTGCCGGCGGATGAGATGACTGACTCAGCATCATCCTCCTCTACTTCCTCGGGCTCATCCTCAGGCTCAAAATCGGGTACTTCAGCTGGCTCTAAAGCTGCTGCAAGTTGTATCTCTAACTCTCCAATTCTTTCCTGAGATTCTACTTCAGCCTCCTCGAGTGCATTCACTCTAGCCTGCAACGCCCTTACCTCGTCCACTAATGCATTATGCAAGCGGTCAGTGCCTGCCATTTCTGCTACTAGCAGATCTATCCTATGATCCGTTTGTTTCTCTCCTCTTAACAGACCTGTGATCGCTCCTGCTGCGTCTCTCATATTCCGAATCTCTCGATCCATAGTTGCTACAAATGCTGCAAAGGCTTGCTCCAAGTGGCAAGGTAGTAATGGTAAACGTGGTCCTGATGATGATGAAGCTCCAAAGTAAGGTGATGGAACTCGTTCCTGTCTAACCCATTTGCTCAGTAAATCAGGGTACCAGTCCCAGTCACTCCCATTCCGGATATGCAAAGGCTCTCCATACACAATAGAGTTATCAATGGGTTCAAGCCTACGCCTCTTGGGCTCCAGTGATGCAATGGCAGGAATGTCATGTTCCTGATTGGTAGGTGGTGAAGTTGGTCGTGTAGACATAATTCCTGAAACATAAGGAGTAAGTATCTACGTCGAGTGTCTATGCCAAGTAACTAATGTGTGTGGCTATAGTCTAGAATGCAGTCCTAGTTCTCTATAACCAATGTCTTTGATACCAATCTGTCACACCCCCAAATTCCACTAACGGAGTTTTACCGTTTTGGAAGGTGACAAACCAGGATCTCAGACATCAGTTACTTCAAACGACACTATATGGGACTTGAAATGTAATAATATAAAAGGTCAAGGTTCAGAGTGTATATGCGGAAGCGTTAAACGAAGTAAATGCGCAAAACAACGCGCCCAAGTCCAATTACAAACAAAACATAAATATTATTCAATAGATAATTATTTCAATTGAAGTCCAAGACACATGCATGACTTAACGTGATCCTGAGTGCCAACCTGAGAAAACATGTAAGAAAACGAGTCAACACTAGGTTGGTGAGTTCACAGGTTTCAATCATTTAAAGTAAAGCGTTTACAGATTATGTACATTCAATATATATATATATATATATATCAATAGGTTGCATGCCTATATTCATGTTTTGCTAAAGCGCTCGCAACCGAAACTGACAGTGAGTTTGTTTGTTTGCCTCCAGCCAGGTCTATCAACTCTGACTAATGTGTTAAGGTCAATATAACACCCGTTCGACCTCCAATCGAGTTAGCGTGACTAACACGGGTGGGGTTTGTCAAACCCAGTAGTATTACCAAAATTACCTCGTTCATACCATATTAACGGTCCGATGTGTGTGAGGACTTTTCATGATAGTGTGTTACGCTTAGCCTCAACAGTGATATCATATGAATTACAATAAACAAAAAAGGGTTGTGACATGTTTTCTCCCCCAAATAAAAACAGTAAAAGGGGCCGTGAAACTCACCTGCGTTGCATAGGAGGTAGTATCACACAAGTAAGAGATTTGGTACACGAGTGTTAGCCTGCACGGCTTACGTATGCCCTAGAGATACAAATATAACAGTTAGGGATGCATTGGGATTTGTGACGACGACATGGAAGATTGAACGTCTTAACGTATTCTAAGGATTAAAGAGTATACGAACGTGTCTACGAAATTAGATAAATTTCTTAATAAAATCATTAAGGAAAAAGCGTTACGTGTCGAACGTTAATAACAGATAGTAAATAAATAAATACATAACTTCGCACGATTGGGTCGTTTACAACAGTTAGAAAGATAATATAATTTCGTATATTATTTTTAGGTTCGAAGGATTTAAACAAATAATCATTTGTATGGAAAAATAATAAATATATTATTTTTAATCGAATGTATAAACGTGAGTAAATAATATAACGATTATATTATTAAATAATTTAAAACGTCACACGAGGTATAAAATGGTACGAAATAATATAAATACATATTATTTAATAACATTAGCCACGGGTTGAAAATAATACGAATATATTATTTAATACGATGTTACGGTTTGATAATAATGTAAACATGATATTTTTATTTGATAATAACATAAACATATTATTTATAAAAGTGGGAATAATATATAAACATGAGTTAATAATTCAAACCCGAGCCTACGTGTTGTTTTCCGGGTTAAAACACCTTAATGTATAAATATAATAATATAGGAAAAAGTTTTTAAATTAAATAATGCTTAAAATAAATATTAAAACAAAAGAAGGGGGAGGGAGACTCGAACCCGGGTCTCCTCCCTGTTTGCACATGAGTTTAACCAGTCCGCCCGCTAGGGTCATCGCAACATGTTTCAGATTCAAATGGTTTTAATCAACGATTCCAGTGGGTTCTTCCCCCTTGTGCGAACCGAAGCGAACCCAGTCCCAAATCCATCGATCTCGATTACGATTTGATTCAAAAGCATAGGGGTTTTGTTAATTGTTTAATTTCGAGTCTGAGGGTGTATTTAATTTTAGAAACGAATGGTTTTGGATCGTTAAACCAGGTTCAAGAAAACCGTACCCTAAAATAAGAACAAGGGATCGATTTGCTCGATTCTGATGTTGAACGATGATGGTTTCATAGGGCTTTTACTTAACAAAGGATTTCGAATATCACTGTAGGTTTGAATTCGATTGAGATTACGTTTAAGGTTCAAACCCCCAAATCGTTTAACGAGAAAACCCTAAGTTTTAGATTTTGATCAAATCGATGTTTCTTGATGGAATTAACATGGGGCTATTATAGAGAATCAGCTTGCGATTCGAACCATACCAATTAATTGGATTTAGATTGAGTGTAAGATGGATTTCGACTAAACCAGATTCGTATGAACCCTAGAATCTGGTTCATAATCTATTTGATGTTGAGAGCCCTGAAAACGATAGGGCTTTCAATCACTAGACTAAAACGAGACTGAAAGTGTGTTCAATTACCAGAATGGATACCGAATTGGTGGTTCCCGACCAAATTGGTACGCGTCTTCGGTTGGCTTGGTCTCCGGCGAGTCTGGTTCCACTTCTGATCGAATTGGCGCGTGAGACAGTTTCGATAGGGATCGATTAAGGTATGCAGGGGTTCAATTTGTGGAAATAATACAAGCATTAGCCGAATTTGATGAGTTCATAGGGGAAGTCGACGGTTTCTTGACTGTTTCAACATTTACGTATAAACGATCGTGGGATTGATTTGGATTGAATACAGTGAGTTTGACTTTAAAAAGTCAAACAGAAATCAACTTATGGTTAATTACAGAATTGGTCCCTCTGGTTTCATGTATTAGAGTTTGGATTGTGGCAGAATTGGTCCTCAAGGTTTGGGTGAGTTAAGAACTTGACTGTTTGACTTTAAAAAGTCAACAAAATTGTATTTTGGGCAAATGAAAGAACTAGTCCCTGTAGTTTAAGTTTGAAAATAGGCAGAATTAGTCCTTGAAGTTTGAGATAGGGTTAACTTTAACTGTATTCCTAATGGAGTTAGACTAAAAGTCCGGATTGTCACATCATCCCCTAGTTGAAAGAATTTTCGTCCCGAAAATTAAAATAAATTTTTTTTAGAGGTGTCACATCATCCCCAAGTTGAAAGAATTTTCGTCTCGAAAATTAAAATAAAAAAAATATTTTAGAGGTGTCACATCATCCCCAAGTTGAAAGAATTTTCGTCCCGAAAATTAGAATAGTACCTTAAGAATTTGACGAGGAGTGCTTGAACAGATGCGGATACTTGCGTATCATCTGATCCTCGCGCTCCCACGTGAATTTCGGTCCGCGTTTCGAGTTCTAACGAACTCTGACAATAGGAATTTTACTGCGTTTCAGCGTTTTGATTTCCCTGTCCATGATTTCTACCGGTTCTTCAACGAACCGTAGTTGTTCATCGAGTTGTAGTTCCTTAAGAGGAACCGCGAGTGTTTCGTCTGTTAGACATTTCTTCAAGTTTAAGACCTGGAAGACATCGCGTATACCACTAAGTCCTTCAGGTAGGTCCAGCTGATACGCTACTGGGCCAATTCTCTTCACTATCTTGAACGGTCCAACAGAACGAGGATTCAGTTTGCCTCGTTTCCTGAAGCGAATTACACCTTTCCAAGGTGAGACTTTAAGTAGAACCATGTCGCCTACTTGAAACTCTAACGGTTTACGACGCTTATCGGCGTAGCTCTTTTGACGATCACGAGTTGCCGCCATTCGGTTTCAGATTTGAATTATCTTTTCAGAGGTTTCAAATACAAGTTCAGGACCTGTAAATTGGCTATCCCCAACTCCAGTCCAACGGATAGAGGATCGGCATTTACGTACGTACAATGCCTCGAATGGTGCCGCCTTTACAGCTTTTTGAGTTGTGACCATGGTTTTTGCATTCCCCACATTTTACAGTACCTCATTTCATGCTCAACTTCCATTAGCTCGAAACAACTTCTTGCAACTCCAAAGCTGACTTTTTCCTCTTCTTCTTTTGGTCTACCAATCTGAGTATGATGTTTGGGTGCAATCAGTGTGGTTGGACAAGCATATGGGATCCACAATTCTTTACCATTTATTGGCTCAAGTGTGTTCATGTATACATCCTTCCATGTTTTCAACCAATAAACCTCAGAAACCCATTTTTCAGGAATTTATACATTAAAACTATGCTGAGCCATGACCCATATGAATGCCACTGCATGTTTGCAGGGCATGCCAGTCAATTCCCATTTCCTGCAGCTGCATGTCTTCTGGTCCATATTCACCACACGTTGATCAAACCAAGGCATACTCACCTAAGATATTATACCATATTTCAGAACAAATTCATACAAATCTTATTATGAAACAAACAAGACTGTTACCTCATATTTGTGGATACCTACCATAAGAACACTATGCTTAGAGGCTTCCTCTTTAATGGCATTGAACATTTTAGTTGCATAGGGTGTCAATGGCCCTTCACTTTTTGCAATCACCCTATTCCCCACAATGATTCTTTTGGTCATGTATTGTCTTATGAAATCTAAACAAGTTATTAGAGGCTTGTCTCTTGCTCCAATTAACTGCTTGTTAAAAACTTCACACAAATTGTTAAGTAGCACATCACACTTTACCCTTCCTGTTTAAGCCAACAAACATAATTAATTGTTCATTAATAATAAGACAAAATAATAAACAAGATAAATACCACTGAAATGTGCCCGGACCAACTGCTTGGTGGAATTTGCTTCAACCAATCATATAAACAGGAATCTGTCTGTCTTATTTCCTCCATCTTTCTGTCAAATACAGAAACAATGGTAGCACTAGCACAACTCCAAAGCATGTTTTTGAATACTCCTCCTCTCCACTTTGACTTCATATTGTCATGAATGTGTCTCAGGTAGTACCTGTGCTCAGCGCTAGGGAACATTTTGGATAATGTAGGTACAAGGCCCTAACATCCAAAACAGTAAAACAACTTACCTAATGCTAACACTTAAAAAATTTCAATGTAGATCTGGAATTTACCTTTTGACTGTCACTTATGAATGTGAAATTAGATCTGTAACTTAGATCAAGTTCATCTCCAAGACATGTTAAGAACCATTTCCAAGAGTCTTTAGTTTCAGCTTCAACTAGTGCATATGCAATTGGATATATACCATTATTGGCATCAACACCTACAACAGTCAATATTTGTCGAGGGTATGGACCTTTCATGAAACATTTATCCAAACCAAGAATCTCTATCCCACACATCCTAAAACCTACTTTCAAAGCATTAAAATAGATGTACACCCTCCTGAACCGCCTAGTTAGACTACTTGGATTAGCTTTAGTTTCAACATCAATCTTAACAGTAGACCCATGGTTGGATCTAATCAATTCCTCACAGTAGTCTCTTAATAACCCATACTGATCATGGTAATCACCAAACATTTTCCTTGTGGCAATGGTGTCACACCCCGGCCGGCGGCGGATTATACGCCGGGGCTGACGCGGTTGTTCATAAGCACACAATCATCTATTAAATGTGACAATATTTATTCATCAAAATTAAACGCATCCGTTACAAGTAGAAATGGATAATAAAGCGTTCAAACATGACATAACTTGAATTTAATCTTTAATAGAGCTAGGTCCAATGTCCTAAGTGATCAAGTAGTGTTCTCAAACTGGTGCACCTGAAACATGTGAGTAAATGTCAACTACAAGTAGTTGGTGAGTAACAGAGGTTTTGACACCAAACAAAAGTTAAGTATAGGTTTACAATTCAATATGTTCAAAGCATGTCTAAAGCATATATGTGAAAACATACAAGGTTCCAAGCGTACAATTCAAGCTTGATAATAGAAAACTAGATACACAATGCCACTGATTGCCATTTTGAAAAAGGGAGCAAGCGGATACTCCAAGTTATAGTTGATACCCAACAAAACCCGCCAAGGTCTTGTGGTAAGTTATAGTTTCAGTTTCCCATATAAATGATCATGTTAGGTACTACCTTAGGCTTGGGCTGCAAGTTAATGAATGTACTGGCATGAAACACATGCAATGGTCACCAAGTAGTTCAAATATAAAGCATAAAGATCAAGCACAAGAACATAGATATTGAATTGTTTAAATAGATAAAGTTGATAACATGTTTCACCCCAAAAGCAAAAACAGTAAAAAGGGGCTATGTAAACTCACCTTGCAATGAGTAGCTTGGATGTCACACAAGTATATTGCACAAATGTTCTAGCTAATCACAAGGTTAACCTATGTTTGATGGAACATATATATATCAATGATTTGTACAACTGAAATAGAGAATCCTATTGTGCGAGGAGATTGATGTGAGTGTCCTCATTTTAATAATAAAATAATTATTTGAGTTGCAAATAATATTTTATGTAAATCTTTGATAAATATTTGTATTGTAATAAGTGAGAGAATTAATAACGATGTTGTTTGTTTGTAATAATTATATAAACGTATGAATAAATAATTAGGTTTCTTTTGTTTGTAAATAAATACACAAATAAATAAATGACTAGTTTTCTTTTATTTGTAATTGCATAAATTAATAGATAGATAGATGAATAAATAAATGAGTAATAACTAGTTGAGTAATTAAATAATTTACTACATAAATAAATGAATGAAACCTTTCATTTGGTTTATGAAAAACAAGTGCTAAAATATAATGATTTAATTAGTTGGTAATTAAACCAAAATTTAAAGTATAATAATGTTTTAATTAATTAATAATTAAACCATAATTAATTATTAATTAAAAGTATAGAATTGAGTTTTAAATGTTCTCATATAATAAAAATAAATTATATAAAAGTTTGTATAAATATTTATAAAGAAATGAGTTTATAATCATAATCATAATTAGTTGAAAGTGGTTGTTGTACACTAGAATGATTATCATTCCAGAGTAGTACCTCCAACAGAAAAGTTCACAGGAAAGAGTTGGTCGGATCAGAACCCCGTCTTTTCCTAGCCAGAACTTTAATGTTTGCCAGATAACTACATACTGGTTTGAAATTTACTCTATTTGCATACTTAACCAAGTTTAGTTTGTGTTTGAAAAGTATTTGGGCTAAAGTGAAAATATAAGTTTATGTAAAGATAGAAATTGAATATTAAATAATTTAACTTGAAAATAAGGATTTTTAGTAAAAACATAACTTTTGAAATTGAAAGGAGTAAGAATGATCAACCAAGCTTTTAAATAAAAGTTTGACACAATTTTAATTAAAATAGGGCTTTTGATCTTGGATAGCTCTATGATTATAACATAAACATGTTAGGGATCATAGATCTAGCTAGTTATGAGAGATTTTTAAAGGAAAAGTATGAACAAGCAAGAATATAAGAAGAACTTACTTATGAATATGGAAACGACTTTGAATCTTGATATAGGGATTAGAACTTGATATGGTGTGAGAATGAGGGAAGAATGAGGGTCTATTTACAGGGTAGTATCATGGGCTTATTTACAAAATTTAATTTGTTATAGGGATTAAGATTGCAAAATATGAAAAATAGTTTTTAATTTCATAACATATTTCAACTTAAGTGCTTATAAATTTTATGTTCATGACTTCATTTCATCATAATTCATATTTAATATGTTTATAGATATAATTATATATTTATTTGTTTTATTTACCTTTAGTAATTTAAAAATACTAGCAATGTTATATTTTCATAATAAATTGTTTATATCATGTGTGTATATATATAGTTTTAGAAATGACTTAGTATGTACCTATATATTTATGGAATAAGATGGTGACAATTATTTACAAAGCATATAACATAAATATTTATTACTTATGAATTTGAAGTAGGTAATTAAGGTTCTTCATAAATGCGATTCACCAAAATAATGAACTTACATTGCCGGAAAAGTTAAAATAAAAGCGGGAAATTTCATGGAGATTACAGTCTCCCCTACTTTAGAAAATTTCGTACCGAAATTATTTAGGAGAAGGGTCTAAGGAAGAGACATGTGTTTGGATTCTCAACTAGCTTTGCGTTTCGGTTTGAGGAGTATAGTTGTTGACAAGCTTTAGGTTAGGTCATCGTGTGAGATATGGATGGTGGTAGTGGATTTTGTTTGAGTGGAAATAAGGAAAAGATTGCCCGAGAATGATTTTTTTTGGATTCAAATGATGGAATGCATCACTTGTAATGAGGATGATGGAAACTTTTAGATCTAAACTTGTTTAAGATATAGTCTAAGATGTTCGAGTGATGTCACTGGATAAGGATTTCAAAACTACTAGTCAAGGTCAGAGTAATAGGAAATCCCTACATGAATACGGACAACATTACTTCTTACAATATGACAGGAGCACATATATATATATAGGATGTACCAGCGGTATATCTACTATGCCCTTATCATATTCCGTTAGTTTCGTTAGTGTATTTCACCATAGGTTTTATGTCATCGCACACGACAAAATTTACTATGTTTTCCATGCGCTGATTTTTATAATTACGTGTGCACCCGTAATTACTCAAATCGCCGTATGGTCCGTATAGATCGTTCTATTACGTGTGGGTACAGAGGTGGGGGAAATATCAAAATCATTTACTTTATTATTGTTTTCATACATGAGTTGCTAGTGAGTAATTGTGTGTCTAGATGGTAAAGTCAATCAGGGAGTAAAGACTGGCACAACCCCATACATGGGTGGCCTAAGTAGATGGCACACCCTCCAGGTTATCCATAAAGTTTATAGCTCTCTCGTGTTTGAACAAGAATACGTTAAACCCCGAGTAACTCAAAGTTTATAGCTTTCTCGTGTTTGAACAAGAATACGTCAAACCCCGAGTAGCTTAAAATTTATAGCTTTCTCGTGTTTGAACAAGAATACGTCAAACCCCGAGTAGCTTAAAGTTTATAGCTATCAAGTTTCATGGATAAAGTGAACGATCATGCTTCATGTATATAGTGGGCAATTTATTGTAAACAATGTAAACAGTCTAGTTTCGTGTGTAATGTAGGCACTCAAGTTTCATGTATAGCGTGAATAATATAGTACTATGCATATTGTAATTAACCAAGTATCACGTATCGTGTGAACAATCTGGTGTCGTGCATGTTGCAAGTAATCAAGTTCCGTCTATAATGTGATCAATCTAGTATCATATATACTGTAAACAACCAAGTATCTGTATCATGTGAACAAGCTAGTATCATGTATATTGCAAACGAGTAAGTTTCAAGTGTGATGTGATCAATCTAGTATCATGCATATTGCAAAAACCAAGTTTCGTGTATAATGTGACTAATTAAGTTTCGTCTATGAAGTAAACAAATTGGTTTTCACGTATAATGTGAACGTTCATATGTAAGTAATCAACTCTCATGAGTAACGTAAGCTATCAAATTTCGTAGGTGATTGAGTTTTGCAGCCAGGCATGTTGCTTGACATTCATCTATCATGTAGGTAGTTGGGTTTTTGTAGGTCCCTTCGTGTGTGTCGGATCGTTGCATGCAAGTGGTCTACTAGTCGGACCGGGTGCGGAATACCCGTGACTAGGCGGAGAGTCTAACTAAAACAATGTAAACCAACACGAGAGTCATAATAAAAGCTCTTTCTATTATAAACACTCGACGGTTACAGAGAGATTACAAATTGCGTACTTAACAAAACTCAGTTCGTCTAAGATATGAGTTCTGCGTACTTATCCTTTGTGAACCAAACCTATTTATACAGACCTGATGCCTGCGCACTTAGCAAGTGCGCAAGACCAATTGCTCTTGCGTACTTAACAAGTACGCATGGGTCTTCCTGCGTACTTGCTAAGTATGCAGGAGCTTTCTCCTGCGCACATGTAAGTGCGCAAAACACTTGGAAGAAATGCAACATACACTATGTAAAAGTAAATACAACTCGATAAACTATTACATAACGACTCTTACATACAAAGACAAATTACAGACATTAGAAATACAAACTAAGACTCTATCCAGAGTGTTGTCACAGGAAAGTGCATCAACAAACTCCCCCTTGACAACAGCTCTGGATCTTCATCGTCTTCAGTTTTCAATCTTCAGTCTTCACAGCACTGGTTCCTTAGCTTCCATCTTCTTCTTGTAATCAAGGCAGAACTTAATCACCTTATCATATTTAGAAGCAAGGAGCTTCGTCCATTCGTCCGTGTGGACACAGTAGCGTTCCGCTAGTACTTCCAGATCTTTCACAGAAAAGTTGATGAAGCAGACTTCATCAAAGATTCTGATCAGTTCTTTTGGTACTGTGTTCCCACTCTTGGAACGAACCTTTCCCATGATCACAGCCTCGCCCGTTTTTGGATCTACGTACCAGTACAACATGTCACCAAGAATATCCTGAGATAACTTGCTCAAGGGAATCTTAGTTTCACATTGTACTGGCTTGTATACCAATCTATTTATGTGCTTCTTAGTCACAGGATGTACAGCGTGCTTATCCTTGACTCTTCTGGGCACTTGAGGCGTGAAGTATTCAAATTTCCCTGATCTTGCTTCCCGCTGTAGTGTTACCCACAAACCCATTGCTACTGCATGACTCGAGTGACTCAGCAGGTCACGGTTTGTGAGGTTCACAAGGTCGTACTTGGGCAAAGAGTTGAACGCCTCACTGGTTGGTTTCAAGTATTGAACCCCTCCAGATCTTTTGATGGCGAACATCTGCTTGTCCTCCTCGAACCTAACAGCCAAGATCATACCTGTAGCTCCGTGCTTGTATGTGATGGACGTCTTTTGCCACACGGGAGCTGGACCCTTAGATGATGCAGAAGGCATGTCTTTATCTTTTGGTGCCTCGGGGTCCACAGGTGTAGGGTCGACTGGGGAGGCTTCCGTTGTAGCTTCAACATTACTTGCCATGTCAACTAAGCCTGTGTCGAGCAGAGATTCGAGCGATGGTACTTCAAAGATCTCACCATCCTGTAACTCGTACTCTCCTTCCCTGTCGCCCTTGGGAATCTCTATCACCACATCCTCATCTTCATCATTCCAGTCATCACCAGAGTCGATCTCTCCTTCTTCTAGATTGAAGAGAGCATCGATCTGTACTTTTTTAGAATAGTCAGGCTCTAGATATAGGATCTCATCATCAGATAAGTCCTTAAGTACTTCAGCCACCGACTTCCCTTTATCACCACCACCACCAAATGTATCACCACCCTCTTGCTGAGTAGACTCCCCCTCAGCCATTGGAACAGAAGAGATGGGCACAATCGCCAAAGCTTGGTGCTCACCTCCACTAGGACCGGCTTCAAGATCCTTGTCTTTATCATCATCCTTAGTCAAGTCAACTAGATGACAAGGCTCAGCACCAGTGGATTTATTTTCTTTCTCTTTCTCTTTTTCCTTCTCTTTCTCCCCCTGAGCACCAAGCTTCTTGGTCAGTTCTTCAACTAATTTGACCATCGCTTCGTGCTCTTTTCTCTGCAAATCCATCCTTAGCTCAAGTGAAGTTCTGTGGCCTAGAATCATTTCATTGGTTTTCATCAGCAGCTCGTTCTATGCCATTACATTCTTCAGTTGCTCATTTGTCCCTGTTCTCTGGCTGTGGAGAATCCTAACTTCATCGGCCAGGGAATTAATCTGTGCTTGTTGAGCATCAGACTCCTCCTTTGACTTTTGAATGGTCTTCAACAGTTCAGCAACTTGGGTCTCTAAGACATTGATCCTTGCATCATACGGATCAGAATGCCTAGATGATAAGGCTTCAGCATTATGGATGGGGGAGGAGAAAATTGTGTCAAAGTCAAACCCTTGTGAGAAATCACCATAGTTGAAGGGTTGACCTGACGGCTCAGTGGTGTGAGGTGGGTGTGGGGTTGTAATGATGGGAGTGGGTGTTATGGTTGGGGTGATGGTGACTGACTCCGTGAGAAGTGGAGTAGTCACTTTCACTTGGACGGTTGGAGTAGGTGTCACACCCCCAAATTCCACTAACGGAGTTTTACCGTTTGGTGTGTGACTAACCAGGATCTCAGTCATTAGTTACATCAAACGACACTAAATGGGACTCAAATTGAAATATTATAAAAGTTTAGAGTAAATGCGGAAGCGTTTAAACAAGAGAGTAAATGCGCACAACAACGCGCCCAAGTCTAACAATAACGGATACATAATAAATGTTCAACAGATTGACAATTATTGAATATATCATGTTGACACCATGCATGCCCTAACGTGCACCTGTGCCTTAGCTTAGCGTCCTGAGAAAACATGTAAGAAAAGTGTCAACACAAGGTTGGTGAGTTCACAGGTTTCAGTATAGTAATAAAGCGTTTACCAGATTAATGTACAATCAACATATATATACCAATGAGTAGCTAACCCATGTTCATGTTTGCTATTACGCTCGCAACCGTAAACTGACTGTTTGTATTGCCTCCCACCAGGTCTATCAACCACGGTGCATGTTTAGGTCAATATTGCACCCGTTCGATATCCAATCGAGTTAGCGCGACTAACGCGGGTGAGGTTTGTCAAACCCAGTAGTACTACCCAACATACCTCGCTATATTCATATTTAAACGGTTCGATGTGAGGACTTTCATGATAGAGTTTACGCATAGTCATAACAACTGATATAAAATGTAGTACAAAAATCAAAAGAGTTTGTATCATGTTTTCTCCCCCAGTTTAAAAGCAGTAAAAAGGGGCCGTGAAAACTCACCTGCGTTGCGTTGTAGGTAGTATCACACAATGGACAAGTTGGAACCACGAGTGTAAGTCTCAAACGACTTATGAATGCCCTAAAATTATAAACACATAAATTAGGGATAAAGATGGGAATTGTGACAATGACACGGAAGGTTAGAACGTCTTAACGTATTCTAAGGGTCAATGAGTAGACGAACGTGTCTACGGGAATATAGGGTTTCTTAATATAATTATTAAGATAAATACGCTTTGTGTCGAAGGTTTCTTAATTACGAATATGATAATAATTAAATATATCCGTGCGTTTGTACCATTCAATAATGGTTTAGGAAAATAATATAATTAATATATTATTTTTGAACTCGTATAAAATATACGATAGTCATTTACGTGACAAAAATAATAAATATATTATTTTTATTCGAGGATATAAACGTGAGTAAATAATATAAACATTTATATTATTAATTTGTTTGAAACGTTACACGAGGTAAATAAACGAGGCGAAATAATATAAAATATATATTATTTTATACTAGAAGTCACGGGTTGAAAATAATATAAGCATATTATTTTATCTGAATTCGTGGTTTGAAAGTAATATAAATATATTATTTTAAAAGTGGGAATAAAAATAGGTTATAAAACCAAACCCGAGCCTATGGGTTATTTTCCTGGCTAAAACACTTTAATATATAATATAATAATATAGGGTATAGTTTTTATAAAATGGAAATCAATGAAAAAGTCCCAAAAATAATATTGCAGGAGACCGGTTTCGAACCCGGGTCTCCTGCGTATAAGCCATGAGTCTTAACCAAGTCTGCCCGCTAGGGAATCGAAATGTTAACCGGATCGAAATGGTTTTAACAAGTTGGTTTCCTGTGATCTCCTCCCTTATCGAAGCCGACGCAAGCATCAGTCCAAACTCATCGATTTCGACTTCGATCGAACAAACCAAATTAAGGGTTTTGATAATTGAGTATTAGCGAATCTGTGGGTGAGTTTAATTTCAAAAACATCGTGTTTAAGGCCGTTAAATTACAGAAAACTGGGCCGAACCCTAGCTTATGAACATGGAATCAAATTGAATGATTTTGATAATAAAAGATTCTGGAATCATGGGGCTTTTACTAAATAGGACCTTGCGAAACTATTGGAACATTTTAATTCCATTGAGGTTGAGTTTAAGATCAAAAACCCCAAATTCTATTATAAACAAACCCTAGATTTCAGGTTGAGTAGAATTCGATGTTATCATATCAAATTACCACAGGGTTTTCATTATACAAGTGATTACGAGTCTGTTGGTATAGATTAATTGAATTATAAACATGTTTAGATTGGAGTTCAATTAAACCGTTTTGCGATGAACCCTAGAATTGGGTTTGCGATCGATTTGATGTTATACGAACAAATTATCATAGGGCTTTTGTTAAATAGATGAAAACGAAACTGATTATGTAAACAATTACCAGAATGATGCATGAATTGATAGTGTTCGACTAAATCGAACTCCGGCTTGCGCAAGCCTCGTCTCCGGCGACTTCAGGCTTGAATCAGATCGAATTGGAATGTGTAGAATAACTACAGAGGTGCGATTTGAGTGTGTGGGGTGATAATTCGTGCATTGGAGGATTAATTTGACGAGTTCTTGCATTAACTATCGACAGTTTTGGTTTAAAGATCATAATTGGATTTGAATTCGATTCAATGATAGTGTAATGGTTCTAATGATGGTCGGTTATGTCGTGGACGTGCGTTTCAGTTACAAAAATCAAACAAAAACTATCGTGGGTTTTGAATTTGGATTGAATTTGAATTAAGTTTGAGAGATTTGACTTTTAAAAGTCAACAGGAACAATTCCAATAGAATTTGACTTTTGAGAGGTCAATATGAACAAGATTTCTTAATTTTGACTTTATAAAGTCAACAGAATGAGTTTAGAGTAATTACATAACTAGTCCTTGCAGTTTTGAGTTGATATTGTGGCTGAATTAGTCCTTGGGGTTAGATTTGATTAACGGGGTTAAGTTTTTAATAAGAAGCTTAACGGAATAGTTAACGGGGTTAACTTAAAAAGTCGGATTGTCACAGTAGGGAGGGTCACCGTCACAGGAATCTCCTCTGTGACCGCTGTGACTGCCACATTATCTTGTACTAGTGGCCTTCTCCTTCTTCTGTATAATTGTTGTGCTGGTGGGGTAGATTCTGATTCTGGACTGGCAGCCGCAGCTTGTACTGGCTGCACAGTCGGGATCTCTACAACCCTGGGGATAGCAACCTCTTGCCTATCGCCCCTCTTCTTATTGGCTTTCTCTCGCCTTTGTCTTTGTAGAGTAGCGTCAGAGTCAGATGTTGGCTCATATTCGCCACTCGAGCTTTGTCGCTTTCTTTTAGAAGACGACGCAGGCAGGGTTACCTGTGCCAATCTCCTCGGGTGTGCCTGGGATGGTGCGTCATCGGAATCAGAAAAGTCTGATTCTGTTGCTTCTGAATCGGATTCCTCAGCACCACCATCACCACCTTCGTCATCACCTTCATCACTTTCATTCTCTTCTTCTTGTTGTTCATCAGAATTATCACTCATCTTTGGTGCCGAATTGGGACTATACCAATTCCAATCTTCTGGCGCGACATATGCTTCATTAAGAAGGTGGCCAAAGAGTTCAGTATGCACAGGGGTAGGATCTACACTGCCTGGCTTTAGAAATTGAGCAAATACTCTCTTGTCCACCCGTTTTACTTACAGTTTCTCCCCGATAGCACGTAGGTTTGGCAATGCATCATCAATCAAGAGTTGCACAAACCTCGGGTACAATAGGAACCTAAACTTCTCTGCTGTATTGATCTGATCATTGATTGCTTTGAAGATGTAGCGAGAGAAGTTGTAGCCCCTATTAAGAGACAAGCCCACCATGTCTGCTGCAAGGTCATGACCCATGGCATCTTTCCCCGCTTTTCTGGACGAGATGCACACGATCATGATGTGGGAAAAATACCTCCATTGATCCAAAACCCACATCTTCTTGTAAGAAGCATAGTCCCTCGCTCCGACATATCCCATTCTATGCCTCCAACATCCATCCACATAGTAATCTGGATAGGATGTCGGGTCGGTAGCGAGGTCTCCGAACTGCAGGACCCTTCTTATTGTATCCTCAGAGAAAGCAATAGCCCGACCATCCACGGTAGCCCTTATGACATTAGGGGATACCGTGCAGTCGTGCTCTGCCGTCTCCCAGAACTGCTCCAAGTAAGGTCTTGAGACTGTTGGGTCAGCTGAGATTGCATAACTTATTTTTTATCGGTTCAAAAAGTCAATGATCTGCCGATACTGCAAAGCTGCCCCTTTCCACTCAGGTTGAGTGTTTGCTAACAAGTTGAACTCATCAGTGAATGCCCGAGCCATAGTCTGCAGAAACACACAGAAAACATAATCAGAACAACACGTATCATTGGAAATGGATAAACATGACTCAGTATAGCAGTTACTCAATGAAGTGAATTTCAGACTTAGGAAATTTTGCTAAGTGTTGGTCCTGCATACTTAGCAAGTACGCAGGAGTTTGTTCTTGCGTACTTAACAAGTACGCAGGAGTTACTTCTTGCGTACTTGTTAAGTGTGCAAGACTTGTACGTAGCCAAAATTCCAGAAGTCTCAATTTCAAACAGAAGTGAGGCATTCCCATGGATTATGGTCACCACAAGGTCAAAATACTTGATTAAGACCTATGGGACCACTATCCACTGCAAGTAACTGTTAAACTCGTCAATTTTATGACCTAGATGACGACCCAGTGGAAACCACGGTCAATCGAGGGTCAAGGCCAAAATCAAACCATGTTAAGGACAAATTCGGAGTCAATAGGTTTCGATTAGTGATTATTAACAAGTTTTAGGTCTTAATTTGTATTTAGAACACCAAAATAGGTCAATAATTTCACACTCAAAACCGTCGATGAATCGGTCGAAAACTTGGGATTTAATGGATGATACGGACCGAGATTCTCACCAAGTAAATGTTTGATGATGATTAAACAATGAGTGGGACGAAAAATCCGGTTGGAACACTCGAAATTTTTGAGGAAAATGGTCGGAGGGAATATCACAGGAGAAAATGATTTGAAAGTGATAAACCCTAAAAAATTTTCTAAGTCCTGTATTTATACCCAACACATATTGGTTGTGCGTACTTACTAAGTGCGCAGGACTTAACTCCTGCGTACTTACTAAGTACGCATGACTTAAGTCTTGCGTACTTGTTAAGTACGCAGGGTTTACCTCATGCGCACTTATCAAGTATGCAGAGACCCTTATGTGCGCACACTTTCAACTCAAATTATGAAGATTTTAAGTCAAATAACGAACAAGATAAAAGCGTTCAATCAAGAGGATTCAAAATCAATTCAGGAAGGTTAAATACAAATATTTTAGGCTTTTCTGAATAAAGTTTAACTATGCATAAACTTAAAATATTTTTGATCTTTTCTCATAGAAATATACAAGTATTCACACAAACTATTTTTGATCAAAGACACGAGCAGAGGATCATATCAGGCTATCTTTTAGCAAAAACGATATAAAATAAACATCAAAGAATATGGGATGATGTCATGGATTACTATTTATTCATACGTAATAAGCATATAGACAAGTAATTCAAGTTGAGAATATTATAAGATTTGAAACTATAAGCATCTTTGTATCACATTCTTGTGTATTAATGTATTATTTATAAGATATACAACGTGTACCCCACTGAAATGCTATTTTAACTTGCACTATCTCAAGGCATCTAAGATTTTCCCAATGATTTTCTAGATTTTCAGAATGAAGCTACATCTATTAGCACAGAAAAAAAAAATCAAGCAGAATCCATAAGGATTATCGGGAATCATAAGATTCAGAATCGAGTGATTCATTTGTCTTGTTTCCATGTGATTTTCTTCTTTGAATATCGGGATGATGATTCAGGATAATAGATATGGTGTTTGATTATCAGGTAAGGGGATCCAACTTTTATCTGGATTTGATTTCAATGAATCAGGAGTGATTCAAGGGTGAACACATGCTCAACGGTTAATGTAGAGACATGTCTTGATTCAATCTCTCCTTGCATACTTGTGAGTATGGGCAGTGAGATGAACCGCATTAATTGTGCTAACGACATAACCCGAAACTGATCTCAAAAGAAAATTATTGCCAAAATCTAACATCCTTTATCTGATAATGATCTTTTCTATTCTTTTACACACACACGCTTGCAAACATGGGTTCAAATCACGGTTGTAATTTAGATTTAGTTTCCACACTACTAGTGATTCAAAGATGCATACAGCCTACTGACAATTCAAATTACTTGTAAATAAACAGATTAAAAACATAATAATTTAGACAATTAAGTAAGCATGACGTAATCATTTCCCATATGAGCAGTCTATGGTGTTTAGATCATTTCTGATGTACTATCATTTCCTCTTTTCTCAAGTTAACTTTGAAATTTTTCTCCATTTTCTATTTTGTTTTTGATTTTTGTAAAATATTTTAAAAACTAAAAGAACTATACAGAAAATTTAAAAGAATTAAAAATTTAACTTTCATGAATTGAATTGAGTTAAGAAAACTTAGTTTTCACTCAGGATTGAACATTCCTATCAAGTTGACAAGATGCTCAAAACGGGATCGATCAAATGCCTTTGTGAAAAGGTCAGCAAGATTGTCATCCGTGTAAACTTTTACAAGTTCGATTAAATGATTTTCAGCACAATCACGGATGAAATGATGGCGAATCTCTATGTGTTTAGTTTTGGAATGTTTCACCGGGTTATTTGTGATAGACATGGTGGCATTGTTGTCAATGAATAGAGGAGTTCCAGTGAAGTTTAAGCCGTAGTCTCTCAACTGTTGATGAATCCACAGTATCTGAGAACAACTGCTCGCTGCAGCAATGTATTCTGCTTCACAAGTTGAGATAGAAACCGTTGACTGCTTCTTACACTGCCAGGAGACCAGTCTGTCTCCTAAGAATTGACATCCACCAGAAGTTGACTTTCTGTCAAGGTTACAACCGCCATAATCTGAATCAGTGTAGGCTTTGAAGTCAAA
Organism: Smallanthus sonchifolius; assembly: GCA_023525975.1. Classification (NCBI taxonomy): domain Eukaryota; kingdom Viridiplantae; phylum Streptophyta; class Magnoliopsida; order Asterales; family Asteraceae; genus Smallanthus; species Smallanthus sonchifolius. Next base: position 68,230,191 of record CM042033.1, on the reverse strand, counting down.
TGACTGCTGCTTAGAGTACCAAAGACCTAATCAGGGTTTCCCTTTCAGGTATCTGAAAATTCTCTTCACGGCTATCATATGTGACTCCTTCGGTTGAGACTGAAACCTTGAGCACAAACATACATCAAACATTATATCGGGTCTTGAAGCTGTGAGATACATAAGTGATCCGATCATCCCACGGTACAATCTGCTGTCTACATCCTTTCCATCTTTGTCAGGATGCAAACCATGATTGACTGGGATAGGTGTTCCATAAGTACTGCTATCATTCATCTTGTATTTTGATAAGATGTCCTGCACATACTTAGTTTGATGTAGATAAATGTCATCCTCTCTTTGACTGACTTGTAGACCCAGGAAGAACGACAATTCACCCATATTACTCATTTCAAATTTGGACTTCATCACCTGCTCGACACATCCCTTCATTGGTAGACCCAAAAATGATGTCGTCGACATATACTTGTACAAGAAGAATGTCACCTCCTGCTTTCCTAATGAAGAGAGTCGAGTCAATCTGTCCACGGTCGAAACCATTAGACAGTAAATGCTTAGATAATGTCTCATACCATGCCCGCGGTGCTTGATGAAGACCATAAAGTGCTTTGTCGAGCTTATACACTTTATTGATATTATGCGGATCTTCAAAACCGGGAGGCTGAGTGACATAGACTTCTTCATGAACTTTACCATAAAGGAAAGCACTCTTCACATCAAGTTGATAGACCTTGAAGCCGACATATGTGGCATAAGCCAAGAACAGTCGAATAGTTTCAATTCTAGCAACTGGGGCATATACTTCCATGTAATCCAAGCCCTCTTGCTGATAAAAACCCTGAACAACCAATCTTGCTTTGTTCTTCACAACAACATGACGATCATCCGTCTTGCATTTGAACACCCATCTGGTTCCAATTGGCTGAAAGCCTTTTGGCAAGTCAACCAAATCTCACACGTGCAACTTTTGGAATTGAGACAGTTCATCTTGCATTGCCTCAATCCAGCAGTTGTCAGTAAGAGCCTCCTTCACATTCTTTGGCTTTAACTGGGACACGAATGCAGCATGCAGACATGTTTCCATAACACCAGTGTCAAGTATCTCTGTGTAAAGACTGGTGTTCTCAGTGATGGTTCGATGACGAGTCTGAACGCCGGCATTAGGATCACCAATAATGTTGTCAATTGGATGATTCCTATGCACTCTCGTCTCCGATACAATTGATTCCTGAATTTCTGGATCAAGATTCGTGCTTAACTCCCCCATTTCCTGTGTTCCAGAGGAAGAAGATTCAATGTTAATTGGATCAGCTGGAGCTTCATTTCCTATAGTTGTGTTAGGATTAGCTGGAGCGTCATCTCCAACGACAAGAACATCTTCACTGTTATCACTGTCATGAGTTCCAGATGCAGATGCAGCATTGGAATCAGGAGTTACAATCGGTACAGTAGCACGAGTAGAGAAGCTGGAGTCATCGCTGCCACCCAATAAATCATAGACATTTGCAGCGTCATCTGCAGATATATCAGGAAGATTGAATGACTTGAATAGCGCAACATAATCAAAACCCCAAGCTGGACCTGTTGGTTTGGGTGGAATGCTGTGTTTACTACAATCCACTTCAAACCATTCCTCGACAGTACGAGTTCCTATGTTGTACACTCTCTTGCAAGGCGAGTTGGCAACGTATCCTAAGAAGATGCCTTCCACTGCTTTTGCATGAAACTTAGACTGGCGGTCTTTGTACTGTAGCAGCAAGGAATAAGGACTACCAAAAGGAACTAGGTAATCAAGATTGGGAAGTCGATTGTTGACCAACTCGTAACAAGTCTTGTTGTGCCTCTTTACTACCAGAACTCTGTTTAAGACGTGACACGCTGCATTAACTGCTTCTGCCCAGAAAGTGACAGGAAGCTTTGCATCCGACAGCATAGTCCTTGCAGTCTCAATCAGTGTTCTGTTCTTCCGTTCAGCAACTCCATTTTGCTGAGGCGTGTACGGCGCGCTGAATTTGTGATTGATCCCTTTCTTGAGACAGAAAAGCTCCATCAAATTATTCTGGAACTCAGTTCCTTTGTCGCTCCTTATCCTTCTAACTTTCAGCTTGCAAAGAGATTCCAAGCTCAGGATCAAGTATTGAAGAATATCAGCAGTCTCGTCTTTAGTACCTAAAAAATGTACCCAATAAAAACGTGAGAAATCATCAGTTACAACTAGACAGAACGACTTACCTCCAATACTCCTGATACTTATAGGGCCAAACAGATCCATGTGTAATAGCTCCAAAGGGGTATCAATAGAGTTTTGGAGCTTGGGCTTGTGAGACTTCCGTTGCTGTTTGCCCTTTTTACAAGGCATACAGTCATCTGCAACGGTAAACCTCAGCTTAGGAACCCCGGTTACCAAACCGTTTCGGACAAGATGATTCATTTTACGATACGAAATATGTCCGAGTTTCCTATGCCACAAGATAGAGTCAAGTTCTGTTGCTTTTGTAAGCAAATAAGTAGCAACTGATGAGGTGGTTGTTGCAACGCTCATATCGATCTGATATGTGTCATTCGTTCTTGGTGCTCTCATCAGAATCCAGTCTTCGGGAACCTCAAAACCAGGTTTGAGAATCAGGCATTCTGACTTGTCAAACATCACCGAGTACTCTTTATCACACATTTGGGAGACACTCAACAGGTTATGCTTCAGCTGCTCGCAGAAGTTGACATTGTCAAAGCTGACACAACCGTTTGAAACCACGCCTTGACACGTGATGCTGCCGCCTTTTTCTCCGGCAAAGGCCACATAGCCGCCTCTGAACGGTTTAACGTCTTGAAGCAGGGCCATGTTTCTTGTCATGTGCCTGGAACATCCACTATCTACATACCAGCGGTTAGAGATAGTACCCTTCAGACGTCCCTGCACGAGTCACAAAAGAATTAGTTAGATTTGGAGACCCAAGCCATTGTGGTCTTGGGTCGTCCGTCTTTCTCAAAATAAACTACTTCTTTCAACTCACAGTCATGATGACTGTTCAAAATTGGTGAATCTTTGGAGGATTTGGGAACAGGAGATTGAGCACTTTTTACTTTCTTGTTCCAGGATCTCTTTTGATTCTTAACCAGAACAGGAGACTTTGGCTCAACCACAGCTGGTGAACTTGTGGAAGCTTCACCTGATTGAGCTTTAGTCAGCTGTTCCAGCTTTCTCAACCTCTTATTCCTTCTTCTTCTCTGTGGCTTAGAGAGTCTAGCCACAGATTTCTCACCAGTACATGTACTACCAGATGTAGACACACGAGGTACAGCAGGTTGCTTTACCTTTCTTGCAACAGATGGTTTGGCCTCAGATTTGATCTTTGGTTTTGCCATCAGTTGGACTGGTGGTTTCACCACATTTTTCTTTGGATGTTTGGGAGATGGTTTCACCGGTGACGACCTGGGGATAACAGCTGGTTGTGAAACAACAGGCCGTTTCCCTTGGTTCTTAGAAGGACAGTTCACAAAAATGTGACCAACCAAGCCACAGTGAAAACAGTTCCTCTTGTCTACATAAGTTCTCTTGTAAGACTCATTAGATCTGGCCTTAGATAAGTCAACATTATGAGCAGGAGGAGTTGGTTTCTGAACCGCAGTCTGAACCTTAATAGTTTGATTTTTGGGAGTATAGTATTTTTCCAAATTTTCTTTGTAACCAAGCCTAAAGTGAGCTGAAAAAGCCTCTTTCTTTACTTGGTTAAGGTTTTTATACCCCCTATAAAGCATTACCTTAAGTTTATCATTTGATTCAATGACATCAGGTTCAGTTAAAATGCAATTATCACCATTAGTGATAATGTTTTTCTTGACTTTCTGTTCAGTCAACAACTCCTCAGATATTACTCCTTCAGGGCAAGAGTTAACCGACCCATCTTCAGAAGCAGTAACAAACTCCTTACTAGATGTGGAGTTAGCCTTACTTGAGGATTCATCCTTCTTAGGGGAATCATCCTTATCAGAGGACTCATCTAGACAAGTGAGATCAATGTCTATTAAGCTATTGACAAACTTCCCGCTCACTGGTGGAGGAATGGCATTGGTACCAAGACCTAGACCATTCATTTTCCTCACTACAGATTTGTAGTGTTCCACCACAAAGCGAGAGTTTTTCTACTTCTCATTTGTGCATTTTAACTGCAAGATCTCATTTTGCAGTTTGTTGATTTCATTGTTCCGTTTTTCCAACCCCTGATAAGCAATATCTAAGTGAAGCTGTTGATCGCTCATTTTTAAAGAATACTCACGTTTTTCCTTTTTCAATGTTTCAATAGACTCTTTAAAACGTTTTTCATTTTCTTTATAGTTTAGAGCTGCCATACTTAGGGGTTCGATTTTCTCTTGGAGCTTAGAGTTTTCAAGTTTTAGCCCTAGACACTTAGAACATGAAACAACATAAAGGGATTAGAATCTACCTCAGACGATGAACTTGTTGCTTCTCCAATGGCCATGAGAGCAACAGCTGTGGTTGATTCTTCTTCATCAGCTACAGAAGCTTCCTTTTCTTCAGCTTCCTTTACCTTTTCTGTAGCAGCAGTTTCCCTTCTCTCTGCTTCCATCATCTCAGCCATGAGACCAACCTGTGTTTGTGCGATGATGGCATCCTCAAGATGAACACCCCAGTCAAAGATTTCGTCCTGTTGGGCTACCAGTGCATTGGACGTTCCACCTTGGCTTTGATTATGGTGGTTTGGATTGTTTTGGCCATGGCTGTTTCCTTGGCTGGGTCGGGTAAAACCAGAGGAAGGTGCTCTGTCTTTCTGACACTCACGAGCAAAGTGTCCATAGTTCAGAAACTTGTAGCATTTGGCCTTGGATTTGTCAAACCCGACCTTGGCATTAGGATGCCCGCCAATAAACTTTCTTCCTGTTCTGTTCAGGAAACGCTTGGCTCTCCTCAATAACATGGCCATATTCCATTGAATATCCATGTCCTCCATGTCATCAGGATCCACCTGATTAAAATCTTCTTCAATCGTCTCTGGATCAGTAAGCTTCCCACCTATGAAATTTTCATATGCAAGCATACAAGATGAGAATAAAGCTACATGATCTTCAACTATTCTGGCTATAGCTGAGTTGTTAGCTGAAGACGTAGCAGGAGGATTTCTTGAGGTATTTTGATGATGAGACCCCAACCCTGATCCTGAAGCATAGCAAGCATGACCACCACACCCAGTTGAGTGGTCTTCTTCAGTAGGATTTCCAGTGAAGAGGGCGATTCCAGAGCCAGATGACTGGAATGGCCTTTTTCTTTATTATTTATCGTAAACGAGTGAAGCATTACACATAGTATTGTGGAAGTCGTCCCATGATACATAGAAGGGTCTTGTATCTGGGGTCTTCCAGAGCTCTCCTTTCTTTTCAAGTTCATTTCATGAGCTTGAATTTTTCCTATTGCTTCCTCTACTGTCAACTCATAGAATTTAGGATTTTCCCTCATCAGGGTTGTGTACATCTCAAATTTGGGTGGTAAAGCATCCAAAAACTTTTCCACCATCTCTTCAGCTGGATACTTGAGGTCAAAAGCATTCAACTCAGTCTGTAAATGATAGAATCTAGAGATGAGGTCATCTAAAGATTCGTTCTCAAAGAATCTGAAGCACTCATACTGCTTCCTGAGAAGATCCCGCTTACTCTTCTTGATGTCACTATTTCCTTCGAATCTCTTCTGTAAGGCTTTCCAGAGATCCTTAGAATTGTCATACCCTCGGAAACTGTGGAACCATTCCCGAGTTAATGCCATAGTGATCGAACCGAATGCCTTCTTCTCTCGATCATATGCTTTCTTTTCTTCCTCATCGAGTTTAGAAATAGGCTTGGGCAATTCATCATCAAGATAGATGTGTGTGGGATGCTTATATCCCTCAAGGATTGGTATCCATAGTGATAAGTCGGTATACGAAATGTAGTGCTCGAAACGTGCCTTCCAATTGGAATAATCGTTTACGTTTAGCAACTTAGGTGGTTTCTGAGGTGTACCGATCTCATTATCATAGTTTAACATGTTTCCAAGATTCTGAAGGTTCGACATAGTGAACACTTAGTCAAAATTCAGAAAAGTCAGACACAGTTGCGCACTTGGGATTGGCCTTGCGCATTTGAGAAATAGTCTTGCGTATTTAAGACTTGCTCTTGCGTACTTGTAAGTACGCAGGAGGAAATGATTAAGTACGCAGGATATAACTTAAGTTCGCACAAGTTCAGTCTTGCGCACTTGTAAGTACGCAGAAGATAACTCTTGCGTATTTAGTAAGTATGCAGAAGACTGTACTTTTTGCCAAAAATGGTAAGTACGCAGGATACCTTTTCAGCAACTCTCACCAACTTTTTCCGGTGACCTGAAAATCGCCGGAGATGGTAAAAATTGGTCTGATGATTAATGCAAATGAGCCAAAGGGTCAGAAACTTGTTTCTAACCAACCTTTGATGCTCAAATAACTCAAATACACAACAAAAATTGGTTTTTGAGAGATTTTTGCTTCTAAAAAAGTGCTCAAGAGCTACCCCTTTTTTATCACAAAAATCAACAAAAATACCTCTTTTTGCTTGTAAAACTCAGTAAAAACGTCTCCAAACTCACTTACAACACTCGAATTCAAGAGCAATGCTCTGATACCAATTGTAGGTCCCTTCGTGTGTGTCGGATCGTTGCATGCAAGTGGTCTACTAGTCGGACCGGGTGCGGAATACCCGTGACTAGGCGGAGAGTCTAACTAAAACAAAGTAAACCAACACGAGAGTCACAATAAAAGCTCTTTCTATTATAAACACTCGACGGTTACAGAGAGATTACAAATTGCGTACTTAACAAAATCAGTTCGTCTAAGATATGTGTTCTGCGTACTTATCCTCTGTGAACCAAACCTATTTATACAGACCTGATGCCTGCGCACTTAGCAAGTGCGCAAGACCAATTGCTCTTGCGTACTTAACAAGTACGCATGGGTCTTCCTGCGTACTTGCTAAGTACGCAGGAGCTTTCTCCTGCGTGTGCGCAAAACACTTGGAAGAAATGCAACATACACTATGTAAAAGTAAATACAACTCGATAAACTATTACATAACGACTCTTACATACAAAGACAAATTACAGACATTAGAAATACAAACTAAGACTCTATCCAGAGTGTTGTCACAGGAAAGTGCATCAACAGTTTTAAGTTTTCCATTTTCGTTGAGGTTTATATGGGTGGTTAACGCCTACACGAAATGATTCATCACCTTGAAATGACTAGTAAGCTCATACAATCCGGAAGGTGCAAGGTGATGGGAAGGTTTTGCAGGTATTCAGCATAATGTGTACATGAATATCTAATTTATGCTTTTTGTTTATAAATAAACGGGTAATTTGAAATTTGTACTCTTGTTTGTAAATTAATAAATGGAATAATAATTTGGGCGGATGGATAATTGGATAAATAAAAACCTTTTAATTTGATTATCATAAAGCAAATGTTTCAAAAGATAATAATAGCCTTATTATTTAATAAATAAGCCAAAATTTAAATAATAATTAGTTTAACAAAATAACAAGTCATAATAAAATAGTTAATCAAGTCATCATAAAAAGGATGAAATACTTGTTATTACTTTTATAAAATCATTTGTACAAGACTGGTATTAAGCTTCTTTGCGAGGTAAAGGGGGTTTGTAAATAGTTTATACTCTAGATAAAATCTATAAACCAAGAGTTTGATAAAGGTTTTGTTTGAACAAAATAACTATATTAGTTAAATCGGGGAAATAACAAGATAACTAGTTTACAAAGAAGGTTTAGATATCAATCATTAAGGAAAGTTAAAAAAAAATTAACATTTATATTTAGGTACAGAATATGGGTTTCAATTTAAGTTTTTAAGAAGACGCGAAATAGGGTATCCGACTAACATCTCAGGTAGTTTTCCACCAGGAAGCAGACGAGTACCAAGACGAACATCGTTTTAGTTATTCGTATTGCAAACCGGGCGTCAGCCCTAGTTATTTTCGTATGTGCATCAAGTATTCCCTGGTCTCCACTCCTTGCCTTAGAAACTCTGTGGTCCTTACATATAGGTGAGCGGCATCAGGTGGAACTCCTAACGCATTGGTAGGTTCCTTGTCTTGTCCTGCTCCTGGATCTGGATGGTATAGGTTAGGTGTTAAATAAGGTTTCTCGGAGGTGATTCAGCTTCTCGGAGTCTCAAGTCTGCTCCTAAGCCAATCTGCTATGCAGTCAAACATGGATCTAGCAACTAGTCATTCCGGTGACTAGTTGTCTGGTGATGGGGACCCAAAGTATTCCTCTTGTGTTGACTCTGATTTGGGGTGATTCTTAGGGGAATGAAGAGGGTAAGAGACCATGTCTAGCACGAAAAGGTCGTAAGTGTAATGGTAAGTTGTTAAGTACAAAGGTATTCATGAGTTTAAAATTTTGACTAATCATAACATCGAGCTCTTATAATAATATATTAGGAGAAACACTTGACCTATAAGTAGTGTACCCACGAGAAGGATTCCCAGGAAAGAGAGGTGGGTCACAAAGGACACACTGAAGTACTCAGTCTTTCCTTAGTCAGAATCTTTCATGGACTTACACCCACTCTTCCAGCCATCATGTACAAGTGACATTATTATTTGAACTCATGGTTATGGTGAGAATCGTTAGGGATTGTGTCTTGTGGCTCAAGGGTGTGCTTCACCTATTGAAGCAGCTTCTTTTCCTTAGATGGTAAGGGCTAAGAGTTTAAATCCTTTGTAAATGATAATAAGGGTGATAAAATTTCCAAGGCATAAGGATGAAGAGGTATAGTTGACTTAAATATGATTAAGTGTAAGGATAAAATAGAGGGTTTAGACTTGTGTACCAAATTATAATAATTAAGCGGATGATGTTTAGATTGCATTCATCTGGTGTATAGCCGAATGGATGTTACGATAAATCAAAGTGATTCAAGTCCTTATACTTTAAAGAAGACATGCTTTAGCCTATAGGTGAACACTCACTTCGGGAATTCCCAGGAAAGCATACGGATCATTCGGTTGATTTGGATTTATATGAAATGCTTTCCTAGACAGAAGACCCAAAGTACATGCATTCACCCTTCTAGATTGCACATGTTCTCTACTAATTTTCAGAACTCAAAACTTTAATGGGACGTTAAAATTTTAATAGGTATTAGATCTAGGAGTTTTAAATCTTTCCATGAGTGATCAGTGATGATGTGTAAAGATGGAGGTGTATATGTCAAAACTTAGGATAGCATTTAATAATATCAAATAGGTATTGCGCAGACAATTCAAATAGTGTAACAAATGAGGTATTACAGGAGTAGCAGTTTTTGTGAACATGTAGGTTATCAAGTAATATAGTACATAAGAAAATTTATATTGTACATGCAATGTAATACACCAGATAATATGTAAGATATTTACATAAGGGTATCCTAAGGTTATAGGATATAGTCTAGAAATATGTTTCAAGTAATCCATATGGTTTTAAATAAATCCATGTAGTCCTTGGAATGTTGTAGTTCATGTAATTGTATTATGTAAACAGAAATAGATAGATGTAGATAAGTATGTGTATAAATGAGTAAAAAGTAGAGTTCCTAATAAAAGACATGAGTTAAACTCATGTTTGGGGACTCCTAGGTTATAGTCTAGGTCATGTGTGTCTAATAACCTAATTTCCTATAACCATGGCTCTGATACCAATCTCTCACACCCCGGCCGGCGGCAGATTATACACCGGGGCTGACGCGGTTGTTCATAAGCACACGATCATCTATTAAATGTGACAATATTTATTCATCAAAATTAAACGCATCCATTACAAGTAGAAATGGATAATAAAGCGTTCAAACATGACACAAGTTGAATTTAATCTTTAATAGAGCTAGGTCCAATGTCCTAAGTGATCAAGTAGTGTCCTGATGTGTTAGTATTTACACATCTTTTTGGCACAAAACTTCGCTCATTTAACGATTAATTCTTGGTTATATTCAACGTTTAGGCACTTATTTGCTTCATTTCCTGTTTTGTAGGTTTTTGTGAAGCTTGTGAACAAACAAGAAGATTCCAGGATAAAAAGTGAAGTTTTTAGGGTTTCTGTGATGAAGGCACGGTCGTGCCTAACTTGCAAACCCTAAGCACGGTCGCGCCCCGTACATGGCACGACCGCGCCAAGCCAAAAGGTAAGGCACAACCGTGCCCTGCCTCCACACGGTCGCGGGAACACCCGTGAGTCTGACACCTCGAAGCAAGAGAGCCAATGAAAGAAGCAGATCGGTCAACCACCTGTCCCACGACCGTGCTTAACCCTAGGCACGGTCGCGTTCCCTTGTCTGGCACGGGCGTGCCTTCCCACTAGGTACGGTCGTGCCCCTTTTTCTATAAGTATCAGAAGTTTTCCTCACATCAGAAGTCTGGAGACCTGGAGAGTTGAAGCCCTTAGCACTGTTTTGTGCTATGAATTTCCTTGTTTCTAGCCACATTTCAAGCTTCTAGGAAGGACTACAACATCAAGAGGATCACCATACATCATCATCATCATCTAGCTTGGGGAAGTTGTTCGATTCTTGGTATTTCTTTATGAGTCTTGTAACTTTTCCTTGCTTTGTTCCTGTTCTTATGCTCACCATGAGCTAACTCTTGACATCACTTTGGTTTAGATGAAGTTTAGTAACGTTTGACAACATTTATGGATCCTTGGCATAGTTTATGTTAATGTTATAACAATGGCATGATTATTCCTCAATGATATTGTGTATTTGGGAGTTGATATTGTTTGCAAGACTTGTATATGTATTGACTTTGTATGTTGGAAAACCCATGGTCTATGCATGTATTCATTGATTAGTGTATGTATATATGCTAGTTTATGGCCTTTGACTAGGAATGGTGGATGAAGTCTTGTTTATGGTTGAAAACTCTTGAATGTGCATCCTTGTGCTTATGTTTGGAAAGACAAAGTGCTTGTTATGATGTGTCATGTTTAGTATTATGTTCATCTAGGACTTGTTGACGCAATCTTCTAGTTTATGTAATCTTGATATGAACATTGTATGTTGAAGAAGTGCATGTTGTTGTTTACTTTAATCAACTTGAGGTGGGTTATGTGTTGATTCGTGTAATCTTTCCAACTAGTTATTGAATTAGCCAACCTTGACAGGAAGCTAGTCTAATCTTTATTAAACATTTACGTATTCATAGCACGTGAGCTTCATTGTATGATTTTAGGTGTTTGGTTTGTGTTATTCATTCTAACTTTCTGAAGAATCATTTGATTAGATGTCTTTGATTAGAATTTAGTCAACTTATATATTGTGTACGTGTCATGTATTTATAGTTGTTGTTGGATGTTTACTAAATGGATTCGAGGCCAAAGTGATATTCCTTCCTTGATTGTTTGATTTGTGTTCTTAGTTTAGTTTTATATTCTTGCATATTAGTTTAAACAAAAATCAACTTAAACATATTTACCCTTACTTGATTGGATTTTAATTCCGGTTTATTATTGCATTCCACTATGTCCACGGATTGATATCCGGTTCTTACCTTTACTATATTGCTATCCGATGGGTACACTGCCCGATGTGTGTGTGATTAGTCTTTGGTGAAAACCCTTTTTAAAACTAATACTGTGTGATAAATCTCTATTAAAATATATATAGTTTCACACGCATCAAGTTTTTGGCGCCGTTGCCGGGGATACGGTTTGTGCTAGAACGATTGAGATTATTATTTAGTCATTTAGTACATATTTGTCTATATATCTTGGTAAATAGTTTTCCTTATTTAAATTTGTTTTATTTTTATTTTTATTTTTTTTATTTTATCATCTTCGTCTTATTTTTTTTTTGTGTATAGTTCGTCGAATGTTATTTTATTTTTATTTTTTATTTTTATCTGGTACCCGTGATCGTTTTGTTTGAGTGTTCTTTACAGTGATTTTCATGGATCGCGACTATGGGAGTTACAGTGATGAGTACTCGTTTGATCTATGGGGTTACCACGAGGAGATTTGGTGTGAGATTTGTGGGGGCCCACATTACATATTAGATTGTTGTCAGTTCCCGGGCTACCCCGTACGGCGCTATGAGGACCCTATATTCGGCCCGGTTGGTGATTTGGATGATTTGGAAACATTATTGTTTGAAGAGTGAACCGTGGTAATTGAAGAGGAGCCGCACCATGAGGGAGATGTGCAAACAGATGGGTTCACTAACAAACCAATGACTATGGTGACGCCCGATCCTCCGTTGTGCATCAAGAAGAGCCGGCCCGCGATTGGTCATGATCACGACTCGTCATACGAGTCATCCGAAAAACGGGAGAAGGCGAGACATTTCACGGACCAACCGACTTGGAAGGCGCAACATCAGTCCACAAAGCATGGCAAGTCAACACTATCTTGCCGGGATGATCGCCTCCTTTACTACATCATGTACCTCAGGTTTGGTCCGGGCAAATACAAGTGTTGGTGGCACGACCCGTCACTTTGTTTTTGCATTTACTATTGGTTGTCACTAGTCGGTGGTAAATGCACTAAACCAAACGGGTCGGATGGGTATTCAAGAATCATAGGCCACCCGTTTGTTGGTTTGTCCCATCATTTGTCCTTAATTGACACGCATAAGGACACGAGTCTAGCTAATGACTCGTTAATAATCTTAGCATGTCCGGGTTTCACCCGTTAGTTATGTGTGTTCATTTTATCTTCCAATTATTTTCTTAGTTTTTATTTCATGTTTTTCTAGAATTTTACCATTTATTTTTGAGATAAGGTTATCGGGACGTGTTTTGGATCGAGCGGATTTGGGACAATGTTCGGAATGTCACAGGTATGTCTTCTGAATTTTTAGAAATTTTAACTTGGAAGAATCGCAGTCGGGTTTGGAATACTCCTCATAAAAAAAAATCAGGTTTCTGTGTCTACTGGGCATGCGACACGGTCGTGCCAAACCAGAGGCGCGGTCGTGCCCAATACCCTAGCAGCGGTCGTGCCTATGCCCTTGGCGCGACCGTGCCTATGTTATTTTGGGTGGGCTAAGTTAAGCTGAAACGGCAGATTTCTTTTTTTTTTCCTTTCACTTTTTTTTCCACAAAACGAGAAAACCCCTCCCTACTTGCGATTTACTCTCTTCTATTCCGCATTGCTAATCTCCATTTCTTCGAATCCAGGTACGCCCCAGTCCTAATCTTTTCGTCTTTATATTTAGGTTTAGGATCGTAATTTTGTTTTTAAAATTCTAGGTTTTTAGTGATTTCCTGTTTTAAACCTCATGTTAGATGTAAATAAGTAGAAATAGGTAGTATTACATCCTGGAATTGTGTTGTGTTAAATGCCCCTTCGTAATCGTGCTTAAACTGTGTTAAAATCGAATCTGAAACCCCAATTTGGGGAGGAGCACGACCGCGCTCTTGACCTAGCGCGGTCGTGTCTGGCTTTAATAATTTCCAGGATGAAGGTTTGGATTGAGCGCGGCCGTGTCTTCCACTAGCGCGATCGTGTCGGCTTAGGTTTGTCTAAGGCGTGGCCGTGTCTTCCACTAGCACGGTCGTGTCGGCTTAGGTTTGTCCAAGGCGCGGCCGTGTGTTGCACTAGCGCGGTCGTGGCCTTCTTTTTTGACCTAGGCGCGGTCGTGCCCTTCTCAGGCGCGACCGTGTCTGCCGGGTTTAGACTGCCCGTGGTCGCCCACAGCGCGACCGTGGGCTTTGTTTTTTGCCTTGGCGCGGTCGCGTGTGCCCCTTCTCAGGCGCGACCGTGTCTCCCGGGTTGGACTGCCCGTGGTCGCCCAAGGCGCGACCGTGGGCTTGGATTTTTTCCTAGGCGCGGTCGTGCCCCATCCCAGGCGCGACCGTGCCCCTTCATAATTTTGGTCAGAAACTTCATAAATTCAGTCTAGCGTCTTCATAACTGTTCTGATTTCATTTTTGTTGTCGTGCAGATGGCAGGCAACAGGGACCACCCGTACCTCGAGTTTGACATGAACGAGCACGAGTACGAGGCTCGTTTGGATGTTTTGTTGCCCCGCAGAGGCCGGATTCTAGCTGCTCGTCGTTTAGAGCCAGCCACCATCGATGCCATCGGTCAGCGGGACCGGTGGAACGACATTGTCACCACCCCTTGGCGCCGATTGTTCAGGCTTCACGCCATTCAGTACGTCGAGCTCGTGATGGAGTTTTTCTCCACTTACGAGTTTGATTATCCTTGCGCGGACCTCGAGCAGCCCGAGACTGTTAGGTTCAGATTAGGCGGCGAGTGGCGCGTGATGTCTGTCGCCAGATTTTGGAGATTGCTTGGGTTATACACGCGACAGGAGCTTTAGACAGAGTTGTTCACTGAGGGGATCACCGAATTCCCGACAGAGGAGGATAAGGATCAGTTTTGGCATGAGTTTGGGTTCGGGATTTACGATCCGAGTTTGACCAAGGCTTCGAGCCTTCGGGATCCGTTACATCGTGTTCTTCACCGCTGCATCGTTTATTCGATCTCTGGGAGAGGTCAGGGGGAGACGGTGGTGAACCTTAGGGAGCTATTTTACCTGTTTTGCCTGGTACGCCCGCGCGCCTGCAATCTCGCGCATTCTATCGCGGGGTACTTGGTGAACAGCTCGGGGCGCGACGTCAGCAGCGCCATTTGTGGAGGTCACTTCGTGACCAAGCTGGCGAGACACTTCCAGCTACTGACAGACGATTTGATAGGGGATCTGACCCATGTGGCCGAGACTGTCGTGATGTCTGTGCAGACATTGCGCAACATGCACGTCGCTCGGCGCGGTGCAGGGGGGATTAGATTGGTGGATCGATGGGGACGGACGTGGGATCTAGACTGTCCGGGCCCCGATCCAGATCGTGTACAGGCCGAGGCCGAGGCCGCCGCTCAGCAGGAGCAGGAGCAGGAGCAGGAGCAGGAGCAGGAGCAGGTTCATGAGCTTCATCAGCCCGATCAGCCGCCTCCTCCGCCGCCGCCACCGCCTCCGGTTGTCATTCCACATGACATGTTTATGTGTTACTGGGCCTGGCAGTATGAGGTCCAGTGCGCCGCTGCTGCTGGCGGGGCACCATATGTGGTTCCCCTTCCATTCTTCATGCAGCCAGAGCAGCAGCCTGATCAGCCACCACCATCACCACCGCATCAGCCACCACCATCACCACAGCTTCAGCCACCACCATCACCACCGCATCATCAGTCACCACCACCATCACCACCAGCGGCAGGAGGCGTAGGAGGAGGGGCCGCCGACATCGACCTTGAGGGTATGCAGTGGGAGTAGTACCTCCCACTGCCTTTTGGTATCATTTTTGTGAGTTGTACTTTTGTTGTATTGTACAAACTCTTGTATCGCGCTACGGCATTTATGTTGTACTTTTGTTTCCTTGTACTTTTGTTTTCTTGTACTTTTGTTTCCATGTACTGTTGTATATATTTGTGTTTATATTTTGGCTTGATGTTACTGATCTGTGTTTGATGTTAGTCTTGATTAGATCTTGGAATTGTGGAACTACATGGAACTACGTGGAACGTCATTGTTGTGGGTTGGATTTTTGCGTGTGCCATGATCGACACGAGGGAAGTCTCAGTTATCCCTTCACACTCCATTTTGCTTTGCATGTTTTTGTATACATTGTGGGCAATGTATGTTTCTAAGTGTGGGGTTGGGTGTTTATTCTTTGCTTTACATTATTTTTTGTTGTACATTGAGGGCAATGTACAATTCTAAGTGTAGGGTGGGAATGTATTCGCGCGTTGTTTGTTCTCTTAGCATTTTATCGATTCATTTTTTACAAAATATTCTTTCATATTTTTTATTGGCACTAAATTAAAAGCTAACCGTTTAGCATTCACAATTTTTAGTAAATAATAGAGGTTTGATTTTTCGAAAGCAATTGAGATAGAAATTCCATTGAGTCAAACCCATTTTTTTGTGATAACCATGAGTTTTAGTGTGCTAAACGAATGAAGTGCATGTAACCTTTTGCTTACACCCATTCCCTTCCGTTTCCGTGAGTTTATTTTTGAGCCTTGATAGCTTTAGACATTGTTTGCTCTCGTTTTTGCGGATTTGAGTGTGCCGGATGTTTCATGCTTGTTAGAACTTGCTTTTAGTATACACTTCGAAATCATGAACATAAATATTGCATAAAAATGATTGAGGCATTAGGATAAACCACTCTGTTAGCCTTTTATCTTTGTTTTCCCTTACCCGAACACATCCACTAGTTAACCACGTTGAGCCTATCCCATGTTCTTCTTTTATTACCCACATTACACCGTCATTAAGCCTTCATTAGCCTTTTCATTTATTTATTCTATTTTTCACCTGTGTTAGAAATCCGGTCGGCTAATGTTAATTTTGTAGCTTTTATTTTGTTGTAATCTTCAAATTCTCGAGAAGTTTTTAGCTAAGGAAAGATGCATATTTACTTAGTTCCCTTCAAAAGAAAAGAAATAGTAAAAAAAAAAATGGTGAAATATAGTCGATTAGAGCAATTTTGTGAGCAAAGATGGAAAGAATTCGGTTGTTAGCTCTTACCTATATACGGAAGTATTAGTTAGTTTATTTTTCATATTAGAAGTGTTTTAGTTTTTGAATTAGCATAACCGCCGGGTTTTTAGCCATTTAGCCACTTTTAAATTCCATTTCCTTACCCTTAACCATTGCCAAGTTACAACCCGCTTAAAGCCCTCTTGATTTGTGCTTTGTTTCATGTTAGTTGATAGAGATTTGATCTTTTAGCAAGCTTATGATTTATGCATGTTAATTGTCTTGGCATTTGAGTGTTCTATACATACACCATTACTTGTATGATCATATATATTCCCGAGTGTGTGTGAACATTGTGAGAAGCATAAAGTTGCATGCTAATGATTTCCTAGGCATATTCATTTGCTCATTCGGTTGTCACTTCATTGGGTTCATTGGGTTTCATTTAGTTAATTTTGCATTTCTTGTCAAACCTTTATAAATTTATTAATGCTTACGGTTTTCCGAATTGATCCATTGTGTCATTGGAAGTTTTGTTTTATTTTGATTTATTGCTTGAGGACAAGCAATGTTCAAGTGTGGGGTTGTTTGATGTGTTAGTATTTACACATCTTTTTGGCACAAAACTTCGCTCATTTAACGATCAATTCTTGGTTATATTCAACGTTTAGGCACTTATTTGCTTCATTTCCCGTTTTGTAGGTTTTTGTGAAGCTTGTGAACAAACAAGAAGATTCCAGGATAAAAAGTGAAGTTTTTAGGGTTTCTGTGATGAAGGCACGGTCGTGCCCCTAATTGGCACGGTCGTGCCTAACTTGCAAACCTTAAGCACGGTCGCGCCCCGTACATGGCACGACCGCGCCAAGCCAAAAGGCAAGGCACAACCGTGCCCTGCCTCCACACGGTCGCGGGAACACCCGTGAGTCTGACACCTCGAAGCAAGAGAGCCAATGAAAGAAGCAGATCGGTCAACCACCTGTCCCACGACCGTGCTTAACCCTAGGCACGGTCGCGTTCCCTTGTCTGGCACAGGCGTGCCTTCCCACTAGTCACGGTCGTGCCCCTTTTTCTATAAATATCAGAAGTTTTCCTCACATCAGAAGTCTGGAGACCTGGAGAGTTGAAGCCCTTAGCACTGTTTTGTGCTCCGAATTTCCTTGTTTCTAGCCACATTTCAAGCTTCTAGGAAGGACTACAACATCAAGAGGATCACCATACATCATTATCCTCATCTAGCTTGGGGAAGTTGTTCGATTCTTGGTATTTCTTTATAAGTCTTGTAACTTTTCCTTGCTTTGTTCCTGTTCTTATGCTCACCATGAGCTAACTCTTGACATCACATTGGTTTAGATGAAGTTTAGTAACGTTTGACAACATTTATGGATCATTGGCATAGTTTATGTTAATGTTATAACAATGGCATGATTATTCCTCAATGATATTGTGTATTTGGGAGTTGATATTGTTTGCAAGACTTGTATATGTATTGACTTTGTATGTTGGAAAACCCATGGTCTATGCATGTATTCATTGATTAGTGTATGTATGTATGCTAGTTTATGGCCTTTGACTAGGAATGGTGGATGAAGTCTTGTCTATGGTTGAAAACTCTTGAATGTGCATCCTTGTGCTTATGTTTGAAAAGACAAAGTTCTTGTTATGATGTGTCATGTTTAGTATTATGTTCATCTAGGACTTGTTGACGCAATCTTCTAGTTTATGTAATCTTGATATGAACATTGTATGTTGAAGAAGTGCATGTTGTTGTTTACTTTAATCAACTTGAGGTGGGTTATGTGTTGATTCGTGTAATCTTTCCAACTAGTTGTTGAATTAGCCAACCTTGACAGGAAGCTAGTCCAATCTTTATTAAACATTTACGTATTCATAGCACGTGAGCTTCATTGTATGATTTTAGGTGTTTGGTTTGTGTTATTCATTCTAACTTTCCGAAGAATCATTTGATTAGATGTCTTTGACGAGAATTTAGTCAACTTATATATTGTGTACGTGTCATGTATTTATAGTTGTTGTTGGATGTTTACTAAATGGATTCGAGGCCGAAGTGATATTCCTTCCTTGATTGTTTGATTTGTGTTCTTAGTTTAGTTTTATATTCTTGCATATTAGTTTAATCAAAAATCAACTTAAACATATTTACCCTTACTTGATTGGATTTTAGTTCCGGTTTATTATCGCATTCCACCATGTCCACGGATTGATATCCGGTTCTTACCTTTACTATATTGCTATCCAACGGGTACACTGCCCGATGTGTGTGTGATTAGTCTTTGGTGAAAACCCTTTTTAAAACTAATACTGTGTGATAAATCTCTATTAAAATATATATAGTTTCACACGCATCATGTCCTTAAACTAGTGCACCTGAAACATGTGAGTAAATGTCAACTACAAGTAGTTGGTGAGTAACATAGGTTTTGACACCAAAAAAAGTTAAGTATAGGTTTACAATTCAATATGTTCATAGCATGTCTAAAGCATATATGTGAAAACATACAAGGTTTCAAGCATACAATTCAAGCCTGATAATAGAAAACTAGATACACAATCCCACTGATTGCCATTTTGAAAAAGGGAGCAAGCGGATACTCCAAGTTATAGTTGATACCCAACAAAACCCGCCAAGGTCTTGTGGTAAGTTATAGTTTCAGTTTCCCATATAAATGATCATGTTAGGTACTACCTTAGGCTTGGGCTGCAAGTTAATGAATGTACTGGCATGAAACACATGCAATGGTCACCAAGTAGTTCAAATATAAAGCATAAAGATCAAGCACAAGAACATAGATATTGAATTGTTTAAATAGATAAAGTTGATAACATGTTTCACCCCAAAAGCAAAAACAGTAAAAAGGGGCTATGTAAACTCACCTTGCAATGAGTAGCTTGGATGCCACACAAGTATATTGCACAAATGTTCTAGCTAATCACAAGGTTAACCTATGTTTGATGGAACATATATATCAATGATTTGTACAACTGAAATAGAGAATCCTATTGTGCGAGGAGATTGATGTGAGTGTCCTGATTTTAATAATAAAATAATTATTTGAGTTGCAAATAATATTTTATGTAAATCTTTGATAAATATTTGTATTGTAATAAGTGAGAGAATTAATAACGATGTTGTTTGTTTGTAATAATTATATAAACGTATGAATAAATAATTATGTTTCTTTTGTTTGTAAATAAATACACAAATAAATAAATGACTAGTTTTCTTTTATTTGTAATTACATAAATTAATAGATAGAAAGATGAATAAATAAATGAGTAATAACTAGTTGAGTAATTAAATAATTTACTACATAAATAAATGAATGAAACCTTTCATTTGATTTATGAAAAACAAGTGCTAAAATATAATGATTTAATTAGTTGGTAATTAAACCAAAATTTAAAGTATAATAATGTTTTAATTAATAATTAAACCATAAGTAATTATTAATTAAAAGTATAGAATTGAGTTTTAAATGTTCTCATATAATAAAAATAAATTATATAAAAGTTTGTATAAATATTTATAAAGAAATGAGTTTATAATCATAATCATAATCATAATTAGTTGAAAGTGGTTGTTGTACACTAGAATGGTTATCATTCCAGAGTAGTACCTCCAACAGAAAAGTTCCCAGGAAAGAGTTGGTCGGATCAGAACCCCGTCTTTTCCTAGCTAGAACTTTAATGTTTGCCAGATAACTACATACTGGTTTGAAATTTACTCTATTTGCATACTTAACCAAGTTTAGTTTGTGTTTGGAAAATATTTTGGCTAAAGTGAAAATATAAGTTTATGTAAAGATAGAAATTGAATATTAAATAATTTAACTTGAAAATAAAGATTTTTAGTAAAAACATAACTTTTGAAATTGAAAGGAGTAAGAATGATCAACCAAACTTTTAAATAAAAGTTTGACACAATTTTAATTAAAATAGGGCTTTTGATCTTGGATAGGTCTATGATTATAACATAAACATGTTAGGGATCATAGATCTAGCTAGTTATGAGAGATTTTTAAATGAAAAGTATGAACAAGCAAGAATATAAGAAGAACTTACTTATGAATATGGAAACGACTTTAAATCTTGAGAGAGGGATTAGAACTTGATATGGTGTGAGAATGAGGGAAGAATGAAGGTCTATTTATAGGGTAGTATCATGGGCTTATTTACAAAATTTAATTTGTTATAGGGATTAAGATTGCAAAATATGAAAAATAGTTTTTAATTTCATAACATATTTCAACTTAAGTGCTTATAAATTTTATGTTCATGACTTCATTTCATCATAATTCATATTTAATATGTTTATAGATATAATTATATATTTATTTTTTTTATTTACCTTTAGTAATTTAAAAATACTAGCAATGTTATATTTTCATAATAAATTGTTTATATCATGTGTGTATATATATATTTTTAGAAATGACTTAGTATGTACTTATATATTTATGGAATAGGATGGTGACAATTATTTACAAAGCATATAACATAAATATTTATTACTTATGAATTTGAAGTAGGTAATTAAGGTTCTTTATAAATGCGATTCACCAAAATAATGAACTTACATTGCTGGAAAAGTTAAAATAAAAACGGGAAATTTCCTGGAGATTACAAATGGCTTTGGCCCTAGACACTTTCATCAGTGAGATTTGGATATGATGTTTCTTTTGAAGTTTATCCTGCAAAGCTTCCAATGGTATTGTGGGGTTACCATTAATTAAAGGCACAATATCTCTTTCTATAAATCCCATGGTGTAAAGATTTATTTCTCGGGTTTGTAAACATTGGTGTTGCCTGTTTAAGGTTTTCACACACCATGGATCTGAAGTATATCTCCTAGAGATATGCAAAGTCCAAGGGCAAGTGGCTTTGGATACTTTTTCCTAGGTGGGGCAAGTTTTTTTAATGCTTTTTGACCACTTGTGGAACACTGTACTTTTGGGGCAAGATTCTTTCTTTTGTAGGGGACCTTTAATTTACTGGTATTTGAAGACTCACCACCTGTGAAATCTGGATTAGTACCCCTGCAAACTACTCTAAACCTGAACTTGTCATTTTTCTCAATGAAAAGTTGTCTTCTAGTCTTATTGGCATGCTCCTTTACTATACACTTCATCTCTTCCTTGTCATCAATTAGTTGTCCAACATAGAATGGAGATGTTTTTATATAGCCTTCTTTTGCTTTCTGCCTCATCTCCTTCAGAGCCTTCTTTAATGGTGGCACATGATCTGCATTTTCACTATTGCTTTCAAAATTTTCCATTTTAACATTCAAAGTATCCTCATTCATGCTATCATTTCCCACTTCTAAATCCTCATTAAAGTCATCAACAACAGACTTGAAGTCCTCCATGTCCACTTCTGGATCCTTTACAAGGTTGTCATCTACTATATAATCGGAGTCATCTTCATCTTCATCAGACCCAAGCTCATCACTTTTTTCAGACCCAACATCATCATCAGACACAAGCTCTTCTTGTCATCAACTTTTTTATTACCTAATTCCACAACACTTTCAACATCACCTTTAATAACACCTAATCCCCTAACACTTTCAACATCACCTTCTTTATCACCTAAATCAGACCCATGTTTGTCATCTAAATCAGACCCATGTTTGTCATCTAAATAAGACTGCATTTTTGCCTCCTCTACATCAGACCCAATTTCCCAACCTAATTCCCCATGATCAGTACATTCAACATCTACTTGATGCTGAATAAAATAATTGTTAATTTTTGTGTGCCAGTGTTCAACATAAATCTCAATCTCTTTGACATTTTCCACTAGTGAACACAACTGAGCTACATCAGCAGTACTACCCAATGTCCTTAGACCTACGTCCAAATCGAAGTTTGGAAGCTTATAATGATAGTAAAAGACCATATCACATGGGTATCCTAATGATTTAATCATCTCCACCAACACAAACTGATCAAAATCATTAGAATCATCCATATCAAAGTAGTCAGACTTACCATTTATATACCTCCTACCAGGAGAGTTGGCAAATTCACCACCATGGAAGTTTTTCAGAGTAAACATCGTAGGTTCATTTGCTGTGATGAAATTTAAAAGAAAAAAACAATGAATAAGTTAAACACTAGAAAAAATGGTGAATTTCAAACCTTAAAATAAACCTTACCATAAACCTTATATGGGTAGAACTCTTGGTCTGCACCACGAACCATTTGTAACTACCCCCACATTGCGATGGAATGATGCTTCAATCGGGATGAATTAGGGTTTTAATCAGGTACGTATGTGATGGAATGATGCTTCAATCGGGGGTGTTAAGGATTAGGGTTGGATTTTTGGGAGTGAAAGACGAAGACGAAGGCTGAATAATAAACGAGGCGAAAAGATGAAAATACCCCTCACGTGAGGGGGAACTAACGGAAGATTGGACGGACGTTAGGGCCAGGGATGGTAAGTGTTAAGAAATGTAACTTTAGGGACTCAGAGTGTTAGGGGTGTACTGAACCTGTTAATATCATCAAACCTCACAGATGAAAACTACAGTTACTCAACTAAATATTAAAACGACGGGACCCACATTTTAACTAAAAAGACGAAACAAAATATAAAACCCTAAAATTACTCCCCCCACCCACCATCTTCTTCCCTACCCTCCACCCCATTCCCTTCAGCCACTCCACCTGCACCACCACCATCTCCTTCCACCGCCGCCACTAGTGACCACCACCAACTAATTTCTTCGTTTTACATATATGGCACCACCTCATCACCACAATTCTGGTTCAACTCCCCCTCCCTCTCACCTTCTCCGACTAGAAACAACCACCGCCACCGCCTCATATTCTCCGGCTAAAATCAATGTTGCTTGACATATATCGACGATACTGATGAGGTTCTGGTTCGGTGTAGTTGTCACCGTCGGTGGTGTGTTGTTTGGTGCTATGGCACACCGACCACCACTGGAATACCATCGTGGTTTTGACTAGCGATGCTAGGCTTTAGCCTTTTAAGTCCACAGAAGAGTAGGAGGGGGTGGGGGTGGGGGTAGGGGTAGAGGACGTGAGGGGTAGTGATGTTTTCTTTTTAATATTACAAGGGACATAATAGTTATTTTAAAAAATTTAACAGAAAAACTTAATGTTTATCCACTTCAAGGACCACCCGTGTTACAGTTTAGCAAACTAATGGATTATACATGTATTTTTTAGAATTTGGAGACCAAACTTGTAATATATGCAAACCACATGGACCATCCATGTAATTAACTCAAAAAATTGGGAATAACACTAATTTTACCAATAAAAAATGTTTCTATGTAATAAGACGTGAGTAAAAAAAAAAATCAAATAATCGAAATAATTAATAACCAAAGAAATTGAACTGCAGTTGAAAGTTAAAAATTTGGTTATGGTTTCTTTCAATAATTTATTTTTGACTAACATCACGCATTGATTATCCACTTAATTTAATTACTTAACATGAGATGCTAAAATTTAGGGTGTTTAACATTTAAATCTAACTGAAAGATTTAATATGAAAATAACTCAAAAAATGGTTGCGCCGCATGAATATATCGGGAAATATAACGGACGGAATGTACACGTAGTGTTATTTTTCTTTTTAATTATTTTTCTTCAATAGTGTTAAGCATTCACATCAGCTCTCTATTTTCATTCTTATCCCTACAATTTAACTAAAAATTATTATTTCTTAAATTTATATCTCACTTTTCAAAAAGCTTTCACATCAAATTCCCCATATCTATCACTTATTTCAATTAAATAATACTTATTTATTTATTATTGTTTTTTCTTTTTCTTCCACTCACACACACTTACAAAAAGTATAAAATAATGAATAAGGGGTGAATGATGACTCCATAAATATAAAAGGGTGGTTATAGTTTTTTTTTTAAAATATAGAGGATGAAGATGGGGATGAGTGAGATGATGTGAGCGTAAAATTACATGATTTTTCATATTTCCTTTATAATTTAAAGATAAAAGTAAAAATGGGGGAGCTGATGTGAATTCTTATAGGGTTAACTTTTTTCTTTTTGATGTTAACTACGTAATTTCCTTGCGCAGCAAAAGAATTTTATTTTTATATAATTTCCTATAAAAATGTCAACGGTTTAGCCTAGTGTGTGTGAACAAGTGTAGCCTTCGCCGTCGGCTACCGTAGAACAAGGAAGTCGTCCAACTAATTATGTGTAGCCGTCAACGAGGAAGACGATCCAGATTAAAATCCGACGGCTACGCCGACGTCTAGCCACGATGTGTTTCTAGCAAGTATACATATCCAACGGCTAAAACATTCGTAGGCTAAATTTAAAATCTGTCGACTAAAATTCAAATCCGACGGCTTAGCCGACGCATTAAACCGTCAGCTAAAGTACACTACGTAGCCGACCTGTGTAATATCCAGTCACTCAGAGTCGGCTAATGTACTTTCGTAGGCTAAGCCGGCCCCTCTTTTCCTAGCCTACATTGAATTTCGTGAAAATTTTAAAAATAATAATACAACTTGAGAAAAAAGTTTATTTAAAAAAAAAACTAATAAAAAAATCTTTAAATACGTATGTAAATGAATCGGATTATACGACTTTTCGCTTAAATCAATATCACAAAAATGGAAAATTGTCATAACCGAGGAAAAGAAGAAGAAGAACCAGAATATGGTACTCAGTCATATCCGGTAGTGTCGAAGTGGATGAAGTTGGAAATAGAGGTGCACAAAAAAACCGATTTTGGAAATCCAAACCGGTTCGGAACCGGAAACCGAACCGCCCACGAACCGGTTTTTTGTGAACCGGTAGGAACCGCCGGTTTAAAACCGGTTTGGATCATTTGCGTGAGGATCGGTTTAAAACCGGTTTGAACCGGTTTAACGTTAATTTTTTGAATCTAGCCGTTGGAAAACGGCTATATAGCCGTTAGAACCAATTTTTGACCGTTTTTTCACCCATTTTAACCCCCAAACACATTATAAATAGGCAGTGGGTGTTTTGGTTAAATCACACTTCTCAAACGCTCAAAAAACGCTCAAAAAACGTTATGGCAACTTCTTCAAGTTTTGGTGTTTCCTCTTCCGAAGTTAGCGTTGTGAGAATCATACCAACAACGAGGAACCCCGCAATTTGGTCAAACTACGATCTATGTGAGATGTCTAACGGGTTGGAACGGGCTCGTTGCAAAAAATGTGGTGGGTTTTTTAAAAAGGATTCAAATTCTACTTTAAAAACTCATATGGAAAAATCTTGCCCGAGTTTGAAGAAAATTCCGGATGAGGGTCAAGCATCTATGACAAGCGAGGGTGGAATTTGGAACTTCGATCCAAATATTGTTCGAGATAGAATGGCGAAATTAGTTATTCAAAGAGGTTTGCCGTTCAACCACTTCGACAATCCGCTCACGACGAGGATGATTCAAGAAGCCCTTCAACCACGTTATCATCAAGTAAGTCGTAATACTCTTAGACGTGATTGTCTAAAAATGTGGAAAAAAGCAAAAAAAGAATTAATTTTAGGTTTTGAAAAATTGGAAACCGGTGTGAACTTAACCACCGACGTTTGGTCGGCTCCACATGGTATTCCCGACTCATATATTTGCGTTACCGCTCATTGGGTTGATCCCAATACGTGGCAAATGATGAAACGTACAATCGCGTTTGATATGTTTGAATATCCTCACACGGGTCAAAATTTATTTCACATTTTAGATGATGTGATAACCGATTTTAAATTACTAAATAAATTATTTTCAATATCTTTTGATAATGCCTCAAATAATACAAATGCGGTTCAAAAATTAATATTAAAATATAATCCGATTTGCAACGACGCTTTTTTCCATAGTCGATGTATTGCACACATCATCAACTTAGCCGTGCAAGACGGGCTTGCGGTTGAACCCGTTATTGAATTAAGTAATGCATTTCGAGTCATGTTTAAAGACGTTTTTAGTAGTAGTAAAAAAAGATACCATGAATATATTAGATTATGTAATGATACGGGTTTGATTTGTTTAGGTCCCAATTAGGACCTCCCAATAAGATGAAATTCAACTTATAAAATGTTTCATAGTGCTATACGACAAAAATATACTTTATCAATTTTTCATGATATGCTTTCCTCAAAACCGCGTCGTAAAATTCAAAGTTTTCCGTCTACGAGTTGGGACATTCTTGAAAATATAACCGAATTGCTCGAAGTTTTCAAAACCGCCACTACTTTTTTATCCGGGGTTTATTACCCCACAAGTCCCTTGGTTCTTAAACAAATATTTCTAATGTGTAACAAATTAGCCGAACTTGAAAATAAAAATACTTTTTTTACGAGAATGATAAAACCGATGAAAGAAAAATTTGTTAAATATTTTAAAGAAATGCCTCCGGTTATAACTTGTGCCGCCGCATTAAACCCTACAATTAATGTTTACGGTGTTGAAACCTTGATTGATAAAATAACTTACGATTTGGATTTGAATGCCGAAGATATTCATTTTTCAACCGTAACAAAAACTTATTTTAACAAATGTTTGCAAGAGTTGTTTGATATTTATTTACATAAATATGGTACAACACAAACCCCACATGATACGATGGGCGCGGGCGCATCAAGTAGCAGCTCGAGGAATGTGAACTTAAATTTGTATAACGAAATGAGAAATGAATTTACTAAACGGGCTAGAGGGTCCATCCCGAGTAGCGAACTCGGAAGGTATACGGGAACAAAATTTTTATCATTTATGAGTCCGGATGTTTTTGAGGACTTTGATATTTTGGCTTGGTGGAAAGGAAACGAATCTACTTTTCCGGTCCTTTCCGCCATGGCCCGTGATTTACTAACCGTCCAAGCTTCCACGGTAGCTTCGGAATCCGTTTTTTCTCTTAGTGGCAGAGTTTTATCTATTCGAAGAACTAGACTCACTCCCGCGGCAATGGAAATGTGCATTTGCTTGAAAGACCATTTGGATGCGGTAGATAGGAGACAAGATAGGGCTTCGCTTGAAGACGAAATTGAAGTTGAAGAACTCATACACGAATCTGAGGTTAACCAAGGATTGGCGACCCCACTTACAAATGAAGAACTCGCCGAAGATGATAGACTACGAGGATCCACTAGTAACTCCGAGAATGACGGCTAATATTAAACAAAAAAACTCCAAAAAATAAAAATATTTTTTTTTCTCGTATTGTAATGTTTAATTTTGTAATGTTTTGTGATTTCCGAACCCCTTCAATATGAATAAGCGTTGAACTTTATGTTTTTATTTTTCTCGTATTGTAATGTTTTGTAATTTTGTAATATTTTATAATTAAAAAAAAAAAAAAACCGGTTTACCAACCCGAACCGGTCCAGAACCAAACTGAACCGGTTCAACAAGTTCGATGTTTTATACTTACAAAACCGGTTTAACCCGAACCGGTTTTGGTCAAAACCGGTTTACTGTTCGCGTTGACCAAACCGGTTCGGGCCGGTTCGAAACCGGTTCGGTTCAAAAACCGGCTTTTGTGCAACACTAGTTGGAAACCTTAAGAAAGCATGTTATAGATCTTAAACAAAGATTGAAGAAAAATTCTGATGCTCCAAAAGAATCCCATACTAGACTTTTATCCAAAGAAGAATTTGAAAAGATGGAGTTAGTAAAGTTTATGCTCAACAAGGGATACTCATTTAACATGTTAAATTGTGAAAGTGTTGAGTTTTTGAGAGAACAAGTGGAAAACTACAAGAAAAGAAATAATCAATCCACATCTCAAATAAATCAAAGTGAAAATGTTCATGAAGAAAGTGTTGAAAGAGAATCTCGTCCTCTAACTTCCGGAGATCACAAGGAATTGATGTGTAACACTTGCCAAAATACGGTCTCAATATTGCTGAGAATAAGTATAAGAAAAGACGGGAATTTACAAAAACCCGAAAGTTAGAAAATAAAATAAGAATTCTGAAAAACATAGGACAACGAACCGCTACCCACCGGCTAACGGTCCGCTACGGGTGTCAAGAATCTGGCCGCTGAAGTCTTGGAGGACCGACATCAGAATCTGTGACGGTCCGCTACGGAGAAGGCCAGGCTGGCGGACCGCCAACACCTTGGCTAACGGTCCGCTACGCACCTCCCTAGGCACCCTTTGCACACGACACGTGTCATGGACACGTGTAGGGCATGCGTCAGCCCTAGTGACGCGTGGTCGGTGGCAGACCGCCATTGCAGACCTACACGGTCCGCTACGGACGTGTGACGCGTCTGGTTTGCATTACCACCACGTGTCACGCATGCGGACAACATAGGGTGGGCGCCCTGGCTAATGGTCCGCTACATGCTAGGTTTCAGCCTATAAATAGGAGCTCATTTGCTCTTCATTTTCACACATCCAACACTCAAAACTCTGAGCCTTCTCTGAGTTCTCTGATCCCGAGCGTCCCGTAGCTGTCCTGATTCCCGAGCCACTCCTCCGAGTTCGACTGGCTTTCGCTTATTAACCGGACGCAAGCATTTAGAGCCGAAGGACGCATAAAAGTGCAAGTTAAGGTGCTAGAGCTATAAGAGTCAACTCTAAGAGCTACGTAGCACTAAGATTACTATTTCTCCACTTCCATAACCAAGGTGAATACGAGTCTGTCAAAATACGTTTTTAAGTCGTGAGTGTGCTACAAACACTCTCACGCAACGATCAAACTATCTATGTTTACAAAAAGGGCAAAACACAAAAATTAAATACTTACTCATACCATCCCAGAATTGGGGTTGGCCAAGGAGTTCAACGCAGAGGATGTTATACCCAAGGAAGAAAAGTATAAGTAAAGTTTGATCAAATGTATATACTCGCTCCAGATCCAGTTGGGCCGGGCGGGGTTGGCATGTATGGTCGGGTGATTGCATAAAATGTCGGTGCCTGTGACGGCACGTAGCCCCCGAGTATGTGACGAATGTATATGCAAATGAAATGGGACGGAGTGATGTGTTCACTGCTTACCATAGAAATTATGCTTAATTATTTAATTCAACTGTTTTTCCATGATTACGAAATAATTTTGAGGTCATAAAGTATTCACCAGCATATAGCTGGCGTTCATTTTTTAAATGTTTTCAGGAAAGGATTAAAATGACCTCAAATTACCGGGACTGGCCACGGTTTAAGTCCCGGGGACAGTTTTGTTGTATATCGAGGTCAGGCCACACACCTAGACCCGGTGCAGCCAGAAAAATATATTATACAGGCTCGTGCTATGCACAGGAAGAACCTGGGAAAAAGAACAAGGTTAAGGTGCCCAAATGATGACGACTCCCTAGACAGATACCTCCTTGTAGTATTTACTGACATTGGTCAGGGTTTTGATTTCAAAAATTAATGTATAAACAATCGGGTTGTTATACCTAAGTGTTTTAATAAAAAAAATCTTGTCTACACGACGAGATTCTGTTATTTACAAACCAACCCTTGAGGTTGATATTGCTTACAAAATGATCCTTTGAAATATTATTCCGCTGCACAAAAACAAACTCTGAAATCAAAGCAATACCGCTGGTGCCAACTGACGTCGCAGCCCGTGAACGTCCCGGGGGTGCCCGGGGCGGGGTGTGACATTGATGAGATTAAGATTATTTCTTTCTCATGAAGGAAAAATGAGTCTAAATGATATTAAGAAATTTTCTTTGAAATAATTGAAAGAAAAGGCTGAGATATTGAAGACAGTTTTAACACAAGAAAAGGAGCTTATCAACGGGTCCAAATAACAAAGTAATCAAAGTTCAAATGGTTCAGATAAATCCATGAAGTCTGATGATGAACAAGTGTCTAGTCATGTTGAAAAAGATGTGTCTAAGCAACAACTTTCTAAAAAAGAAGATGATGAATCTGCAACTAAAAGAATTAAATCTGTTGATACTTCTGAATGGTTTAAGAAACCTCAAAAGGAAAAATCTCCTCACATGATATCCTCCTACGAACCTACATATTCTCATGTTGAGGTAAATACAAAAAAGTTCTCAAATATGCCAATAAAAGTTTGGAAGTATGATATGAGTTCAATGCATTCGTAATTAAAGGAAAAAGGAGGAAAAAACGCAATGCTTTAGAGATGTTCATGAGTTGGTGAAGCTGCCAAAAATAGATCTTCATGATTCAACCAAAATGGAGCTTCATAATCCAACTAAAGACAAAAGAGGATATGAGTTTGAGAATTTTCTCAGAAGACAAAGGCAAAATGATTTTGAATCCATTCAATCTGATAAGCACAATTCTGTGAACGTTCTTCTTGATGTTGACAGAGCATCGAAGAGAAAGCTTGTGAAGAAACCAAAGGAATTCTCCGCACAACTGTTATATGATTATTTTCTACAGAGAAAGTCCTTTAGATTTTCAATCCAACCATTTCTCAATGTAAATTTTGAAAATGATCGTCTATTCATTGAAAGAGCTGAATGAGAAAACATAGAGCTTTTTGAACCAGCTGATATTGGTATTTTGTGCAAAGATGATCTATTTGCCTTAAGCAAAATGAATGTCAATTACCAACCTGAAGATTAGATGAATTAATACCATTCAAGAGATCCATCAAGCATTACAAGAGAGAGTTTGATTGAGAAGATGAAGATGTCAAAGTTTTGATAGCATCAATCTAAGGGGGAGATTATTGGAGCTATATTATAGACTGATGCACTTTATATCAAGACTGAAGGTGATGATCCATGTAAGGTATATACTAACCATCCGGCATAAGTCTTGTGTATCCAATTTATGCAAAAATGCTAAGTACAGATATATCGGATGAGCAAATTGGTCATCCGATGTAATTGTCAATACACGGGACAAGTACTTCTAGTTTGATAAGTAAGAATACATCGGTCAACTACTTTGGGGGTCCGATATAACATATATTAGGAGGTTTGACTAAGTGCAGCTACATCGGACTTGAAGTTATCTGTCTGATGTAATGAAACTTGACAGATTTCCTAAGTATAAATACATCCGATGAGGACTGTGGATACATCGGATAGGTTAAGTACATACATGGGCCGAAGAAGTGTTACCTTAGATGAGATAAAGCTTATATATACCCAAGTGAAGATACATCGATGAAGAGGTAGATACATCAGCAGAAGACTGGATACATTGGATGCAGAATCAGTGAAGCCGAAACTTAGAAATCTTGATTAGTATAAATAGCTCACATGTATTATACAATGTAACACTTACTATAGATTTTCTAGACTTGTTTATGTACTTTTGAGAGAGAGTATCTGAGTGAACATTGTACTTGTGAACAAATATTGTATGAGCATTTATCAGTGAAATCAAGATGGTTTATATTTACTTGATGATGTTCTATGTTTGTTATTGACTCATCAATTATTAGAGTATAAAGTGTGTTTAGGTAATTCCGTAACCTAATTCACATACATTTAACAGTTGATTTGCATAAATCCGATCATGTCAGTACTAGTATAAAGTGGTGGCAAACTAATGCAACAACAATATTGTAACACCTTGAATTTTTGAGGAATTTAACAAGTATGAAACTAGAAACATAAATAGTACTAAATGCCAAGGACTAAATATAAAAATTCTGAATTTTAGACGGTAGCGGACCGTCACCAAGACCCTCGCGGTCCGCTACGTGTTGAGAAAGGACATAATGATGATGCGCCACGTATCAAGCTGACTAACGCTTTCAGGAACCCTATCGCGAACCGTCACCCTTATCCCTAACGGTCCATCAAACCATGCAAACCCTTAGCGGACCGACAACCTAAGCCTTAATGGTCCGCCGTGTGTAGCGCAAGAATCTTATCCGGAAGAAGGGCAGTAACGGACTGCTACCCCCGGTTAGCCATCCGCTACGCACCCGGTGTTAGCCTATAAATTTGGTTCCAAGCTCGGCCATTTCACACAAAACACACACATTCACACCTTCCTTAACACACACTTAAGCACTGATCTTGATTATCCCGAGTCCGGTTCGTATTCGTAAGTGAGAACTCGACACCAAACGCAGTAGATAGTTCCGAGGTAAGTTTATCCGACCATTTAAGATTTAGTTATTTACCACTAAGCTAAGTACGTTAATTAAGAAATGTCGGTATAATTTAGTAGACTGTACGAGTGTAATATCCGAAAATTTTGACAAAGAATAAAAGACAATTTGCGGGGAAAAAAATAAAGAATGAATGAAAGAAGAAGCGGGCTTGAGCGAGGGCCTTGGGCCTGAAATGGAAATCGCAAGGGAGGGAGGGAGTAAAACCCTAGCCACCCTCTCCACTCCCCCACACTTCATCTTTTTCATTACCATTTAGAGAGAGAGTAGAGAGAGAGAGAGCTCTAAACCGACACCCAATAATCGACACAAGATCGTTGCTAAACATTACTGGAGATTGGAGGAGGAAAGACCACGCGAAAACAAGTAACAAAACCTCCTCAGGTTCGATTTCTAGTTTGAAAGTGGGTTTTAGGGTTTGTAACAAGTTTTCACAAAAAATATGGGATTTTTACATTAGAATTGATCTATAAAGTGTATATCTAGCTTCATGGAAGCTAGATATAAGTTTTAGACGTAAAAAGATCCAAACTTCGATAAAAAACGATGATTTTGGCCAAGAACATATGGATCGTCAAAAAACTCTATGAATGGTCCGAAAACTTTGAATCGTCCGAAAAGTATTTTTGGATGGAACATTTCGATCGAAAAGTACTTCGGATAAGACATTTCGGTCGAAATGTATTTTGAACAGAAAGGGATTTTGGACAGAAGTTTTCGAACGAAAAGAATACGAGTAAAGAATTTTCAAGTGATTAGTTTCCGGTCGGAAAAGATTTCGATCGAAATAGATTTCGGTGGAAATAGATCTCGACCGGAATAGATTTTGGGCATAGGGTTTTCAACTAGAATAACTTGATATTAATTTGACTAGTGGTAATCCTTAACATATCTTTTAGCCTCAACCTAACTTGAAGTTCTTACCCAGTGAGCTAATCTTTAAGACAATCAGGTGAGTTCTATGTGCCCCCTATATGTTACGTGCAAATCATTTTAAATGTTTTGGGGTTGAAGTGTATACACTAAATGAATGAATGTTATGAATGCCAATGTGATCATACGCAAAAGAATGATGAACAAGAATGAAACGTATGTATACAAAGAATGAAACGTATGTATACAAAGAATGAAACGAATGAATGGCATAACATATATGAATGAAATCTTGCTTTATATTTATATATAGCATGTTATGAATGAATGAAAACGTTATGGACGCTCCGATGATAACGGCTACTTCGGTGGATGGACGACCACGTGACTATTTTGCATCCGGGACATATACGTACGTACCTTCATCAGCTAGGACGTATAAAAGGGTATTAACCGACGGTCACATTCATTGCCAAAAGATAAAAAAGTAGAACGATTGCATAAATAATAGTTCGCGTGGGAAACGGATGCCTTCGGGTAGACGAGCGAATTACGGACTACGACGGTAGTACTGGATGACGGACGACCGAAGGTTTGCTGGACGGTTTTAAGCTATTGACGGATGGTTTCTAGAGCCGGACGGTGAAGTAAATGAGCTACGACGGTAGTTCGAGAATGTTTGTCTTTGTGACTTACGTAAAACGGGTTGATCACCCTTATGTGTATGACTAATGGATGTTTAATGAAAGTAAAGGTGAATACATATTTATGTACTCACATATGAACGATAAATGAAGACAAAGGATATGAAAATGTGTATTTGTATAATTATATATATGCATATACTTATAAAGAAATTATGTTTATACCTAATTGCTTTCAACTATAACTCATCAGCGTTAGCTGACTTTTAGTATGCACTTCTGGTAATAAGAAGAAAGGACGTGCGAAGGCGTGAAGGTTATCATGATTCAAGACTGACATCCTGTTTATTTGATTATGTGTTAAAACAATGTTTACGTTTCATGTTAAGACTTCCGCTGCTATGTTATGTAATTGAATGATGTATGCTTCCGCTACTTAGATGTTTTAGTTTAAGTTCGACTTTTGATAGCTATGTTTATGAGTAAATCCAACGAGTGAGGTTTCCTGAAAAAGGGGGGCCTTATAACAAGGTATTTATTACAATTAAGCTGGGGTATTGCCAAGGTGAGTTCCTCTGAACATTTATAAAATGAAACGCATGCCGGTCTAACCGGTAATTGTTTATGTACTTGAAAGTATCTTGAATTATTGTCAATGCGTCAGATAAAAGTGTAGCTATTGCAATTCCTGTGGCGGGGTTGAACATGATCGTAATTCCTGTTATGACCAAGCCTCTAGTTTGGGGGTTGTCTACTGTTCAGTTTTGGCAGTAGACTACTGTTTCAGTTATAGGACAATATGGTCGGTGTATTATCTTTTTCAGTTATAGGGCAGATGATGGTATTGCATGAGATGCTTGTTATCTAGCGTTGACATGAAATTATTCAAGATGATTGTTAATATTGGATTTGAACAGTATGTCTGTTCATGAATGTCACACCCCAACGGACGGCGGATTATACGTCGGGGCGGAGGCGGTTGTTCAATAGCAGAAGGTTGACTATTAAAGTTTCAATACTTCATTAATACATAGATTCAAAGGTTCAATACAAAGGAAATTACAACATTTATTTGATAAGTATTCTAGGTCCAAAGCATCCTATGTGATCACAAATAAAGTCTCATGATGTAGAACCTGAAACATGTGAAAGAATCTGTCAACTACAAAATAGTTGGTGAGATACAAAGGTTTTGACACAGTTTAACAAGTATTTGAAAAGAATTACAATTCACTATGATTTATGCATTCTATAATGTAAGTATGAGAAACAAGCATCTTAAATATTGTGCATATCAACCCTCCAACCAAGTTTAGGCATAACCCGCAGGTTACCCTTATAAGTCTCAAGTTTAAAAGTTTAATTCGGTAACAATCACCAAGGGCTCCCCTCGAAGGGTCAATCAATCAAGGTGGATTGGTCAAATGCAATAGATCTATCATTGTTACCATAGGCTTGATCAAAGTTAATGAATATGCTAGTTTTAAGTTTAATCTAAGCATACAAGTCTCAAGTTTAACATAAGAATAAGCATCTAGTCATAGTTGTACACGAATTGTATAAGTTTAAAGTTTTGAACATGTTTCACCCCAAAAGTATAGAAAGGAAAAAGGGGCTAAGTATACTCACTTGGATTGATGAAAGAGTATCTGACAAGGTTAAGTGTTGCAAGACTTCGAGGGAGAATATCTTCACAATAAGCCTAAGAATACAAGTCTAAAGTTTCAAGTTCTGATTCTACAAGTTTATGGCTAAGTATCTAGGATTCTAAGATTATCTAGGGTTCCGAATAAGAAATGGGATTGATTGTGTTTATAAAGTTTAAATCAAAGTTTCAAATAAAGGTTTTTGAATGAATGACACAAGACTCGATTATCAAAGTTTAATAAGTTTATAGTTTAGAAAGATAATCATTTAAAGGATAAATATTTATTAAGAATTTATTCAAAGAATAAACAAGGATTAATAATAAAATAATGAATAATTTTTCAAGGATAAATAATTATTCAAAGAGTAAATAGTGATTAAAGATTAATAATAATTATAAAGATAAATAATTATTAAGGTTAAATAATTATCTATAAGAATAAATACCCATTTTTTTTTATCAATATAGATCATTAAGATTAAAGTATTTAAGTGTTAAGTATTTATTTTTACAATTCAACTTGTAAATAAATAATGTTTGGAATGTATTTGTAAGTTTAAATAAATAATATGTAATTATAAGTTTATAAAGAGTTAAATGGAATTTCTTATAGATTTTACATCTTAATTAAAAGTGTATAAATGTTTTTAAAGTTTAATGAAACCATAAGTTTAATAAGTATAAAATTATAAGTTTATAAATATTTAAATAAAGGTTATGTTTACAATTATAAGTTCATATATATATATTCTACATTTATATGAGTTTATAAGTTATAAGTTTCTCTTAACTTTCGGTTTTATTAAGTTTCTGAACATTCTAAAATATTTAAAGTATATTTATTTTCCATGTTTTAAAATAAATAAATAAAAAAAAGTTTTCTTATTTAAGAAAATAATAACAATTTAAATTCTAGATTTTATACAATAGCCTATGTATAAAATGTAACTTTTATAAAATTCTAGAAGTATTTTTTTATAGTTTTAAGTGTTTAAAACTATCTTAAATTATAAGCTTTAACTAAGTTTAGATTAATTAAAATAGTTCTGAAATATAAATATCAAATTAGAATTCAGTTTCAAGTTTATAAAGGCTTAACAGATTTTATAAAAGTTTTTAAAAGATTTAAAACTGTTTTAAAAAGCATAAAAAAATAAAAACATAAAAACTCAGGCTGGCCGGATTCGAACCCGGGCCAACTGAGTACGAACACACACACTACCACCAGGCTACAGGTCTCGCTACTGATTTATCCGGAAAAGAAAATGGTTAAGCTGCATCCCAAATCGACCACAATCCCATATGAACCCTAGAACTAAGAATCCCTAAATACGATTTAATTAACCCCCTGTTAATGTAAATTGATGGGGGGCTAATGATCTATGAACGAAAACGAAAAGGTTGGTCATCGGAATTACCTGAATTGATGTCGACTCGAGGAAGAACGAGTCGGAGGACGAGATCGGCTGTCACTGGGATCAAACGAGCAATGCAGGTGCGATTTGGAAGAATTGAAAGTATGGATAGCTAGAGGATGATGTCGTTGAGGTATTCCGGTTGGTATTTATAGCAAATTTCAGCTTTAATTGCTCGAACGGTTAGGGAGATTACGGTTGGGTTTAACGGGTTTAAATTTGAAATTACGCGTGGTTAGCATTGAATTCGAACATTGCAACTCGTTGGGCTTTGGTCGCATGCGTGAGGCGAGTCTCGAGGTTCATCGAATGTAGCCTGAAACGCGATTTCGAATAATCGGAGGTGAAAACCGGTATAAGCGAGGATCGAACTCACGACCGCTTTCTGATTCAAATGTTTCGATTAATTACAGGACAGTCCCTTGTAGTTTTAAAGTTCTTCTATTTTATGTAAAAACTTGAGTTTAGTTTAAAGTAAGTTTCGTTAATTCACAGTTTTAGTCCCTTGACTTTATAAAAACAAGTATATATGTTATTTTATAAAATTCAAATAATATGGTTTCATTTTTTGTAAAAATAAAATAAGCTTTAGAAGTTTTATTATTCTAAAATTTTATAACACAATTCCTAAGTTTTATGATTCATAAGTTTAAGTACTTTTGAAATAAGTTTATAAATTATTTATATAATTATAAACTCATGTGTTTTAAGAATTTTAACAATATTTTGTTTATAAAACGCACACATATATATATATATGTACAAGTATAATTGTTTTCTTTGAAATCCATATCAATTAATTTAATATTTATTATTTGAGAAACTAGTTTTTAATAAGAATCTAAGTTTTAAAACAATAATGCGTGCAACAGTTTAGGAAACGTTTGGTCGGAAAAATACTGGATATTACAGTCTCCCCTACTTTAAGAATTTTCGTCCCGAAATTAAAGTAGAAGGTTTCCGTTTTAAGTCTTATGATACGCACAAGGATTATGAGAAAGATACTTTACGTCCCTTAGTAAACTATGGGTTACGTTTAGAATCCTATCTGGAATGACAGGAATAAGATTACGCTCAAGTTTCTAAGTTTTCAAAGTCTGGGGTTACCAAAAGTTTCCCTACAAAGCATATAGTTTCATGGGAATGTATCTGAAGATCTATTTTCAGAATTGCATTTGAGAGAATAACTGATGAACTTTCATTCAAGATCTAAAGTGAGATGCATCACTCAGAATGGATTTGATGATAGTTTTAATGATTTGAGTTTGTAGACTAATACGTCTAAGGGTTCGCTACGGTACCTAAGTTCCGTGGCTACCTTTTACGATAAGTCTTAGATCATAGCACATGACAGAGTTCACTATGTCTTCCCACACGCTGATTTTCATACTTACGTGTGCACCCGCAAGCATTTAAATCGTCGCATAGTCCACATAGGTCCTTCCGTTTGTGTGTGGATCAAGAAAGAGTACAAGAATTTGTTTAACTCATGACTAGTGTTTCCACGTAAGAGTGATCGTTGATTTAACGAGTCCCTTAGAAAGAAACGTCATTCGATAATTAAAGAGTAAGGATTGTGATAAGATTTAGAGTTTCAAAGTTCTCTCGTGTTTGAATAAGAATACACCAAACCTTGAGTAGTTTAAAAGTATTATACGTTCCTCATGTTTGAACAAGAATACATCAAACATGGAGCAGCTTAAATTGTGTTTGAACAAGAATACGTCAAACATAGAATAGTTTAAATTGTGTTTGAACAAGAATACGTCAAACATAGAATAGTTTAAATTGTGTTTGAACAAGAATACGTCAAACATAGAATAGTTTAAATTGTGTTTGAACAAGAATACGTCAAACATAGAATAGTTTAAATTGTGTTTGAACAAAAATACGTCAAACATAGAATAGTTTAAATTGTGTTTGAACAAGAATACGTCAAACACAGAATAGTTTAAATTGTGTTTGAACAAGAATACGTCAAATATAGAATAGTTAAAATTGTGTTTGAACAAGAATACGTTAAACATAGGATAGTTTAAATTGTGTTTGAACAAGAATACGTCAAACATAGGATAGTTTAAATTGTGTTTGAACAAGAATACGTCAAACATATAATAGTTTAAAGTCTTTTAGTTTAGCTTCAGTGTATAGAAGTATGTGATTACGTTTTGAGTATAAAGTGGTTATCTAAATACTCTAGTATTTAAAAGAGGTGTGGGACAGCGTTTGGAAGAGGATTAACCGTTATACGCTCTTTCCCAGAAGATTCGAGTTTTCCGGAAGGTTAGGTGGATCCCGATGTTCGGGTTTGAAGAGAAGACTAGGGAGGTACTCTGCAAAAGAGAGCAATGTCCCCCTTCATATTAGTTTCTAGTATCAAGAATGAAGTTTTCTCGTGTATTTGGAATGTACGTTTATCAAGTCTTATAAGGTTTAGTTGAGACGAACACAAAAAGTTTTCAAGACTACGAATTCAAGTATGAGTTTGAAAGTAGGATAAGTCAGTTGAATTTCAAGTTTCAATATTAAGCTTTACACGGTCCTTTATTGGACATGCTTCCTTTGGTGGTTTAGAAGGTGTTTAGTTTCAGGAATACGAGTTTGAGTATTTGTACAAGCCTTTTGCATGGCGTGGCAAGGTGGGTCTCTCTAGACTTAAAGTCTCTGACTTTATAGTTGTGTATACGTAAGTTTTAATGTCTTAGCAACGTGCATTTAAGCCTTTAGTTCCCGTTGTGACTTATAGCAAATCTTTTACGTGGCAAGAGTTTGATGGGGAAAGTCTTCTAGTATAGGGTAACGGGAAAAGTTTTGGAAATGATAGTATGTTTACAAATGATTTATCTTGTTTTATAAAAGAATGCGTAGTTTTCTTTTATATAGTGTATAATTAAGATGTTCAAGAATAATGATTTAAACAACGATGAGTAGTATAAGTAGGACTTACAAAGAGGTATGTATGATTGTCAAACGACAAGTTGGTCAAGTTTAGAAGTGTGAAGTCTATATAAGGGGTAAGGATCATAGTTGATTACGGCAGTGGTTCGTAAGTCGTGTTGTTTTAAAAGAGTGCTTACGAATTAGAGGGTTTGTTCAAGATTTATTCTTCAGTTACATGTGTCACTTAGGATTTTTTTTATAGTTTAATGCAACGTTGTTAATTATCTCATGTACTAACGTGAGCTACTCTTGACGGAAGTGTTTGGGTAAGAGGGTTAAGTTTGTAATGATGAAAGAAGAGTCAAGTTAA
Organism: Smallanthus sonchifolius; assembly: GCA_023525975.1. Lineage (NCBI taxonomy): Eukaryota > Viridiplantae > Streptophyta > Magnoliopsida > Asterales > Asteraceae > Smallanthus > Smallanthus sonchifolius. The sequence continues at coordinate 68,189,811 of CM042033.1, read as the reverse complement.
TAAGTGATAACAAGATGAAATTTCAAAATAACTTTCATTAGATGTTTTAAAATTGGGGCTTCTAGCCCTTACATAAGACATTCTTCTTTTAAATGAAAGATTACAATTTTAAGAGAAATAGAGGCTTCATGCACGCCTTAGGTAACTCTCTACTAAGAAGCAGACAAGACTACACAAGAACTGCTAGGGTTACCCGGATGGCAAACCTAGCCTCTGCCCTAGTGGTCTCGGTATGGTACTCGAGGATTTCCCTGTCTTCCTCCAAAGTCATGATCTTTTCTTCCTGGATCCAGATTTGATTAGCCAGGTCGTCGATCCTTTGGTTTAACAGGTCCTATCGAGCCCTATGCTCCATCTCTCGTCTCATAAATTCCACGGTTTCCACGAACCTAGGAATGTTAGGTATCAGGATTCCCATTGCCACGACAGGTGCCCCGACATGCCTAGCCCTTAGGGTAGGGGTAGGTGCTAGATACGGGTCCCTTGGTGGTAATGAGAACCGGTGGTGAAGATGAGGTGGTTGATAGGGATTCCTCGGTGGTGATGTCCTAGGGTTTCTGATCCAATTGGTGTTGAGTTCAGCTCTTGCCCTAGCATTAGGGTAGGGACTTGGTTGATACACCGGTGACTCGCTACTCTCTTCCTGGTCGGACTCTCCTCTTGGACGGTACACTGGTGAAGAGTGTGAGTGTGAGTCCATTACCTAGCTAGAGAGAGAGTAGAAAGAAAGGTTGTTCAAAAGTTTTTATTCATAATACTGAGTTATCACAGTAATATTTTCAAAAATAGTTTTTAATTGGAAGTTGATGGGCTAACGAGGAGAATTTCCCGGAAGAAGGGGGTGGTCACAAGGACTCACTTAAGTACCCTATTTCCCTAGCCAGAACTTCCTCATGGGCCTACAACTTCTTTCAGTTGTTGTCACCGATGTTTGGGTTTATGGTACTATGTCAGGGTTCATTGTGGGCTTAGAGTCTTTAAACGTGGAGCTTGTCTATTCCATGGTAGACTCCTTTTCTTACAAGGAAAAACACTTATGTTACTAATTACTTTGTTAATGTATTTTGGATTCAAAAGTCGTTAAGTTTTGTTTACAAGAAATGGTGATGTGTAAGTTTTAAAGACGTATGAAAGTTTCGGGATGTAATAAAGTGTAACAAAGTTTGAGTAAATCGTCAAATGAGGTTGTGAGTGATAAAATGAAAACACAAGAGTTTCCCCTTTAGTGTCAAGTTTATAAAATAATACATGGTTTTAAATGTGCTAGTATTACAAGGATCATGAAGTTTAAGGACGTATGAAAGTTTTGAGATGTATAAAAGTCTTGAGTTAGTTATCAAATGAAACTTGGTTAAGTGCTAAGGAGGTAAGGTAAAAATAAAAGGGTTACCTCTTAGGTGTCATATTTATAAAATAATGAAGTTTTGTAGAAGAATTTGTAGGGTAATACATAGTTCTAAGGGTTGTATTACAACGATCATGAAGCTTATTGGGTAGTATCTGCATAAATATAAGTTTATGTATATAGTCTTTAAGTATAGTCTCGTAAGAATTTCTTCTTGAAGGTAACTCCTTTAGGTCATGACGAGTAAGCATGCTGTCATGTGACAAGACGGGACTTAAGAATCATAGAATAAAGGTTATAGAGGAAAGTTTTTGAATCATGAATTTATGAAGCGCAAAGTATTTGAGATGGTACTTATTTAGTGCATATCACTAAGCGAGTACTTTGACATATCAAGAGAAATTTGAGCTCACTAATGTTTAGAGAAGTCATGCCTTCCTATAAGTGGATACTCATCCCAAGAATTCCCAGGAAAGCATATGGGTCCAACGGTTGATTTGGATTTATACGAAATGCTTTCCTTGACAGAATTTCCCAGAATACAGGTATCCACCCTTCCGGTCCACACAAGTTCTCATACATTGTTTAGAACTTAAATACTATTGACGAGAGTTTGTTGGAGGATTAGACTTAAAGCCTAAGAATGTATCCTCGATGTAGTAGACTCTTGTAGCACGTAGGTAAGTAGAAACGTAGAATCTCCAAGCGTTCACGTATAAGATTTAAGAATAGAATGAGGATAGAACTTCCTAGTAAAGGACATGAGATAACTCATGTTTGGGTCTCCTAAGTTATAGTCTAGGTCATGTGTCTAATAACCTAATTCTCTATAACCAAGGCTCTGATACCAATTTGTCACACCCCAACCGACAGCGGATTATACGTCGGGGCGGACGCGGTTGTTCAATAGCACAAGGTTGACTATTAAAGTTTCAATACTTCATTAATACATAGATTCAAAGGTTCAATACAAAGGAAATTACAACATTTATTTGATAAGTATTCTAGGTCCAAAGCATCCTATGTGATCACAAATAAAGTCTCATGATGTAGAACCTGAAACATGTGAAAGAATCTGTCAACTACAAAATAGTTGGTGAGATACAAAGGTTTTGACACAGTTTAACAAGTATTTGAAAAGAATTACAATTCACTATGATTTATGCATTCTATAATATAAGTATGAGAAACAAGCATCTTAAATATTGTGCATATCAACCCTCCAACCAAGTTTAGGCATAACCCGCAGGTTACCCTTATAAGTCTCAAGTTTAAAAGTTTAATTCGGTAACAATCACCAAGGGCTCCCCTCGAAGGGTCAATCAATCAAGGTGGATTGGTCAAATGCAATAGATCTATCATTGTTACCATAGGCTTGATCAAAGTTAATGAATATGCTAGTTTTAAGTTTAATCTAAGCATACAAGTCTCAAGTTTAACATAAGAATAAGCATCTAGTCATAGTTGTACACGAATTGTATAAGTTTAAAGTTTTGAACATGTTTCACCCCAAAAGTATAGAAAGGAAAAAGGGGCTAAGTATACTCACTTGGATTGATGAAAGAGTATCTGACAAGGTTAAGCGTTGCAAAACTTTGAGGGAGAATATCCTCACAATAAGCCTAAGAATACAAGTCTAAAGTTTCAAGTTCTGATTCTACAAGTTTATGGCTAAGTATCTAGGATTCTAAGATTATCTAGGGTTCCGAATAGGAAATGGGATTGATTGTGTTTATGAAGTTTAAATCAAAGTTTCAAATAAAGGTTTTTGAATGAATGACACAAGACTCGATTATCAAAGTTTAATAAGTTTATAGTTTAGAAAGATAATCATTTAAAGGATAAATATTTATTAAGAATTTATTCAAAGAATAAACAAGGATTAATAATAAAATAATGAATAATTTTTCAAGGATAAATAATTATTCAAAGAGTAAATAGTGATTAAAGATTAATAATAATTATAAAGATAAATAATTATTAAGGTTAAATAATTATCTATAAGAATAAATACCCATTTTTTTTTTATCAATGTAGATCATTAAGATTAAAGTATTTAAGTGTTAAGTATTTATTTTTACAATTCAACTTGTAAATAAATAATGTTTGGAATGTAGTTGTAAGTTTAAATAAATAATATGTAATTATAAGTTTATAAAGAGTTAAATGGAATTTCTTATAGATTTTACATCTTAAATTAAAGTGTATAAATGTTTTTAAAGTTTAATGAGACCATAAGTTTAATAAGTATAAAATTATAAGTTTATAAATATTTAAATAAAGGTTATGTTTAAAATTATAAGTTCATATATATTCTACATTTATATGAGTTTATAAGTTATAAGTTTCTCTTAACTTTCGGTTTTATTAAGTTTATGAACATTCTAAAATAATTAAAGTATATTTATTTTCCATGTTTTAAAATAAATAAATAAAAAAAAGTTTTCTTATTTCAGAAAATAATAACAATTTAAATTCTAGATTTTATACAATAGCCTATGTATAAAATGTAACTTTTATAAAATTCTAGAAGTATTTTTATAGTTTTAAGTGTTTAAAACTATCTTAAATTATAAGATTTAACTAAGTTTAGATTAATTAAAATAGTTCTGAAATATAAATATCAAATTAGAATTCAGTTTCAAGTTTATAAAGGCTTAACAGATTTTATAAAAGTTTTTAAAATATTTAAAATTGTTTTAAAAAGCATAAAAAAATAAAAACATAAAAACTCAGGCTGGCCGGATTCGAACCCGGGCCAGCTGAGTCCGAACACACACACTACCACCCGGCTACGGGTCTCGCTACTGATTTATCCGGAAAAGAAAATGGTTAAGCTGCATCCCAAATCGACCCCAATCCCATATGAACCCTAGAATCAAGAATCCCTAAATACGATTTAATTAACCCCCTGTTAATGTAAATTGATGGGGGGCTAATGATCTATGAACGAAAACGAAAAGGTTGGTCATCAGAATTACCTGAATTGATGTCGACTCGAGGAAGAACGAGTCGGAGGACGAGATCGGCTGTCACTGGGATCAAACGAGCAATGCATGTGCGATTTGGAAGATGTGAAAGTATGGATAGCTAGAGGATGATGTCGTTGAGGTATTCCGGTTGGTATTTATAGCCAATTTCAGCTTTAATTGCTCGAACGGTTAGGGAGATTACGGTTGGGTTTAACGGGTTTAAATTTGAAATTACGCGTGGTTTGCATTGAATTCGAACATTGCAACTCGTTGGGCTTTGGCCGCATGCGTGAGGAGAGTCTCGAGGTTCATCGAATGTAGCTGGAAACGCGATTTCGAATAATCGGAGGTGAAAACCGGTGTAAGCGAGGATCGAACTCACGACCGCTTTCTGATTCAAATGTTTCGATTAATTACAGGACAGGCCCTTGTAGTTTTAAAGTTCTGCTATTTTATGTAAAAACTTGAGTTTAGTTTAAAGTAAGTTTCGATAATTGACAATTTTAGTCCCTTGACTTTATAAAAACAAGTATATATGTTATTTTATAAAATTCAAATAATATGGTTTCATTTTGTGTAAAAATAAAATATGCTTTATAAGTTTTATTATTCTAAAATTTTATAACACAATTCCTAAGATTTATGATTCATAAGTTTAAGTACTTTTGAAATAAGTTTATAAATTATTTATATAATTATAAACTCATGTGTTTTAAGAATTTTAACAATATTTTGTTTATAAAACGCACACATATATATATATATATGTATAAGTATAATTGTTTTCCTTGAAATCCATATCAATTAATTTAATATTTATTATTTGAGAAACTAGTTTTTAATAAGAATCTAAGTTTTAAAACAATAATGCGTGCAACAGTTTAGGAAACGTTTGGTCGGAAAAATACTGGATATTACAATGAACTCACCAACATTAAGTTGACCCGTCTTGTTTTGGGCACACATCTTAGGTGCCTAGTAAAGTGTAGGTTTTCAGTGATGACTTGTAGGTTGGCATTCCAGGTAGAGAAGATGGTGCAAAAAGGCTGATCTGTCAGGATATTTTTAAGCAAGTAGTTTTTTGATGTAACAGTTGTCTACAAGCGTCTGTAAACGAATATATTATAAATAAAAGATTGATGGTTTAAGCTTCCGCTGTGTGTTTCTGTACCATTCGTCACCCCTAACCAGTACGTGGGACTGAGATGTGACAAGTTGGTATCAGAGCCTCAGATGAAGGGATTTAGATACTAATGTATATTATCTAGACTTAAACTAGGATTCTAAGATTAGATGGAGTGCCATAAGATAAGCCATAAGTTGAGATGTTGACATTCATTATGATATATAACAGGTAATACCTAGAAACTAGATAATTAAAAACATTTTTGGCCAAATGTTGTTAATTTCTGGATTTCTAGATTATAACAGGTTATACGAATTCTAATCTCATACATTTGTGTGTAGGTACTAAAATGGCAGGTGGAGGACAAGGTAGAGGTAGGAGAAAAGGACATACTACGAGATCCCGTACTCAAAGAAACGTGAATACATATACTAATATGAACACCGATACCAACCCAGAACCTGAACCCCAAACAGAGGAAGTGCTAATGACCGAAGCACAATTCCAAGGAGCCGTTACATCCGTAGTCACAAGAGTGCTTCGAACGACATTACCTGGAATCCTTGACGAGGCTCTCCAACGGAGAATGGGTTAAGGCAGTCAAATATTAGGTAATAGAAACGGAGGAACAGGTGGTATAAATCCCTGAGTGTAAGATACCCGTTTAGGAAAAAATAATGGTATAGCCAGAACCCATGAGACTGTTAATCATAGTGTGGGAATGAGAATCTATGATAGAGCATGATGCACCTATAAAGCTTTCAATGAGTGTCATCCAAAACCATTTAACGACAAGAAGAAGGCCATTGCAGCAATATAACTAATAACTTCTATGGAGGCCGTCATTAAAATGAGCGAGTGCAGAACTGATCAAACAATTAAATTTGCTGCACACTCATTCTAAGAATAAGCACTTGACTGGTGAGAGTCAGTCAAGCAAACGAAAGGAGAGGAGTATACTGACGGAATGAAGTGGGAGGATCTAAAAGCCTTGGCGATCAAGAAATATTGCCCATAGAATGCCATGAATAAGACTGAGACTGAATTTCTTCGGGTAGAAGCTGGAAACCTTACCCACCAGGAATAAAATGGCTATGCTTGTGCCACATTTAGTAACCTCGGAGTCTCGAAGAATTAAATGCTACGTTCAATGATTAGCTCCTAAGGTTCGCACGTTAGTGAAGACTACCACCCTACAGACAATGGATGCAGCAGTGGAACCAAGTGCTATAATGTATGACGAAGTAGCAAGTCAAGAACCAAAAAAGATAGAAATGAAGAAAAAACAAGATGAGGTGGTATATGCGGAAAATTCAGAATGTAGCCGATGTCACCAAACAGAGCACGCATCAAGATATTGCCGCAAGATTAAATGCTACAACTGCAGGGAAACAAAACATTTCAAGAGCGATTTCCCCAAAATCATACGGGATAAATAGGTAAATATTACTTGAGTTAAAGAACAGATTTATCCATTGGACCGAAATACTTTTAGAAAAAGTAAGTTTAAGGAAAATGATTTACGGAGTACGAAGACCCACCCCTTAATTAAGTACCCTTAGTCTTACAAGTAAGCATTTCAAGGACGAAATTTCTTTAAGTAGGGGAGATTTGTAACACCCTGAATTTTCGAGGAATTTAACAAGTAAGAAACTAGAAAAGTAAATGGTACTAAATGCCAAGGACTAAAAATAAAAATTCTGAATTTTAGATGGTAGCAGACTGTCACCAAGACCCTCGCGGTCCGCTACGTGTTGAGAAAGGACATAATGATGATGCACCACCTGTCAAGCTGACTAACGCTTTCAGGACCCCTATCACGGACCGTCACCCTTATCCCTAACGGTCCGTCAAGCCATGCAAACCCTTAGCGGAGCGACAACCTAAGCCTTAACGGTCCTCCATGTGTAGCGCAAGAATCTTATCCGGAAGAAGGGCGGTAGCGGACTGCTATCAACGGTCCGCTACGCACCCAGTGTCAGTATATAAATTTGGTTCCAAGCTCGACCATTTCACATAAAACACACACATTCACACATTCTATAACACACACTTAAGCATTAATCTTGACTATCATGAGCCCGGTTCGTATTCGCAAGTGAGAACTGGACATCAAACGCGGTAGATAGTTCCGAGGTAATATCTGACCATTTAAGATTTTGTTATTTACCACTAAGCTAAGTGCGCTTAATTAAGAAATGTCGGTATAATTTAGGAGATTGTACAAGGTATTTAATACAGCTAAGTCGGGGAATTGCCAAGGTGAGTTCCTATGAACATTTATAAAACGAGATATGTGCCGGTCTAACCAGTAATTTTTATGTACTTGAAAGTATCTTGAATTATTGTCAATGCGTCAGATAAAAGTGTAACTATTACGATTACTATAGTGGGGTTGATCATGATTGTAATTCCTGTGGATGACCAAGCGTCTAGTTTGGGGTTGTCTACCGTTTATTTTCGTCAGTAGACTACTGTTTTAGTTATAGGACAGTATGGTCGGTGTATCATCTGTTTCAGTTATAGGGCAAATGATGGTATTGCATGAGATGCTTGTTATCTAGCTTTGACATGCGATTATTCAAGATGATTGTTAATATTGGATTTAAAAAGTATGTATGTTCATGAACTCACCAAAATTATGTTTACTCATCTTGTTTTGGGCACACATCTTAGGTGCCCAGTAAAGTGCATGTTTTCAGTGATGACTTGTAGGTTCAAGGTTGGCATTCCAGGTACAGAAAATGGTGCAGAAAGGCTGATCTGTCAGGATATTTTTGAGCAAGTAGTTGTTTGATGTAACAGTTGTTTGCAAGCGTATGTAAACGAATATATTGTAAATAAAAGAATGATGGTTTAAGCTTCCGTTGTGTGTTTCTGTATCATTCGTATCCCCTAACCAGTACCTTGGATTAGGTGTGACAAATATAAACAAAACACAGAGACAGGAAAAAATTTTGTAGTACTAACCCCTTGCAGCACCATACACTCCTCGAAAAAAGTCTATAGTCCAAGACAAATACTAAGGCCCAATAATAGCAAAGACTAGGGCTAATGCTAAGGCTAAAGACAAATTTAACAATAATCTATATAATTCCCTAAAAGTCTATAACCTTAATCCGACGTCTCCATGAACTCATATCCCTGATCATGTCCACAAAGTGGTAAAAGTCTATCAGATCCTGCTTGATCTGCTCATCCCATGTTAGTCTGGGTTTGCCTTTTCCCTTCCTCCCATCCACTGCGAGGGTTTCCATAGTTCGTACTGGCGTAATCATCTCTATCCTCTTTACATGTCCAAACCGTCTCAACCTACCATCCCTTATCTTATCCGAGATACATGCGACCCCCAACTTTTCTCGAAAAAATTAATTTCTTATCCGATCCATCCTTCTATTGCCACACATCCACCTCAACAACATCATATCTGATACCTCCATCTTTCGCGCTTGTGTCTTCTTGATAGCCCTCCAATCAGTTCTATATATCATAGCCGGTCGAACTACTATCCTGTAAAAATTTCCACTTTAATCTTATAGGGAAACACCTGTCACATAAAACTCCTGTGGCTACCTTCCACGTGCACTAACCTGCCTGAACACGGAGTGCTACTTCAGTGTCTATGTCTGCGACACTTTGCAGAAACAATCCTAAATACTTGAACTTGTTTGTCTGCGGTACCACTATGTCTTCAATACTCATTTTAGTGTCCTCGTCATCGTTTGCACCATTAAATTTACGGTGAAGGTACTCAGTTTTAGAACGAATTATTTTTAAACCTTTGCGTTTCAAGGTTGCTCTCCATTCCTCTAGTTTCTCATTGAGACTTGATTTATTCTCCGCTACTAAGACAATATCATCTGCGAATAACATGCACCACGGGATTGCCTCCTAAATCAATTTTGATAACTTGTGCAAGACTACCGCCAAAAGAAACTGGCTCAATGCGGATCCCTGGTAAGGCCTACCTCCACGGGGAAGAAGTATGTATCCCCTACTGGCGCACGAATGCTTATTCTTGCCCCGTCATACATATCCCTAATTACCTCTTTATATCTCCCAAAAACCCTTCTTATATAAGGCTATCCGAAATCCCTCGCCGAGGCACACTATCGTAAGCTTTTTCTAGGTCAAACATGTCTCTTAATTATATATATAGTTCCAGATATTAAAAATAAATTAAGTTATTTTCTAAATATTACAAACAAATTACGTACATAATATTTATATACATTACACATGCCCTGATATTTATATGTGTGCACGTGCGCATGCCTATGGCTCGCTGCGGGCAACACGGGGAAGACATTCCTTTAAATTTATATGTGAGCCCATGAGTTCCAATGACGAGACAAAGGCAATACATACAAATAAAAAACCTCTACATGTGTGCTCATTGCATAATACACACACATGAGAAACCAACTCCAAGTAAAGACCTACCTCTAAATTACATTTTTCATCCTGATCTATTGTGCACATGACAGATACATGCCTCGCTCAACATTCCGATCCCAACAATTCCAACCCAATCCGCTATGTTCATGACATAATACGCACCCATGACGGAGTATTTAAATTCCGAGACCACAAATTCTAACAAACTGCTAGCAACAATCTGCCATATTAACTCTTCTAACAAATCACATCCAAATAACGGTTTACCATATTTGAAATATAGGCAGGTTGCCATTTTAGGCTTGAATTTAAATACTTAAGGTTTGTTCGACGATTTTGTTTCCATTTCTAGAAAGCTTGAGATTGGTATATATAGAATATTACCGACGGGAACTTGGTGACAAACTGGCTTACATCGACAAACGACTAAAAAGCATGGGCGGGAATCCTCTCCAAATTCTTATCTCAAACCTACCAATGGATAACCGACAGATTTTCCCTTGCCAATGTTTCCCTCCGGAAACGACGAATTTTCACTGATCCCTCCAAACAATTCCATCGGTAATAAGTCGGTGTCTGTCGATTTGACCACAATCAGTTCTTCCGTCGGTGATCTGTTAGTAATTTACAGTAAATTACCGACTGTATTATTTGATTAACATTTTATTTTTTAAAACATGGGAAACATTATCCGTCGGAGTTTCGTTGCTAATCAGCGAAGGGTACATCACATCGGTAAATATTCGTCGATGATAGCCTTGTTTTCTAGTAGTGTATGGAGATTCTTGATTATTTTGACTAAAAAAAGGGAATTTCTAGAAAATGGGGTTTTAATCATTGTAAATATACGGAAAAAGAAAATAAGATCACAATGGAAATGTTAATGGAAACAAAGGTTTGAACTCCAAAAATGAAAAGTTGGTGATTTAGTTAAAAAGGGATGTTCTCATATCATTTTGGGCTTTACATGCCAAGATGATGTTTGGATGAGCTTGATTTACTAGGTTTGGTTCCAATAGATCAGATATATCTATGTACCTGTGTTTGAAGTACTGGTACTAAGAAACAAACTATGCAAATATGATTTAATATTTATTCTTTTTATCATAAACCGGGTAAACGGGTCAAGTAAAGAACTAGGTAGTTCCTATCTATATCTATACTATATAATAAATAAAGGTTTTTTCATGACACGTGTCGTCTTCATATTCATTCTCATCATTTTTTCCCGCCTCTCCCTTATTAAATACATCTCTATATTTTAATCTATAATATATTTTTAAACAAAATACTAATTATACTAATAAAACACATTTATTTTAAAAAATTAATTACACGGATAGCCCATGTGGTTTACACCGATTTCACTTATGGCCCATAGGAATGGTAAATTACAACTATGGTATAATAGTTTGCACAAATATAACACGTTTGGCCCCTGAGTTGGATGTCAGTTAATTTTTTTGTTAAACTTTTAAAAAAGATCCAAAATACCCTTAGGTTAAAAAAAAATATAAAATAATTAAATAAGACCCACTTGTCACCCCCTTGAACAGCCCACCGTCATCTTCTCCGGTCATCTTCTCCAGCCAAGCACAACCCGATGATGATTCCGGCAGCCGAGAAAGGAAGAGAGAGAGAAATATACCCGTAAGGAAGAGAAAAGGGGGCAGTGGACATTTGGTATATTTTTGTATGAATTGCTTAATTGCTTCATGGGAAAACGCCGTTTAAATGCAATGGAAACCGAGAGATATTGTTTAATGTTGTTGGTCAATCCTTGAAGTTCCTCGAAGAGTCAAACATTAGTTCTGCTTCAAAGGATTTGATTCGCAAACTTCTTGTTAAGGATCCATAAGAAAGATAAGGTATAAAATAGGTGCAACGGAGATTAAACAACACCCGTTTTTCGAAAGCATAAATTGGGCTCTAATACGCGGTATCCATCCTCCCGAGTCCATTTCTGGTTGTTCCCTGGCGGAGACGGCGGCGGTGATGGGTGGCACCGTAGACCACTGGATCCCGCCACCATCATTTCTGGTCGTTCATGTTTGCTTCTTCTCCATCCCACCACCATCTTCCTCCTCTTCACGCAGGTGGTGGTGGAGACCAGCCCTGGACTTTCCCGCAGGATTTAACTTTCCCAGCGCACGACGAACCAGCCCTGGACTTGAGGCCGAAGAGGGCAGACGTTTTGTTGGAGGTTATGGATTGGTGGAGGCAGAGGAAGGAGGCGGTGGTCATGGTTCCGGTGAGGGAGGCGGTTGCGGCTGTCATGGTGGTAGTGGTGGTAGGAGAGAAGGGGATGGAGTAAGAGTGGTGAGAAATGGGGGCGAAGGTGAGGGTGGTGTGGTGTGAGGGTGGGGACCCATTAATTTATTAGGTTTTAAATGTTTATTTTTGAGGGTTAATTTGGTCATTTTATACTCATTTAATCGATAAATTTAACTGACATTCAACTCAGGGGCCAAACGTGTTATATTTGTGCAAACTATTGGATCATAGTTGTAATTTACTATTCCTAAGAGCCATAAGTGAAATCGATGTAAACCACATGGGCCATCCGTGTAATTAATTCTATTTTAAATTATCTTTTATTATAAAAAACTTTAAAATCTAATTCGTGAGCAACAGCCCCTAGCGCCCAGAGCAAGCGCCTATGTAACTTTTATTTTCAATTAAATAGTAACTGAAAGTAAAATTATATTAAATAGTAATTAACGTATTTTCAAAACCCAATTATATGTTAATTTTTACATATTTTGAATTTTGTTTTTATCCTTAGTATATGTAATACATTTTTACACATGTAAAATATAGGATTATTGGATTTTAATAATTCCATCTTTTACCAACTGGCCAATAACAATCCCAACTGAGAATATTCTAACCACTAGTCCCTACTTTCAAACTATTTTCTTACATTGAAACCCCCGTTAAAAAAACTTAACGTCGTTAGATTTTATATGACGTGAACATTTGTAAACTGCCGGAAAGTCGAGCCAATGTAGTAGTGGTCTCGTGGTGGGTTTTGAAATTGGCCGTGGTGGTGTTTAACTGCTCTCGTTAAACACCACCGTTTTCTGTGTTTAGACTTGCCAGAAAAACGAGACCAGTTAAACACCACCAGAGACAATTTCAAAAAACCCACAACGAGACCACTGCTAGCTTGGCTCGACTTTCCGGCGGTTTGCAGATGTCCACGTCATATAAAATCTAACGGCGTTAAGTTTTTCTAACGGGGGATCCAATGTAAGAAAATAATTTGAAAGTAGAGACTGATGGTAAGAATATTTTCAGTTGGAATTATTAATGGCCAATTGGTAAAATGTGAGATTATTAAAAACCAATAATCCTAAAATATATACATAAAAATTTAAGAATTTTATATATTGATATTTTTCACCCCGTATGTATTACACGAGTTCTAATCTAGTCCTTTAATAAGTAATGGTCTGGATTAAATGAATCCCAACTCGTAGTAAACAAAATTTGATTGTTCATATTTTTAACTAGTGATATAGACCATATGATCAATGAGTAATGACTGCAATTGTGCGTAAAATGCAAAAATGGCAAGTTTGACTTAGGAGGTTAAAAGGAAGAAACAAAGATCAAAGAATAAGAAGTTAAATGATCACTTGTGTTGTAAATAGATTGACTATATGCAATGCCGAAATGAGAAATGAGTCGCATTTTGTGCTATAGGGTTGAATATGTTAAAGTGGTAGTTTGATCACTTGTACATAAAATTTGGTTTAATAAATATTTCTCAAAATGATATGTAATAGTGTTGACTCTCTAGATGTTAAAGAACATCGCTAGAAATGAGAGAAAATGAATGCTGACCGAGACTTCGTCTCACCAAAGATTGATTTGTGAACTTGACCCATTTGGCTGAAATTTATGAATATTATTGAATCCTTAAAAGGTCATGATTTACACGTATTTGAAGTCTAATTAAGAACGGTGGCGGATCTAGGAAAAAAATTCAGCAGCATAAGGGGTATCAAAAATTTCGTTCAGGGGTATCGGGAAACAAAAAAGGGTAAAATTTTCCACTACTTGTCGAAAGTAGGTACCCCTCCCCATAAGGTAAATCCGCCTCTGATTAAGAATGTATTGTTTGAAAGGTATGTATTCAATAACAAGTACCTAAAGTTGATAAAAATGTGCAAATATGGGAATCATGTGGGAATTAGATGATGAATGCAAGTGATAAACAAAAGCTTGGAATCTTGCTGTCAACGCCAACTCTACGGTGAAATTGAATTCTATGCAAAAACTTTCTTTCATACGTCCTTAATGCACCAAAAATGGGATTTTGGATGTGGCGCACGAGTATGCTAGGGGTAGATGAGTACGCCACCTATAAGTTTCATATTTTACAAAATGGTTTCCAAGGATGGGTAAATCGATATAGCATGATATCACATAGCATTGACTAATTTTTTAAATTTAAACATTTTCAAGTAAAGCGATCCGAAAGGATGGATAAGTTTAACGGGTTTTCGAGATTGAAGATTGTCGACGTAAATTTCGGTGTACTTGGTTTTCCGGACAGATACTTCAACGAGAATGAGAGAACAACCTCATCTCATACCATCCATGGAGTCGGTCCACTCGTCTCGTCTCGTCATGCAAGTTGCAAGCACACGAAGAGCTCGTTAGAGAGCACAATGAGTCATAGGCTTCGAGTACACTCCGACGCTCATCAAGTCAAGTAGGGCCTTTATATATTAAGTGTGTGTATAAGAAAGTGTGAGCTAGAGAGAGAGATTGAACCCTCATGATGTTGGAGAAGTCCACTTCTATTTATAGAAGGGGTAAGGATTAAACCCTAACGGGCCTTCAAGGGTGGTCCAATTAGGGGTATACCTCTACAAAGATAAATACACTTTTGGTTACCCTATTTATGTGAAAGTGTCATAACACCAACAAAACCCTACTCATAAACAAAGTTTTTGGTATGTAATCGAAATGATACTTGTATTAAATTGCTTCTGCTAAATCTGTATTAAATTAAAAAATCTGGACTGATTTTGTAAATCCTTTATGAGTGTTGCAAATTATTTTGGAAAAGCTAGTTTCCATCTCCCATTGTATGATTACTTTCCAATCCACTTCCAAATCACCCCACATTTTTTCAAATCCATGAGACTATACCACCGCATTCTTTTGACTTAGGCTTACTAGTAAGGAAGTCTATACCGTTTGACTTGGAAACATTTAATAATCACATGTTTACTTTTGTTTAGAATTTTAGAATTTTTATTTTTCCATGAATTAAGTTCGATATTTTGCTTTGAGACGTTTCTAATTAAATTTATATGACTGTTTAAGAAAATAATATATTTTTTTTATTTACTGTGGCTTTAAGAAAATCATATATTTAGTTTTGTTTTGAATTTATTTTGAAACAACATGCTGCTGTCTATAGGGTTGTAAACAAGTCAAGCCACATTGGATTTGGAATCGCCTCGTTTATCTTAACGAGCTGAAATGTTGAGCCAACTCGTGGCTGATCTAGCCGGCTCGTTTATTTTTAAACCTTTTTAAATTTGTTATTTTTTACATATTAATATGTAAAAACAATAAATAATATTTTTAACACACATCTAATAGTATTTGAAAACAATTAATTTTTAACTTCTTTTATAATTTTATATCTTTTTAATTTCTTCATCTTAAAAAATCCAAAAATAATGATATGATTGCGATCTATTTGAGTATCGAGCTAATAGTCAATTTAAGTTCAATAATATGTTATAATTCTTATTATAATAAATCACTATCTCAAGATACCACATGTCCTATTTCTAAGAGGTCAACTCACCATTTTTCCGTCAAAAGTAAGTCAACTAATGAATCACAGTTAAAGATTATAACCGGTCACCTAATTAGGAATTGCATACTCAATAAACATTCCATATATACCAACTATGAAGCTAGATATATACTTTACTCCCCCTTTTATATGTAAAAATCTGATCTTTATGTTAAAAACCCATGAAAAACCCTAAAACCCATTTCGAAAACAGAAACTCAGATCTGAGGTTGTTTGTTACCTGTTAACGCTTGATTATTCCTTCTCTATCCTCCAGCAACGATCCTTGACTCGAGATGAAGGCAGCAATGGTGATCTTCAAGCTTTCTCTCTCTAGATCTCAAATGGGGAAGATGATGAAATGAGATGGTAGAGAGGTGAGTAGGGTTATACCCTACTCCTCTTCCTTGTGTTTCCCAAGCCTGACCCAAGGCCCGCTTCCTCTCAAGCCCGCTATTCTTATTCCATCTTTTATTTTCTTTAACTCGCAATCCGCATTATTCATTTGATGTAAATTTCGAGATGTTGCTGATTGTTAATATTAGATTTGAACAGTATGTCTATTCATGAAGTCACCAACATTAAGTTGACCCGTCTTGTTTTGGGCACACATCTTAGGTGACCAGTAAAGTGCAGGTTTTTCAGTGATGACTTGTAGGTTGGCATTCCAGGTAGAGAAAATGGTGCAGAAAGGCTGATCTGTCAAGATATTTTTGAGCAAGTAGTTGTTTGATGTAACAGTTGTTTGCAAGCATCTGTAAATGAATATATTATAAATAAAAGATTGATGGTTTAAGCTTCCGCTATGAGTTTCTATACCATTCGTCACCCCTAACAAGTACGTGGGATTGAGATGTGACAAGTTGGTATCAGAACATGAGTTTAAGGGATTTAGATACTAAGGTATAGTATCTAGACTTAAACTAGGATTCTAAGATTAGCTAGAATGCCATAAGGTAAGACATAAGTTGAGATGTTGACATTCATTATGATATAATGGATAGAAACCAGATAATTAAAAATATGTTTGGCCAAATGTTGTTAATTTCTAGATTTCTGGATTATAACCGGTTATACGAATTCTAATGTCATACATTTGGTGTAGGTACTAAAATGGCAGGTGGAGGACAAGGTAGAGGTAGGAGACAAGGACCTACTACGAGATCCCGTACTCAAAGAAACGTGAGTACAAATACTAATACGAACACCAATACCAACCCAGAACCTGTACCCCAAACAGAGGAAGTCTTATGACTGAAGCCCAATTCCAAGGAGTCGTTACATCCAAAGTCACAAGAGTGATTCAAACGACATTACCTAGAACCCTTGACGAGCTCACCTACGGAGAATGGGTTCATGCAGTCAAGGATTAGGTAATAGAAACAGAGGAACAAGTGGTATAAATCCCGGAGTGGAAGATACCCACATAGGAAACAATAATGGTATGACCAGAACCCATGAGACTATTAATCATAGTGTGGGAATGAGAAGCTATGATAGAGCATGATGCACCTATAAAGCCTTCAATGAGTGTCATCCAAAACCATTTAACGACAAGAAGAATGCCATTGCAGCAATGCAAATGATAACTTCTATGGAGGCCTTCATTAAAATGAGTGAGTGAAAAACTGATCAAGCAATTAAATTTGCTGCACACTCATTCGAAGAAGAAGCACTTGACCGGTGGGAGTCAGTCAAGCAAACCAAAGGAGAGGAGTATATTGACGGAATGAAGTGGGAGGATCTAAACGCCTTCGCGATCAAGAAATATTTCCTGCAGAATGCCATGGATAAGATTGAGACGGAATTTCTTCGATAAGAAGCTAGAAACCTTACCCACCAGGAATACACTACTCAATTTAATGAAATGGCTATGCTTGTGCCACATTTGGTAACCTTGGAGTCTCGAAGAATTAAATGCTATGCTCAAGTATTACCTCCTAAGGTTCGCATGTCAGTGAAGACTACCACCCCACAGACAATGGACGCAGCAGTGGAACCGAGTGCTATAATGTATGACGAAGTAGCAAGTTAAACACCACAAAAGATAGAAATGAATAGAAAACAAGATGAGGTGGTATATGCGGAAAATTCAGAATGTAGCCGATGTCACCAAACAGAGCACGCATCAAGATATTGCCCCAAGATTAAATGCTACAACTGCAAGGAAATAAGACATTTCAAGAGCGATTGCCCCAAAATCAAACGAGATAAATAGGTAAATATTACTTGAGTTAAAGAACAAATTTATCCATGAGACCGAAATACTTTTAGAAAAAGTAAGTTTAAGGAAATTGATTTATGGACTACGAAGACCCACCCCTTAATTAAGTACCCTTAGTCATACAAGTAAGCATTTCAAAAATTTCGAGGAAAAAATTTCTCTAAGTAGGGGAGATTTGTAACAGCCTAAATTTTCGAGTAATTTAACAATTATGAAACTAGAAACGTAAATAGTACTAAATGCCAAGGACTAAAAATAAAATTCTGAATTTTAGATGGTAGCGGACCGTCACCAAGACCCTCGTTGTCCGCTACGTGTTGAGAAAGGACATAATGATGATGCGCCACGTGTCAAGCTGACTAACGCTTTCAGGAACCCTATCGCGGACCGTCACCCTTATCCCTAACGGTCCGTCAAGCCATGGAAACCCTTAGCAGACCGACAACCTAAGCCTTAACGGTCCGCCATGTGTAACACAAGAATATTATCCGGAAGAAGGGTGGTAGCAGACCACTATCCCCTGGTTAATGGTCCGCTACGCACCTAGTGTCAGCCTATTAATTTGGTTCCAAGCTATGCCATTTCACATAAAACACACATTCACACCTTCCATAACACACACTTAAGCACCGATCTTGATTATCCCCTGGTTTATTCGACGATTTTGTTTCCATTTCTAGAAAGCTTGAGATTGGTATATATAGAATATTACTGACAGGAACTCGGTCGCAAACTGGCTTACATCGACAAACGACTAAAAAGCATGGGCGGGAATCCTCTCAAAATTCTTATCTCAAACCTAGCAACGGATAACCGACAGTTTTACCTTTGCCAATGTTTCCCTCCGGAAACGACGAATTTTCACTGATCCCTCCAAACAATTCCATCGGTATTAAGTCGGTGTGTGTCGGTTAATCAGTTCTTCCGTCGGTGATCTGTTGTTAATGACTGTATTATTTAATTAACATTTTATTTTTTTAAAACATGGGAAACATTATCCGTTGGAGTTTCGTTGCTAATCAGCGAAGGGTAAAGCACATCGGTAAATATTCGTCGATAATAGCCTTGTTTTCTAGTAGTGTATGGAGATTCTTGATTATTTTGTTTAAAAAAAGGGAATTTCTAGAAAATGGGGTTTTGATCATTGTAAATATATGGAAAAAGAAAATAAGATCACAATGGAAATGTGAATGGAAACAAAGATTTGAACTCCAAAAATGAAAAGTTGGTGATTTAGTTAAAAAGGGATGTTCTCATACCATTTTGGGCTTTACATGCCAAGATGATGTTTGGATGAGTTTGATTTACTAGGTTTGGTTCCAATACATCAGATATATCTATGTTCATGTGTTTGAAGCACTGGTACTAAGATTGTTAGTAAAACAAACAAACTATGCAAATATGATTTATTTATTTTTTTTTATCATAAACTGGGTGAACGGGTCAAGTAAAGATCTAGGTAGTTCATATCCTTTAATAAGTAATGGTCTGGATGAAATGAATTCCAACTCGTAGTAAACAAAATTTGAGAGTGTTCATATGTTTAAATAGTGATATAGACCATAAGGTTAATGACTGCAATTGTGCATAAAATGAAAAAAACGGCAAGTTTGACTTGTGTTATAAATAGATTGACTATATGCAATGCCGAAATGAATAGGGTTGAATATGTTAAAGTGGTAGTTTGATCACTTGTGCAAAAAATTTGGTTTAATAAATATTTCTCAAAATGATATGTAATAGTGTTAACTCTCTTAATGTTAAAGAACATCGCTAGAAATGAGAGAAAATGAATGCTGACCGAGACTTCAAGTCTCACCAAAGATTGATTTGTGAACTTGACCATTTGGTTGAAATTTATGAATATTATTGAATCCTTAAAAGGTCATGATTTACATTTGAAGTCTAATTAAGAACGGTGGCGGATCTAAGAAAAAAATTAAGGAGTATCAGGGGTTGCAAAAATTTTGTTCAGTGGTATCGAGAAATATAAAACGGTAAACTTTTCTACTACGCATCCAGAGTAGGTACCCCTCCCCCATAAGGTAAATCCGCCATTGATTAAGAATGTACTGTTTGAAAGGTATTTATTACATAACAAGTACCTAAAGTTGATAAAAATGTGCAAATATGGGAATCATGTGGGAATTAGATGATGAATGCAAGTGATAAACAAAAGCTTGGAATCTTGCTGTCAACGCCAACTCTACGGTGAAATTGAATTCTATGCAAAAACTTTCTTTCATACGTCCTTAATACACCAAAAATGGGATTTTGGATGTGGCGCACGAGTATGCTAGGGGTAGATGAGTACGCCACCTATAAGTTTCATATTTTACAAAATGGTTTCCAAGGATGGGTAAATCCATATAGTATGATATCACTTAGCATTGACTAATTTTTTAAATTTAAACATTTTGAAGTAAAGCGATCCGAAAGGATGGATAAGTTTAACGGGTTTTCGAGATTGAAGATTGTCGACGTAAATTCCGGTGTACTTGGTTTTCCGGACAGATACTTCAACGAGAATGAGAGAACAACCTCATCTCATACCATCCATGGAGTCGGTCCACTCGTCTCGTCTCGTCATGCAAGTTGCAAGCACACGAAGAGCTCGTTATTGGGCCCAATGAGTCATATGCTTCGAGGACACTCCGACGCTCATCAAGTCAAGTAGGGCCTTCGTATATTAAGTGTGTGTATAAGAAAGTGTGAGCTAGAAAGAGAGATTGAACACTCATGATGTTGGAGAAGCCCACTTCTATTTATAGAAGGGGTAAGGATTAAACCCTAACGGGCCTTTAAGGGATCTTGGTCCAATTAGGGGTATACCTCTACAAAGATAATTAAACTTTTGGTGAATAAGCTTTAGACATATTATGGGTTACCTTATTTATGTGAAAGTGTCATAACACCAACAAAACCCTACTCCTAAACAAAGTTTTTGGTATGTAATCGAAATGATACTTGTATTAAATTGCTTCTGCTAAATCTGTATTAAATTAAAAAATTTGGACTGATTATGTAAATCCTTTATGATATTATGAACGTGATAATATAATAATTTTAAAAAATAATGGGTGTTGCAAATTATTTTGGAAAAGCTAGTTTCCATCTCCCATTGTATGATTACTTTCCAATCCACTTCCAAATCACTCCCCATTTTTTCAAATCCATGAGACTGTACCACCACATTCTTTTGACTTAGGCTTACTAGTAAGGAAGTCTATACCGTTTGACTTGGACACATTTAATTATCGCATTTTTAATTTTGTTTAGAATTTTAGAAATTTTATTTTTCCATGAATTAAGTTCGATATTTTGCTTTGAGACGTTTCTAATCAAATTTATATCTGTTTAAGAAAATAATATATATTTTTTTATTTACGATGTGTTTAAGAAAATCATATATTTAGTTTTGTTTTGAATTTATTTTGAAACAACATGTTGCTGTCTATAGGGCCGTAAACAAGTCACGCCACATTGGATTTGGAATCGCCTCGTTTATCTGAACGAGCTGAAATGTTGAGCCAGCTCGTGGCTGATCTAGACGGCTTGTTTATTTTTAAACCTTTTTAAATTTGTTATTTTTTTCATATTAATATGTAAAAACAATAAATAATATTTTTAACATACATCTAATAGTATTTGAAAACAATTAATTTTTAAATTCTTTTTTAATTTTATATCTTTTTAATTTCTTCATCATAAAAAATCCAAAAATAGAGATATGATTGCGATCTATTTGAGTATCGAGCTAATAGTCAATTTAAGTTCAGTAATATGCTATAATCCTTATTATAATAAACCACTATCTGTAGATGCCACATGTCTTATTTCTAAGAGGTCAACTCACTATTTTTTCGTTAAAAGTAAGCCAACCAATGAATCACAGTTAAAGATTATAACCGGTCACTTAATTAGGAATTGCATACTCAATAAACATTCCATATATACCAACTATGAAGCTAGATCTATACTTTACTCCCCCTTTTATACGTAAAAATCCGATCTTTATCTTAAAAACTCATGAAAACCCTAAAACCCATTTCGAAAACAGAAACTCAGATCTGAGGTTGTTTGTTACTTGAAAAAATTATTAAGGTTTTTAAATTAAGGGGGAATAGGTTTCTAGTTTTCTTATGAAAAATGAGTTTTCTGTTAATCCACTCCCTATATATATAGAGGAAGGTTCCTCTACAAAGTCGGTTTTGCCTAAAAAGTGTAGGAAGCAAGGAGAATGCGCCACGTGTACGATACTGATTCCATGGGTGAGGGGTATTTGCGTCATTTATGCGTGCAAAAAAACAAACACATTTTATACGGTATATGTTATGCTGGTTTAACATTTATAACTGTGCTGCTAATGGTAACCAGCACAGATTTCGAGCAAGATGATCTTTTTCTTAAAAAATTTCATTTTTTATATAAAAAATATAACAATATTATACTCAAATTAAAGATAAAAATATGCTCCATTTTATGGTGTAATTTTAAAAAAATAATGTATAAAAAAGTTATTTGAGTTTAAAAAAGATGTGAACTAATATTCAATGGGCAAAATTTCCATTTTACCCATCTAGCCATTAATTAACTTATAAATCATTCTTAGCCATTAAATTAGTTTGATCAAAGGCTTAAATTACTTCCTACGCTGTTTAGGCAAAACACACTTTGTATTTAAACCTTCCTTTATTTATATACTAGGTTAGAATCCCGTGTATTACACTAGTTGTATATTGAAAACGATATAACTTATAAATTTGTAAATACATCCTAACTTGTCAAACTATTATAATCGTCTCGAGATATATCAAGAGGAAATGTGTGTATATAACAAATTAGTATTTTTCTTAATTAGTTATATTTTGATTTCCTATTATATATTCTTATTTAATATAATTAGTATTTTTCTTTAATAATATATTTTTAATATATTTTTTATTTAATAAGATACAGACGTATTTATTAGGAGAGGGAGGCGGGAAAACCAATATGAGGAGGCACGAGGAAGTGACAAGTGTTCATGTTAAACTTTTTTTTATTAGTATATATATATATATATATATATATATATAGGATGGATCCGGTATAAAATACATTTATTATAAAAAGTGTAGGAACCAAGGAGGTCACGACACGTGTACATGAATGGAAATCAATGAAAGGGAAAAAGAGGGAATTGACACTCTCATTTGACTTTTTTTTCATTAAATACTAGTTTCACCCATTTTTTTAAACTCAAATAACTTTTACATACTTTATTATTTTTTTTTAAAATTATACCATAAAATAGAGAATTTTATCCTCTTTAATATTAGTATAGTATTGTTATATAATTTTTTAAATGGTTTTTTTTCTTAAAAATCATGTAAAAATAGGACTGCACTAATAACAACACATGTATATGCGATAACAACACAAGAAAAAAATCAGTACATTGTAAAATGAGATAAATGGTTTTTTTTTTCTTAAAAATCTTGTAAAAATGGGACTGCACTAATAACAACACATGTATATGCGATAACAACATGGTGAAAAAAATCAGTACATTGTAAAATGAGATAACAACACATTGTAACAACATGAGGAAAAATTAAGTACATTGTAAAATGAGATAACAACATGGGGAAAAAAATCAATACATTGTAAAAAAAAGGCAAAAGACGGAATTGACACTCTCATTTGACTTTTTTTCATTAAATACTAGTTTCACCCATTTTTTTAAAACTCAAATAACTTTTACATATTTTATTATTTAAAAAAAATTATACCATAAAATTTTAGAGAATTTTATCCTCTTTAATATGAGTATAGTATTGTTATATAATTTTTTAAATGTTTTTTTTTCCTTAAAAATCTTGTAAAAATGGGACTACACTAATAACAACACATGTATATGTGATAACAACACAGGGAAAAAAATATCAGCACAATTAAAATGAGATAACAACACACTGTAACAACACTATTTTCTGTGTTGTTATCCCGTTTACAATGTGTTGTTATCTCATTTTACAATGTACTGATTTTTTTCCTCGTGTTGTTATCGCATATACATATGTTGTTATTAGTGCAACAATATTTTTACAAGATTTTTTAAAAAAGTTCATTTTTTTAAAAATATGACAATACTGTACTCATATTAAAGAGAATAAAATTCTCGATTTTATGGTATAATTTTTTTAAAAAAATAATGAAGCATATAAAAGTTATTTGATTTAAAAAAAATGATGAAAGTATTATTTAATTTAAAAAGTCAAAAGAGGATGTAAAACCCCTTCTAGTGATTTCTATTTCTAATTAATATCATAATTAATCTCTAATTAATCTTAGTCACTAAAATAGTATGATCAAAGGTTGAGATTGTTTTCTACACTTTTTATACTAAATGTATTTTGTACATGATCCTACTTATATATATATGGAGAGCACCAAGAGAAAGTCACAAAGTTAGACGAAAACCAAGGAAACCAGTCTCAGCCAATCAATGAATTTATAAATTAATCATTTACTTTTAATACTAAAGGGTATTTGTGTAAAATTACATGTATTTAATATATTATAATTATTCTTATTCAAATGTGATCCCTAAAATAGCTCCCATTTCATACGTGTCTTGCCAGTTCAATCAAGTGTGAAGATTGAAGATATATACTCAACTGTGAAGATTCAAAGGTTTTCATCATTATCTTAGTTCATCCCCTAATTTTTTATATGGTCCGTAATATATTTATGTATTTTGATTTCGTTCATCCCCAAATCAGCGATTTTTTGTTCTTCAATTCATCTTCAAGGTACAATTGTAAATCATTATTTTCATCTGAAATCCATCTTCACGATCCTGTCATTAATCGGTGTTGTATGTTTTTTGTAGTTTCGTTCATATCATTAATTGTTTTTATGTTTGTGGGTTTCATTGATGGTTTCAAATATTTACATATTTCATCCAGCTCTAAAAAGGGATTTAACATATGGGTAATCAAGCATTATCATTGTAAATTTATGGTTATTCACACCATTGATTACATATACGTAATCAAACCATTTAAAGGTTGAATTAATTGGAAACAACATTACCGCTTCAATATATTTTAACCATATCAATGTATGTATCCACACGAACACAAGCTACCAGTATATATCCACTGTAAAAAAATTTAAATTTTACTGTCGAAATATATACATAGTACATGCGTGTATATCATATGTTGTTGGCTATCATATGTTCAGAATCATTAATATTGTTAATATGTTTACTATCATATTCGGTTAACATTTTTATCACTAGCATTTTTGGTACTATGAATTATTGGACCAAAATACTTACCAGATTATTATTGCCATGATGATGTAGGTCTAAATATCCCATGTTTAAGAGTCTATTTTGTATAGTTTTAAGTATTTTACTTTGTATTTTGAGTCGGTTTTACGTTGTACTTTGTAGTTGTGTCTGTGACAGGTAAATGTGCTAATTGAGCGGAGAACGAGATATAATCGAGAAGGCACGGAAGTACAGGGGGTCAAAGAGCAAAAAGTAGAAATTCTTGGGATTTAGGTCTTTTGCGGTACGCGAAGACTTGGGATTATTCTTTCACGGTACACGAAGAGTTGAGAAACCAGCCCGACTGTTTTGTCCTTCGTGCCACGTGAAGGACTGGCCAAGAAAGTTCGCGGTACGCGAGGGCCTGGCGAATGAAGAAAAAAAGGCCAACTTCCAATTATAAGTCAAATCCAACCCTAATTCACAAATAACTTTCATTCAGAAGATTCCAGAGCAGGTGAGGGAGATTTTCAAAGTTCCCAATCATTCCAAATTATCAATTGAAGCTACGTTCGTGTGTTTGACAAGCATGAGCGGCTAAGCTGCGTGTGGCTTCCTCCGGGCGGATGGTTCGAATAGGTTCTGTGTTTTATTCAGTTGTTTATATGATTTGGATATGTTAGTTTTTGACAAGAACGTGATAGATTGATGTATTAGTAAATTTAAACATTTTATTTGAATGCTTTAAGTTTTCTTCTTTACAATCGTGTTTGGTTTATGATAAAACATAGTAGCAGGGTTGGGTGACTAATGGGGGTAAACTTGGCATTTATAAATTGGGTAATTGAATTATACTAGTTTGTGACGAAACTGGTTGTATAGGTTGCTGACAACAACCTGTCTTCACTTACTCTTTTAACTAATTTTCCAACACTATGTCTATGTGGTGTCCAATTGAACAATTGAGTTTTGCATAAACCTAGAACCTGAAGTTTGGAGGAAGTTGCATCTTTACTTAATTTGAAATTTAATCAGAAGAATTTACCAAACTAAACAATTAAATCTTTCCACTGATTCCCTGTGGATTCGATAACCCTACTTTCTATATTGCAGTCTAAGTAGCTAAGGAGTAGTTTTTAATATAGTTATTTATTAGCTTTCGACACGCGATAAAAATGGCGTTGTTGCCGGGGAATCTGTGCGCTTAGTTTTTGTTTTAGTTTAGTTTATTTTTTTATATAAAAACAAAAACCCAAAAATATTTTTATTTTTTTTAGTTAGTTTTAATTTTTTTTTGTTCAGAACTACTTGGGTGTGCTACTTGTGGAGGTTGTCATGGACGAGGACTATGATGATGGTTAAGATTATTATGAGCCGTGCATGTGCTGTGACAACTATGTCCACTGGGCTCAAGATTGCCCAAGACTCGAAAGCAATTATAGGAGCCAGATGGAATTTAAAGATGAAGAGAGGCCTCCTAATGATTCAAACTATGATGCTCACAATCAGATGAACCAGCACGTTCAAGGATATAATCAACAAGGTGGTAGTCCTGATTATCAAAGCTATCAGGAGAATTACAATCCATGCTACCACCCGAGAGGTTCACCTGGTCATAACAATTATCAAGAGAACTGGCAGAGTCAAGAGGAGCAACAAACAGACCAATCCGAATTGGATGACATTCAGTCAGATATTGAGAAGTTGACAGGCCTGGTTGCAGCAGTCGTGCAGCAACAAGAGATTAAGGCAAAAGACCATCGAGCTTTGGTAGAACAAGTTGCACAGCTAGCTGAGGTAGTTGCAGCCATCGTCAGAGATTCAGGTAAGCCTTGTAGTGCACATCAGTCTTCAAGTTCCCAAACCACAAAAGTGCACAAATAAATATTGTAAGTCTCTAACCCTCATTTGAATTTCCTACTATTGAACATACTCCACCACCTGTTGTAGAAAGAGTGGTGGAGCGTAATGAGTCTGAATCTGACCCGAATCAGGATTTTATGTCACAAAATACCTTGAAAACTGAAAATGTGAATAAATCTTTGAAAATTCCATTCCCTTCAGCTTTGATCAAACCGGTTTTAAAGAAAGGGATCCAACACAGGATGAGAGATAGGAGAAATTTGAAAAGCATAAAATTAATTTACCCTTTTTAAATGCACTGAAAGAGAATCCTGATAATGTTGAGTGTCTGAAAGGTATGAGTACCCAAAAATGACGGCACAAATGTCCTAAACAAGTTGAATTAAGTGCTAGTGTGAATGCCGTGTTTATGAGTACCCTTCCCCTGAAACACCAAGATCCAGGAGCACCTATTATTTTAATACAAGTAGGTGAATTTAAACTGGATAGAGCGTTGCTAGATCTTGGAGCATCTGTGAGTATTTTACTTGGGAGTCTGTACGATCAGCATGATTTTGGTCCGTTACAGAGAGTCCACACCACTGTAGTGTTGGCTGATCAGACTCCCACACATCCTCGGGGGACTGTAAAGGATGTGATTGTGAAGGTACCCAGTGAATTTCTTGGTGTTGGATTGTGTCACACAACTAACTGTTATTTTGGGTAGACCGTTCTTGGCCACTGCTAGAGCAACTATTAATTGTGCTGAGGGAACGGTGAGAATGAGATTTAGGGCTCAGAAGATGAGTCTTAAAATACTTTCAAACTTGTCAAACCCAAATGCTAACAAGTGTGAATCACCCGAAGAGGTGAAGCACACGATCAAGAATGATTGTGTTGTGAGTGACATGTTAGCTGAGAAGAAGGAAGGTGAGACTCCAGAGAAGGGAAAGAAAAGGGCTAGGAAAAGGAATTGGAAAGGGAAGAAACAGCCATTTCAGGATGCAGAGCAAGAGCTGTTTGCCTTGTTTGTGAAGGCTTGGAGGAAATATGATGATGAGAGGAATGTAAGTGCGGGGAAGGAGGATTGCAAGCACCCCACCCGACCAACATGATGCAAGTAAGGTACACCGCGTCTGGCTGAAGACGTTAAACTTAGCGCTCTTGGGAGGCAACCTAAGGTTAGTGTTTTATTTCTTGTCTAGATTAAATGAACTTTATGGGTGTGTTCTCTAGAAACCCTCACGACACTTAACTCGTCCACTCAGGCTACCGAGTGGTATAAAAGGCTTGATGCATATGCTAAATGCATCCGTGATTCCTATGAAAGTGAGTTAGGGTTTTTATTTTCGTTTTATGTGTTTTTGTGTGTGAATAGGCCAAGTGTGGGGAAGTCACATGGGTTATCATGCACGTAGGTGTAATTGGGTACGTGTGCGAGTTTTTTGGAGGAGTTGAACAAAATTTGGATTTCTATGTGCAACATCCCGAAAATCGGGAAAGTTAAGGGTTCGGGTTAGCAAGTGACCCGAGTCTATATTAAACTAAATGTGGAGCAGGGTTTGTCGTGCATGGGGCGTTTTAACGACATTAAACAGGCTCGGTTAGCCGAATTAGGGACGGTTTGGATTCGTTGTGATTAAATTAGAAACTCTAGGACCCGGATGAAAATCCTTGTGGTTTAAATACCACAATTTAGCAAACCCTAGACCATATTCGGTCTAGGGAGTTGATGGCAGCCAGGGAAGGCGGAAAGGAGAAGCGGGGCGGCTCAAGGCGGCACACGGTGGCCGCAGAGAAACGATCAAAGCAGGGAAATCTACTTCGACTAAGGTAATCCTCATTTTAACCTTGCACACTTTAATCATTTGAGCTTTTACGTAATACCCGATTAGGGTTTGAGGTTATGAGTTAAGACCGGTGACAAGCAAGGGGAAGAGGGTGACCGGGCGGGGTGGTGGTTACGACCGGCAAGGAAGGACGACGGTGTGGTTGGGACTGCCCGACGATGATGAAAGGCCACGGTAGTGCTCGAAGGGGATGGCAAACCGAACCGAGAAGTGGCGGGAGACGGCTGTGACGGTTGCCATGGTGGCAGCAGGGTGGCGGGACGGCGACACCCGGTGAAGAGACACGAGGGAGCATGGGGAGGCCGACTCGAGACAGCTGACCATGGTGGTGGCTGCGGTGGTGGCTGTGGCGGTGTTGGAGTGGCGGTATCCTACGACGGCTAACAACGGATACGTCAAGGACCACGGGGTGGTGGTGCATGGTGAGGGAACCGGGAGTGCCACCCGGTTAGGGTTTGTGCATGGCATGCATGCATGCATAGGTACCGGCTAGAGTAGACATGCGCTTGTCTAGGTTTTGCATGGCACTGACATGTGCGTGCGTGCATGTAAGCGGGGACACGGGTGCGCGGATCCTGTTTTAGGCAGGGGACTATGTTACACGTAAACCCGGGAAGCTAGAGTCCCACGGGAAAAAGACGTTGGGATAACGAGATGAGCGTCGGGGTTTTATTATTGTTAAACGTTATTGGCGCATGCTTTTGAACGTATCTGATCATGTGATCGTACGTGGGCAGGTTCGGGTTTCGAGCAAGAGGACGAAGTTGCAGAGCAGGGACTAAGGCTCGGTATAAGCGGTGAGTTTCTAATTCCCCTTTTTAAATGTTTTTAATGTTTTTGGGGCTATCGTACATACTTACAAGAAGTGTTTATTATATTAATCGTGTTAAGAGTTTTGGGTTAAACCTAATTTGTTTATGCACTAAAACATTCAATAATGAGGCTGAGGAGCCTATGGGGTGTCTATGAGATTATGTGAACTAGGGATAAAAGAGTTAATGCTGTGTGTCGTGTTATGAGTTAGTCGGGATGAGTCGAGGCATGAGTTAGCTACTTACGGATTAAGTAGGATGTGTTATCCGGAGTAAGTGTGTGTGGTGCACGCTTAGCTAACGGTTCATGTATATGCTAGTGTGCTGTTATGTGTTAAGGGTTAGTAGGGAGAGTCGGGATATAAGCTTAACGCTTATGAATACGTGTAGGATACGTTATCCTAATGTTGTGTGTAGGGTGCAGGTGTAGCTAATGAGTCATGTAAATGAAATGAGATGTTATATAGTGATCTAGTAAGATTGAGTCAGGATTGTATTTACATGTCGTGCGGGTACGACCAGGAGGTGTTGTTGTATAGGCACGTACGTGATATGTGCTTAGGTAACAAGTCATAGTTTTGCATGTATGCCACTATGTGTTACTTATATGTGTCATGTGGACTTAAGTCGTTGTCTTTATGACACGACAAGTCATGTTATGGAGAACAAAAGTTCTTCAAGTGTTGTCACCAAGGGGGTGGCTGGGAAGTCATCGTAAGATGACGAGTGTGACACTATGATTAGTGGCGGGGCCCTGTAACAAGGTAAAGCTGAGCTTATGACGAGTATCCCGACGGGGATAACCCTAACGAGGGTGCAGTGACAAGGTATGTGTTTGTGTGCATATATATGTGTGTATTAAATTACATACAAGCATTTAGTTATAATTGTTGTGTATGAGATGATATTGATGTGGTGAGTAGATGTTATTAATGTGGTGTGTAGAGTTAGACTGACCGTTGTGTCCACTGTTGTGTCAATGCTTTGTAAGAGTCTGGGTTAGGGCTGGTAAGTCGGTGTCTAGAGGCTGGTTGAGATAACCAATGTTTGGTTAATATGTGTGGTAAACTCTGAGTTATCATAATGGTAAGCTCGATCCATGTCGTAGAGATTTACCGAGTTAATTGACGGGGTGAGTCTGGGGTGGTGAATCTTTTGGAATATTATAGGATAACAAGGGTTACCTATATGACGATACTTTATAAAATTATTTTATAAGGAACAGAGGGTTTTGTGTGGAGATAAACTTTAATTATGACAAGCTGGCTTTTGTTTAAAATAAACTATTAGAACTCACTCAGCGTAGCTGACTTTGTGTGTACGTTAGATTGTGTTGGATGTGAGCTTTGGGGTCGACGCATCTTGGCTTGGGAGCGGTGCTACTCGGATTGGTGTGCAGGCATTCGTGAGGTAAACTTAATGACGATAACAACCTTAAATGAAAATTAAGGTTTTTGAAAGACTTCCGCTGTAGTTTGATAGATCTTACAAATATTTTAAAGTGAAAAGCCAGCTATGAGAACTAACTGTAGGGTGCCCGGT
This sequence comes from Smallanthus sonchifolius, assembly GCA_023525975.1. Classification (NCBI taxonomy): domain Eukaryota; kingdom Viridiplantae; phylum Streptophyta; class Magnoliopsida; order Asterales; family Asteraceae; genus Smallanthus; species Smallanthus sonchifolius. Next base: position 68,158,609 of record CM042033.1, on the reverse strand, counting down.
TTGGGGCCTTACAAGTTGGTATCAGAGCCACGGTTTAAGAGAAAATCGGTGTTTTTTTTAAATAAAATACCTTAACTTGAACTGAAAATGGGACGAGGGTGAAACGAATGCCACCACGAGTAACCGCGAGCCAAGAGGTGCGTCTTTTGAGTTATGATATAATTGTTAGAAGTCTTAATTGTGTAGTGTAACACTACGTGGAGTTGTGTGGTATGATTAGGTGAGATTATGTTTCGTGAGTTGGGTATTGTGGAGTAGTACTAATTGTAACTATGTGAGATAGTTTGGTGTGTCGACATGGTTTAGTGATTTTGTGTGTAACCATGTGTAGTGTGCAATTGTGATTAATATGTTGATTTGTTAGATTATTGCGTGGTGCTATATGAATTTTGTGGGGTGCATGTGCACCCGGTGTATGTGAAAGGTAGAAAGTTAGTGTGAGTATGATGGGAAAAGTTTAGAATCCGAGCAGTAATGTGGACCACCAAATTGCATTTGATCACCGTAATTTGGCAGTTTATGATTAACCTCAAATTCTGAAATTTGTTACCCATAGTAATCACTCCAATATTCTATCTTGAGTAGGATTAGATGGCTAAGGCGAAGCATACGAGATTGGTCAGGCGCGGAGCTCTTGCTAGGAGGAATACATAACGACCAGTCAAGACGACGACTGTGGCAATTGAGATTGCTAGTGAAATGGGAGTAGTGTTGGCGCTTCTAGTGCTAAGTGTGACTAGAGCTGTGGTCGGCGACATACCGTGTGGAGCTATGATTGGAAAGACGGGATGGAGAAGGAGAGCAGTGTCAGCTGTACGTAATTTTCCTCCAAGATGTGGACCTGCATCGTTGAAAGATCGACCGCTTGTAGCGATTAAGAGAGCTCTGTTTCATGAGGACTCAGTGGATGACCCGGAATGTGACTGGGAGGAACCAGAGGGGGACACAGCAGATGCACCTGATGTGGTCCAGTAGTGATTTTGCGAGCGCTGTTTGAGACACTTGACCTCTTGATGATTAGTTAGTGTGGCAGTTGTCATGAGGGATTTCACGGTGATTCGACGTTATGACTGATTAGACGTTTACGTGGAGTGATGCTTAATTCAAATAATGATTATTTGATTTTGACATTTATTGTGAGTCTTACTGCATGGTGATTTGAACATAATTAATGATAATTATGGGTGAGATGGCGCATGATTGTGTTTACAGTAGTGTATTATGTGCGGTATGTTGTGATTGTGTGATTGCATTCTAAATGATGTGAGCTAGCACTAAAGGTGATCTTTGCTGTGATACTAGAGCATGGTTGATTAGATGGGGTGAGTAGACTTGTATAAACATGAGTTTTGAATTTATCTGTGTCTACGGTCTTAAGATAGTGCCACCTATGTGTTAATGTCTAGGTGATGTTGGAAGTGCAATGGGTGCATTGCACTTTGTGTGAATGTTTAGGATGAAGTCCTGTGGGAAATTATGATATTTTTATATCTCACGTGTATGAATGTTTAGGGCGAGGTCTTGTGTCTAGGCTGAGTTGTGTGTCGTTCTGAACCTTTGGTACGGCTCGTGAGGGGTACGACCGTGTGAACTCTGTGTGAGTACGTGATGACGTGTGGCAGGGGCCACCATTGTGGTGAGTAAGAAATAAGGTTCAGGAGTTTGTGTGTCTACGAATGATGTGGTCATGTCGTATGCACGTAGTTTTACTCAGGACTAGCAGTTTGTGTGTGTTTAGAGTTTGGGGTTACTAATACGTATGTAGAACATCATGTGTTTTGTCGTTATGTTATGTCGGTATGTGTCCTTATAGTACATGGTGGGTCGTGTGTAGGACGCCAGACGATGTACTCTAGTGGAGTACTTATACCTTTGATAATCTTCTCGGCATTTGATGTACCGAGATGACGTGAGGAGTTTTAATGTTTTCTAGACGATCGGCGAGGTGCTCGTGGGAGATGCCTATACTTATATCTCAGGAATTTGGAGCACGAAGCCAAGGGGTGGAATTGTGAGAGTTAATGATGAAAGCGTTTACATGGACGCTTGATCGGAGATAATCATGATGAGATCGAGAGGACAACGCTGAAGATTCAGCACGGAATGAACGAGGTGACGAAAGGGTCTCCATGGAATACGTTCCATATGAAGAATTTTGTCAATACGAGATACCAGAGGACTAGGGATGTCTTCCCTGAACGAGACAAGAGATGGCTGAGGCTGGTGATAAGACGGACTTCATGTTCGTGCTTGATAAATGAGACACGGTAGCTAATCGCGTGATAATAATAGAGCAATGAGAAGGAAAGTGGGATGAATGAAGGGCAAGTGCAAGATTGCACATAAGTGACTGGGAAGGAGATGCCTACGCTGGTAAATCTAAGACTAGCTTAGTATGAGCTCTTGTGGGCATCCAAGTAAGCCAAGTGTTTGTCTGTTGAACGGACATGACGAAGATAAGAGAGCTTTTGGGAAACATCAAAAGCTGATGAAGATGACCCTAGTGCTGGGTGTATGTGCATACTTAAGGGGCGTATTGCACGTGTGATAGTGAAGAAAAGAGATACTATAGTAGAGAAGTTTTGTCGAAACCGGTGTAGCTTTGTACAAGCTTCTGGAGATCAACAGAGAAAGGCAGAAGTAATACCGTTATGGGTAAGGCAGTGGTGCCTGAGTTTTGAGAAATTATCGCAGGATGGCGATTAGGGTACGAGGCGAGAAGGACGACGAATGATCCTATTCTGGAAGGCAAGAAACCTTACTTAGGGAGATAACCGTCGTAGCGACGAGACCATCAAGACTATACGAGGAACGACGGCAAGTGTGCCGTGAGTAAATAACGGAATGTGACGGGCAAGCAAGAAATTGACGGTGTGTGTCGTTTGAGTAAAATTTGGCAGAGCAAGTAATCAGGGAATAAGTAAGTGATCCTACAAGCCCCAAAGTTGAAAGCGGGCAACGGAGCAGACTTCTTTGAGCACCAAGGGTGATGGTTGGGTTGCAAAGAAAAGTAATAGTTTCAATAATAACGAAGGTGAATTCTTAGCACCAAATGGATTTGGGTGCACGAGTAGGAACGGAAAGCTGAGTCGTGTTAGTTTGTGCCGACACAGGATTCGAGGACGAAACCTCTTTTAAGGGGGGTTAGACTTGTAACATCCCGAAAATCCGGAAAGTTAAGGGTTCGGGTTAGCAAATGACCCGAGTCTATATTAAACTAAATATGGAGCAGGGTTTGTCGTGCATGGGGCGTTTTAACGACAATAAACAGACTCGGTTAGCCGAATTAGGGACGGTTTGGATTCGTTGTGATCAAATTAGAAACTTGAGGACCCGGATGAAAATCCTTGTGATTTAAATACCACAATTTCGCAAACCCTAGACCATATTCGGTCTAGGGAGTTGACGACAGCCAGGGAAGGCGGAAAGGAGAAGCGGGGCGGCTCAAGGAGGCACACGGTGGCAGGAGAGAAACGATCAAAGCAGGGAACTCTACTTCGACTAAGGTAATCCTCGTTTTAACCTTGCACACTTTAATCATTCGAGCTTTTACGTAATACCCGATTAGGGTTTGAGGTTATGAGTTAAGACCAACGACAAGCAAGGGGAAGAGGGTGACCGGCCGGGGTGGTGGTTACGGCCGGCATGGGAGGACGAAGGTGTGGTTGGGACTGCCCGACGAGGATGAAAGGCCATGGTAGTGCTCGAATGGGATGGCAATCCGGACCGAGAAGTGGCGGGAGACGGCTGTGACGGTTGCCATGGTGGCAGCTGGGTGGCGTGACGGCGGCAGCCGGTGAAGAGACACGAGGGAGCATGTGGAGCCGACTCGAGACAGCTGACCACAGTGGTGGCTGTGGTAGTGACGCGAAGCGGTATTGGAGTGGCGGTGTACTATGGCGGCTAACAACGGATACGTCAAGGACCACAGAGTGGTGGTGCACGGTGAGGGAACCTAGAGTGCCACCCGGTTAGGGTTTGTGCATGGCATGCATGCGTGCGTTGGTACCGGCTGGATTAGACACGTGCTTGTGGAGCTAGGGTTTGCATGGCACTCGCATGTGCATGTAAGCGGGGAACGTATCTGATCATGTGATCATACGTGGGTAGGTTCGGGTTTCGAGCAAGAGGACGAATTGCATAGCAGGGACTACAGCTCGGTATAAGAGGTGAGTTTCTCTTCCCCTTTTTAAATGTTTTTAATGTTTTTGGGGCTATCGTAGCTACTTACAAGAAATGTTTATTATATTAATCGTGTTAAGAGTTTTGGGTTAAACCCAATGTGTTTATGCACTAAAACATTCAATAATGAGGTTGAGGAGCCTATGGGGTGTCTATGAGATTATATGAGCTAGGGATAAAAGAGTTAATGTTATGTGTCATGTTTTGAGTTAGTCAGGATGAGTCGGGGTATGAGTTAGTTACTTACGGGTTAAGTAGGATGTGTTATCCGGAGTAAGTGTGTGTGGTGCACGCTTAGCTAACGGTTTGTGTATATGCTAGTGTGATGTTATGTGTTAAGGGTTAGTCGGGAGAGTTGGGATATAAGCTTAACGCTTATAAATACGTGTAGGATACATTATCCTAATGTTGTGTGTGGGGTGCAGGTGTAGTTAATGATCATGTAAATGAAATGAGATACTGTATACTTATCTACTAAGAGTGAGTTGGGATTGTATTTATATGTCGTGCGGGTACGACTAGGAGGTGTTGTTGTGTGGGTACGTACGTGATATGTGTTTAGGTAACGAGTCATAGTTTTGCATGTATGCCACTATGTGTTACTTATATGTGTCGTGTGGACTTAAGTCGTTGTCTTTATGTCACGACAAGTCATGTTATGGAGAACAAAAGTTCTTCAAGTGTTGTCACCAAGGGGGTGGCAGGGAAGTCATCGTAAGATGACGAGTGTGTCGCTATGATTAGTGGCGGGGCTCTATAACAAGGGTAAAGCTGAGCTTATGACTAGTATCTCGACGGGGATAACCCTGACGAGGGTGCAGTGACAAGGTATGTGTTTGTGTGCATATATATATGTGTGTTAAATTACATACAAGCATTTAGTTATAATTGTTGTGTATGAGATGATATTGATGTGGTGAGTAGATGTTATTAATGTGGTGTGTAGGGTCAGACTGACCGTTGTGTCGGGATGAGGACATTGTGTTACAACTGTTGTGTCAATGCTTTGTAAGAGTCTGGGTTAGGGCTGGTAAGTCGGTGTCTAGAGGCTGGTTGAGATAACCAATGTTTGGTTAATATGTGTGGTAAACTCTGAGTTATCAGAATGGTAAGCTCGATTCATGTCGGAGAGATTTACTAAGTTAATTAACGGGGTGAGTCTGGGTGGTGAATCTTTTGGAATATTATAGGATAACAAGGGTTACCTATATGATGATACTTTATAAAATTATTTTATAAGGAACAGAGGGTTTTGTGTGGAGATAAATTTTAATTATGACGAGCTGGATTTTGTTTAAATTAAAATATTAGAACTCACTCAGCGTAGCTGACTTTGTGTGTACGTTAGATTGTGTTGCAGGTGAGCTTTGGGGTCGACGCATCTTGGCTTAGGAGCGGTGCTACTCGGATTGGTGTGCAGGCATTCATAAGGTAAACTTAATGACGATAACGACCTTAAATGAAAATTAAGGTTTTCGAAAGACTTCCGCTGTAAGTATTTTAAAGAGAATAACCAGCTATGAGAACCAACTGTAGGGTACCCGGTTTGGGGCCTTACACTATGTGAAAAATTTTCTAAGTTAAAAACTATTCACAACTTTCAGTGAATAACACCTCTTCGCGGTACGCGAGGAGGCCTCCTCCAAACGTCGTGACACACGAAGGATAAAAGTCAAAGGCCGGGTCAATTTCCTACTCTTCGCGGTACGCAAAGGTTGCCCTCCAGTTTTTCGCCCTCCAGTTTTTCGCGGTACGCGAAGACCCTGAATTTAGGGTTGATTTTTGTATTTTTTTATTTTTGTAATTTTTGAGTCCTATCGAGTCCGTAGTGTCTTTTAATTTTCATTGAATCTGTATATTGGGTCAGTATGATGCTTGTGGGTTTGTTTGAGTTTATCTTTGTAGGTTTTGATTGATCCACCCGTACTCACTCTCTATTCGGGTGGTGATATTCCGACTGTAGCTTGATTCGTGTGTAAAAAGCAGCCCATCAGCAGATTTTCACAACAATCGTGAATGAAATGCCATACGATCATTTGTCCAGCTAAGTTTTCTTTATTTTTGTTTTTTTTTTCATTTTAGTGTCGCTCTTCCTACGGGGCAATGTAAAGTTTTAGTGAGAGGAGGGGAGACCTTAGTCCAGGTCTGTAATTTGAGTCTGTGTTTGAGTCATAAAATCAAAAATCCATAAAAAATTTAAAAATTTTCAAAAATGCCCCTGGATTAGAATTGTTGTAACTAAATGGAAGATGATAGGTAGAATTGAAACTATGCTTATGTGAATTGAATTGAAATAATAAAATAGAAAATGCATTGATAGGCGTGTGTATATATAGTAAATATATATATATATATATTTGGTTTAGAAATAGTTTCAAGAGTTCACGTTTTAAATTTATAAAATGATAAATACTCAAACTTAAAACACACATAATAGGCAAGTGTACCTATCGAACCAACGGACACGGTCGAGTTCTAATACTCAACTTTTGTTATCGTTTAGCCGGTTTAATTAGTGAGTGGGTTTTGTGTGCTTGTGAAGCCGAAAAGTAAATGAAAGAAAAGTAAATGACAGAAAAGTAAATGACGATAAAGTAAATAGCAAAAAAGTAAAAATGTGCGTGAAGTGTGTAACAGAAATGTAATGAACAGAATAGTAAATAATAGGAAAGTAAATATCTTGGAAATGATCAGGTCACGTAGAGTATTGCTTTGGACTTTGAATCCGCTTGGTACATGATAATGTTAAGTTGACTAATCCAGTGACATGACTACTACAAACGTGTGACCCGGGTCACCGCTAGAGCCTCGTCCTCATGACATTTTATTTGCAAATTTAAAAGCTTTAACAAGTGGTAGTGCCTCCCGTTAAGGACAACAATTACCCTCAACCATTCGAATGGTCATCTCCGGGTTGGTTTAAGACATCGAACGTAAAATGCTTTCTATTAGAGTTAAATAGGTGATTATATTTTGCTCACCGGGAGGCGGTGTAACAATGGCACCAAGTATAAAGACGTACCGTTCCCAACATGAGTTCACCAATTCTTGGTCGCATAATAAGTTCGTATAAAGACGTACGACCTTACTAGTGTTGCCCAAACCTTGGCTTATCAATCTCTGCTTGTATAAAGACGTACAAGTTTCAAAAGAAGTTTGATTAAAAAGGTTTTACAATCTTACACTTTAAAATCAAGAACACTCACAAATATAAAGACGGATTTAGACAATAATAAAAGCTCATCGAAATGGTGGTTTTAAGGACGAATAGTTAAAAACATAAACACATCACTTGGGTTAATACGTTAAACATTAACATGCACCAAACTTCATCTTCACCTAGCAATACAAAGAGTTTAGTCACGAATGTCCATACTAACTAGCATAGCGCTGAGTTTCGTAGGCTCCCCTATTGCGAAAAAAGGTGGAAGAGCCCCTCTACTCACTACTACTACACTCTAACTACGAAATAAGCTTTCTCTGGTGTGTTCTTGGGGTGTGTAAGGGATGCCCAAATGAAGAACTCAAGCCATCTATTTATAGGCATCAAAATGAGCAATACACAGTCGTACATTAGATTGCACAGGCGTGCAAACAACTAGGGAATCAAACAGGGTACAAAGGACAGTGTACCGGAGTCTGGGGAGGACAGATGGGCATTGCACGACCGTGCAAAGGGATGTACGGCCATGCATCCCTCTGTCTGCTCCCCATGCTCGTCTTTTAGCTGCTGGTTGACTTGTTTTGGCCTGGTTTTACTTCTTAGGTGTCAATGCAGGGGTTTGGTCCTCCAAAAGCTTGATTTCTTCATGTTTTAGGCTGGTTTTTGCTCAGTTTATCTTGGAACACCGAATAACCTGCAATTGTGAAATATTAACGCATTAAGTATCACTTGCAAGGCTTTTTGTTTGATTAGTACCATAATACGGTGATTATTATGCATGCAAAACATGTATAATTTAGGACATATCATAATACCCCACACTTAGACTTTGCTTGTCCTTAAGCAAACTCATGCATGATCATACCCATAACTGAAAACTTTACAAGGGTAATGGAGCTCCAAGTTGTTGGAAACTCCGGGATAACTCTTGACTTGCTTATTCTATTTTTGTGCTTTTCTATGATGGAATCCATGACAAGCCTACTAGAACTTCAATTATGCATAATCTTTCACTCCTCACAATGTTCACTCAACTCTAGGGTTATATATGTATAGATAATGTAAGTTAAGTGAAACACTCAAGTTCGAATTGAATTATGCAATGGTCGTAAGCTTGTATGCAAATCAAGTCTCCACCAATTAACTAAGTAGTATGCATGAATTAAGAGGACTTTAAAAGGGTTGTAATTTGGCTAAATAAAAATAAAAATAAAAATAAAAATAAAGGGTGAAAATGAAAATCTTTTTTGTATTTTTAGGGATTTAAAAGGGTTTGAAGGGCTGCAGCTATCGTGAAACACACAGTTATGGCTTCATGGCTTAAAATGAAAAATACTAGCAGATCCCTCTACAGTACTCGGATCATGAGGGTATAACTAATCTGAGGGATCGTTTATGGTCAGACTGCCAAGACCAAGATCTCTCATTAGTGCCAACTCTTCCTTCATTGCGTAATACACATTGCTGCCTCTCTGTATGGTTCTTTCAGCTTGTAGCCTAACAACTCCTACTTTGATTAAATGTGTATACTCATTTTGGGAATATGTTTGGTTCTTGCTATATTTGTCGTTGTGGCTCCAGTTGCCACACTTCACACACTTTCCGTATCTTTTGGCTCTTCTTTTGGCGGCACATTTGGACAAGCCGCAGAATGGTAGCAGTTGTTCTTGCTTGCGCCACCATTTTCTTACATCACTAGTTGCTTTGAAAATCTTTTCTCGGAGTTCAGATGGTAATTCAGGCTTTGCGAAATGAATACAAGAAAGCAAATTGAAATCAAAAGAATGCATATCCAGTTCTTTAAGGTCTAGCCGGTAAAAGACCCACTTCTCTCTTTTCTTTTTCCTTTCTTCTTTTTCTATTTTTTTTTCTTTTCTTTTTTTGTATTAAGACAAATTCTTCAATAATTCTTTTTCCTTAATTTCCTTAAAATAATATTTTCATAAATTCCTTGCAGATAGTTCAACTGTTTCTTCCTAATACATCCACCTTCTTGTATATTCCAATTCTTTTGAGTAAAACAGATTCTTTCCAAAGTTGTCTCAATGGTAATAAACTTGAAATAACGACATAGGATAATTTTTACATTTCAAAAACAGTTAGCCAATAACCGGTGTTTACGAAAAGCTGGTTGGGCGATAAATGTGGGTAGTAGAAAAGAAAAGGCTAAGGCTCAAAGGGCTATCTAGGCGAATAATATTTTTTGGATTTTTGGTTTTAAGGATAAGAGTGATAAAGTCCTAGGTGCCTCGATCACTTTCATACTTCTACTAGTTCATGGTTTTTATATGTATAAGTCACACAAGTTCTAATTATGCATAAAATTCAATCAAAAGTACTCAATATACCAAACGAAGGAGCATGCAAAAAAAATAATGATAATCATGCTCGTGAAAAGGCTCAGATTATTCTCACATGGAAACGGATGGGATATGGTATAATGATTTGTTATGCATAATATCCATTTGTTTCTACTTGCCATGTATTCAGTTTATTTAATTAGGTGCAAACTCAAAGAGGTTTTAGGGTTAAAATTTTTGAAAATTTTTCGGGTTTTACAAAAGGTATGTTTTTCTAACGTTTTAGTCAAATGGGTAGAAAATCACAAGTTAAAATTTTACTGCTTTGAGGTTACAAGTAGTCCTGAATTTCTTAATTCCCCACCCCACACTTAAAACTGTGTATTGCCCTCAATGTACAAATGCATGTAATGAAATGCTATGTAGGAATTTAAATGCATGGAGTTTTAAGGGAAAAGAAACTGGTACTCCCCCGTCAATTCGGTGTATAACCTAAGGCCAAAACTTATTGCTGCTGTCAGGCTGTGCCTATCAGCTGCTTGTCAACACGTTGCTTCAAAGACTTCATCGAATTTCAAAAACATTTGATGTGGATTTCGATTCCTCGGGTTATATAGATGGAATGTGATTCCTCAAAGAAGTAGAGAGACTATCTGGTGATGTTATTCTACCTGATACACAAAGGAAAACATAAAAGGAGACAAGGAAAATAAAAAGTAGCAGTTAAGCTACTAAGGTCCTAGTATCGAGAAGGCATACCTTGGGGCTGAAGTAATAGAAACTTAAACTTTAGAAAAACCAAACCTGAGATCCATGCTTTTTGCCGTATGCACCAACTTCTCCATTTATTCATGATCATCGGGATGCCTCCCGGAATCGCCATGTTTATTTAAGGGTCGTTGGCTAGACCCGTACATGTTTCATCAGTCTTTCTTTGGGTGGGAGCCATCGACTTCCACCGTATCTCCTGTTCCTTCATTCAAGTCCTTCAGTTTTGGTAGCTTATCAAAGTATTCATCGATCCAATCAGTGTTCTCAAAGTCCTTGCCAAGATTCAGTTTCTTTCCTTTGTTGAATTCCTTAGCTTTCTTCAGCTGGTAGTCTATATTAGTATCGATAAATTGAGCAATTTCAAATGGATCATTAGACAGGCATTCATTCCCCCATGTTATAGGTCACTGATTGTTTTCCAACACGAAGTGTCATGATTCCTTCATTCATGTCGATAACGACTCGGGCAATAGCTAAAAATGGGCGACCTAAAATCAGAGGTACGGAATAGTCGGGTCTTATTTCTAAAACCATGAAGTCGGCAGGGAAGACAAACTTGCAGACTTTTACTAGTAAGTTCTCAATGACTCCTATAGGTGATTTTACTGATCCATCAGCGAGTTCGATAGTTGCATTGACAGGTCGGGGATTTCCAATTTTTAATCTTTTAAACATGACATTAGCATCACATTCACACTTGCTCCTAGATCAGCGAGCGCGATGGTTATCGGTAGTGGTCCGATGGAACATGGTAGAGAGAACTTTCCAGGATCTGAAAGTTTCTTCGGAAGGTATCTTTCAATAAGAGCGACACAATGATTAGTCCTTTTTACTGCTTCTTCCATGTTTCTTTTGTTTGTGAGGAAATCGTTGAAGAAACGTCCATACTTAGGCATTTGTTGTATGATATCCAAGAAAGGAAGATTGACATGGATCTGGCTTAACAGCTTGATGAATTTTTCATATTGTTCGTCAGTCTTTTGCTTTACTAACCTTCCTGGGTAGGGTATGTGAGAATGAAACGTTCTCTTTGTCGGAACTTTTGGAGGAGTATCCACTGGAGCAGGAGGTGGAGTTATTTTTATTGAGATTCTTGGGTACTTGTTTCTATAATATGCGGACGAAGTGGTATTCCATTGAGTATCTCTCTCCTTGTTGATTGAACTTCTTCTTCTGGCATTGGTGGCTCTGGATAAACCTTGCTATTGCTTAGAGTGATAGCACTTACATTTGCTTTTGGATTGGTTTCAGTATTACTCGGGAGACATCCTGGTTGTCTTTCGGATAGAAGTTTTGCAATTTGTCCTAATTGCGTCTCAATAGACTGAAGAGTTGCTTTCTGTGTCCTAAATTCAGCTTCGTGAAGACTAAACTTCTCCTCATATTGTTTGCGGGAATCCGCTAGAAGGGCTTGACTTTTGGTTGTAGAGATTAACTTAGTTACCGCGTCCTCCAAGCTTAATCCGTTGCTTGGCTTGTTCGTTCCCTGGAAATGTTGGCGAGACTGATAGTTTTAGGATGGTCTTTGTTGAAACTGTTGTTGTCCGAAACCAGATTGTCCCTGATTGTTGGTATCCTTCCAGATGAAGTTTGGATGGTTCCTCCATCCAGGATTGTAGGTATTACTGTAGGGACTGTTTTGTAGGCGATTTGTCTCGATAAAGTCAACCTGCTCGGCATTAGTAGTGATACTTTTTACTTCTTTAGTAGCCTCAATGGTAGCCTTTCCCATACTAAGATGATTGAGTTGAGTGGTGAGGGCGTCTACTTGAGCAGAAAGTGAGGTGACAATATCGACCGAATGAACTCCTTGCCTGGCTCCCCTAGTATTCCTTGGATTATACCATTGATAGCTGTTCATAGCTATTTCCTTAATTAGGTTGTAAGCTTCTTGTGGTCTCTTGTTTCCAAAGATACCACCTGTAGTAGCGTTGAGTGTCTGACGAGCTTGACTACGCAACTCATTGTAGAATGATAATACTTGTAACCAAACTTCTAGCCCATGGTGAGGACATTTCCTTAACATGTCCTTAAAACGTTCCCATGCCTCATATAGTGATTCACCATCTTCCTGGGTGAAAGTGGTAATATCATTTCTTAGTTTTGCAGTTTTTGCTGGCGGGAAGTATTTTGACAGGAATTTATGGGCTAGATCATCCCATGTAGTGATTGATCCGGTAGGAAGAGAGTTTAGCCATGCCTTAGCTCGTTCCCTTAAGGAAAAGGAAACATTCGGAGGCGAATTGCGTCATTCGAAACTCCGTTCAGTTTGAAAGTGTCACAAATTTCGAGGAAATTTGCAATGTGGGCATATGGATCTTCATTAGGTAATCCATGGAAAGTGCGTAATGACTGGATCATGTGGATAACGTGAGATTTAATCTCAAAGTTGTTAGCGTCAACCGTTGACCTTGTGATACTAGATCCTAAAGCCTCAAGTGACGGTCTTGCGAAATCTGAAATAGTGCGGTTTTCAACGGCTATTATTCTACGGTTTTCTCGTATTCGGCGGTGAAAGAATCTTTCGGGCTCTGCTAAAGGTTGATATAAACAAGTAGTGGAGCTATGGATCATACACTACCTGAAACAGAAATTGTAGAAGAAAAATAGATGGAAAATGATAAGGCTAATCCGTTAACTTGAATTTTTCTTCAAATCACCGTGTCCCCGGCAACGGCGCCAAAAACTTAATGGGCGTGTGTATATATAGTAAATATATATATATATATATATATTTGGTTTAGAAAAAGTTTCACGAGATCAGATTTTAAATTTATAAAATGATAAATACTCAAACTTAAAAAACAAACAATAGGCAAGGGTACCTATCGCAGCGTAATATAGTTTAGGTAAGAACCAAGTATCGAACCAATGGACACGGTCGAGTTCCAATACTCAACTTTTGTTATCGTTTAGCCGGTTTAATTAGTAAGTGGGGTTTTGTGTGCTTGCGAAGCAGAAAAGTAAATGACAGTAAAATAAATAGTAGAAAAGTAAAAATGTGCGTGAAGTGTGTAAGAGAAACGTAATGAACATAATAGTAAATAACAGGAAAGTAAATATCTTGTAAATGATCAGGTCACGAAGAGTATTCCTATGGACTTTGAATCCGCTTGGTACATGATAATGTTAAGTTGACTAATCAAGTGACATGACTACTACAAACGTGTGACCTGGGTCACCGCTAGAGCCTCATCCTCATGAAATTTGATTTGCAAATTTAAAAGCTTTAACAAGTGGTAGTGTCTCCCGTTAAGGACAGCAATTACCCTCAACCCTTCGAATGGTCATCTCCGGGTTGGTTTAAGACATCGAACGTAAAATGCTTTCTATTAGAGTTAAATAGGTGATTATATTTTGCTCACCGGGAGGCGGTGTAACAATGGCACCAAGTATAAATATGTACCATTCCCAACATGAGTTCACCAATTCTTAGTCGCATAATAAGTTCGTATAAAGACGTACAACCTTACTAGTGTTGACCAAACCTTGGCTTATCAATCTCTGCTTGTATAAAGATGTACAAGTTTCAAAAGAAGTGTGATTAAAAAGGTTTTACGATCTTACACTTTAAAATCAAGAACACTCACAAATATAAAGACGGATTTAGACAATAATAAAAGCCCACCGAAATGGTGGTTTTAAGGACGAATAGTTAAACACATAAACACATTAGTTGGGTTAATACGTTAAACATTAACATGCACTAAACTTCATCTTCACCCTATCAATACAAAGAGTTTAGCCATGAATGACCATACTAACTAGCATAACGCTGAGTTTCGTAGGCTCCCCTATTGCGGAACAAAGAGGAAGAGCCCCTCTACTCACTACTACTACACTCTAACTACGAAATAAACTTTCTCTGGTGTGTTCTTGGGGCGTGTAAGGGATGCCCAAATGAAGAACTCAAGTCATCTATTACAGGCCTTAAAATGAGCAATGCACGGCCGTGCAAACACCTCGGGAATCAAACAGGGTACAAAGTACAGTGTACCGGAGTCTCGGGAGGACAGATGGGCATTACACGACCGTGCAAAGGGATGCACGGCCATGCATCCCTATGTCTGCTCCCTAGGCTCGTCTTTTAGCTGCTGGTTGACTTGGTTTGGCCTGATTTGACTTCTTGGGGTCAATGCTCGGGTTTGGTCCTCCAAAAGCTTGATTTCTTCATGTTTTAGGCTGGTTTTTGCTCAGTTTATCTTGGAACACCGAATAACATGCAATTGTGAAATATTAACGCATTAAGTATCATTTGTAAGGCTTTTTGTTTGATTAGTACCATAATATGGGGATTATTATGCATGCAAAACATGTATAATTTAGGATATATCATGCGTCTAATTTGTAACGTTTTGGTAGACCTAGCCGATTTAAGAGATTAAATATCATGATAGTGTATCTAGGTTTAAATGAATAATAATTCAGGATATCTTATCGGTTCTCATCTTAGGGGTGTCGGTAAGGTTAAAACTGTCAATATAGGGTGATAGGTACCTCTATAAGCAAGAGTTTATAAGTTTTTAAAATTTTCGGCACACCGCTTTCTTTTTATGAGAATAAAGTCAAAATTTGGTGGCGCCCGCATTCCATAAACTACCATTACATGAGCTTAATTAATTGATTTGACAGGTTGAGATCTGCCTACTTGTTACCCTCCGAGTTACAAGCTTTGTTGAAACGCCCATGGGCAGATTCTTATGTGATTAATCATAGATGACTAAGTTGACTTATGTGTTACCTTCCGGGATGGAAACCTAGTTGAAACGCCCCTAAGTTGAGTTTATGTCCTTCATTGCTAAAAACTGAAGCCTGTGTGTTACCCTTCGGGATAGTGACTTGGTTGAAACACTAATGGTTAAGGTTTATTCATATATAGTTAATAAAAGCTCATATCATTCATCCATCGTTCCATTATCCATATTGATTTTTAAAACTTCTAAATTAGTGTTCATTGTGGTGGGAAATCTATAAGGTTTAACCCGTGCCTAAACATGACCTTGAGATGGGATTAGGCTGAGTCATAACTTTCTGAGTGTGAGACCCATAGATAGCCTGTTGCTTGGTAATATATAATATATTAGAACACAGAATTAGGGGCCTGATGAGTCGGTGGTTGGGTTTAATCGAATCGAAATACCGATTGTTACGATTAACGTGTTGATATATTTGTGCTGTGTAAAATAAAAGTATAAGAAGCAAGTTTTCTGATTGTGATTCCATGCATAATTCTTTTTCGGGACGCAAAAGGTTAAGTGTGGAGATGTGATGTAGGTCTAAATGCCCTGTGTTTAAGAGTCTATTTTGTATAGTTTTAAGTATTTTACTTTGTATTTTCAGTCGGTTTTACGTTGTACTTTATAGTTGTGTCTGTGACAGGTAAATGTGCTAATTGAGTGGGGAACGAGATATAATCGAGAAGGCACGAAAGTACAGGGGGTCAAAGAGTAAAAAGTAGAAATTCTTGGGATTTAGGTCTTTTGCGGTACGCGAAGACCTGGGATGATTCTTTCGCGGTACGCGAAGAGTTGAGAAACCAACCCGGCTGTTTTTTCCTTCGCGCCATGTGAAGGACTGGCCAAGAAAGTCCGCGGTACGTGAGAGCCTGGCGAATCAGGAAAAAAAGCCCAACTTCCAATTATAAGTCAAATCCAACCCTAATTCGCAAATAACTTTCATTCAAACGATTCCAGAGCAGGTGAGGGCGATTTTCAGAGTTCCCAATCATTCTAGATCATCAATTGAAGCTATGTTCGTGTGTTTGACAAGCATGAGCAGCTAAGCTGCGTGTGGCTTCCTCTGGGCGGATGGTTGGAATAGGTTCTGTGTGTTTATTCAGTTGTTTATACGATTTGGATCCATTAGTTTTTTACAAGAACATGATAGTTTGATGTATTAGTTAATTTAAACAGTTTATTTGAATGCTTTGAGTTTTCTGCTTTACAATCTTATTCGGTTGATGATAAAAACTAGTAGTTGGGTTGGGTGACTAAAGGGGGTAAACTTGACATTTATAAATTTGGTGATTGAATTATACTGGTTTGTGACAAAACTGGTTGTTTAGGTTGTTGACAACAACCTGTGTTCACTTACTATTTTAACTGATTTTCCAACACGATGTCTATGTGGTGTTCAATTGAACAATTGAGTTTTGCATAAACCTAGAACATGAAGTTTCGAGGAAGTTGCGTCTTCACTTAGTTTGAATTTTAATCAGAAGAATTTACTAAACTAAGCAATTAAATATTTCAATTGATTTCTTGTGGATTCGACAACCTTACTTCATATACTGCAGTCTAAGTAGCTAAGGAGTAGTTTTTAATATAGTTTTTTATTAGCCTTCGACACGCGATCACATGTATACGTATACGTAAACATAATGGTGATCTACTCGTAATCAGATATTTACAATACCATAAATGCATTTACTATTATATTCAGAAAAATAAATAAATGTATCCATTTTGGTCAAGAGACATACACTATTACACATCAGTAGTTGTTTCATTTAAAGATTAATACATGTATACGTATACGTATACGTATACGTAAACAGTAGTTGTTTCATGTATACGTATACGTAAACATGGCATTGCTAATCTGAAACATAATGGTGATCTACTCGTAATCGTAAACATAATAACAACAGTAGTTGTATGTTTCATACAATGTCCAAATACAGTGTTAAATCCCTTTTTTAGATTAATACAGTGTAATGATTAATACATATGCATACTGATTAATACAAATTAAATGTCATGTATACTCATACATAAACAGTAGTTGTTTCATGTATACGTATATGTAAACATGACATTGCTAATCGTAAACATAATGGTGATCTACGCGTAATCGTAAACATAATGTATTAATAACATTAGTATACTTTTAACACAGTAGTAGTTGAACAAAACAGACTGTTAAGCTTGAAACAATTTATATATAATGTTAATTGGAACATAACATTAAAATAAAGCAAAATATAGGTACCCAGATCATGGCATTCACGTTCTAAAATCCAGCATAAAACCAAACCAAACTAAAAAACAAACAATTGAAGATTGAATTTTAGGAGCCAATTTAATCGTTTGAGGTTTTGGGAGCCAATTTAATCGTTTAAGGTTTTGTAGGTTTACTAGAGATTATGAATGAAAGGGTTTAAGAAATAGAAAGGAGATTATTCAGGGATTTTGATTTTGAAATATACGAATTCCAAATTTAATAGTGTATGAAATACCATCTTTACCCTTTAAGCATTAAAATATTGATCATTTTTTGACTAAATTTACAATCAGACCCCTAAATAATAATGACCATTAATCACTATTAATCAATGACTAAGATTGGTTTTTTCTGTTTTTTCCTAACTACCGATTTTCTCTGGAACCCACACACACACATATATATATATATATATATATTTTAAAATTTAGGCTTTAATTTAAATGAGACAGCCAATGACGTGAGCTTCTCTTGTCTTGAGCTCGGCTCGTTTACAAACAAACCAATTTCGAGCAAACATTACGTGAGCCGTGAGCCTTTTAAACAACCGTGCGTTTTCTTTGGTACTCTATTGATGTTGTGCTTTTCGTTATTTGAGGTTTGTTTTTTTTTCTTTATATACTGACCCAGGGATCAACCCTTATTTTAACACAAACCATAGGTACAAAAATGTAACTTATTCTTCTTTATAAGATCAAACTCGGCTAACCTCCATACCATCTCCTATCTCCTCCAACAAACCATGACCATACTCGCCAGAAAACTGCTCTTTTGGTTCCCTTTGATTTACATCTATCTAATCAATACCATTAGCGCAACCCGATTTCGTTTTCAATCATTGCGAAAACACCGAATGTTGAAAAGAAGGAGATTTCTTGGAGATATTTATGGGATCAGCTCAACATCATTTCCCGTTTTAGTTTCCTGAAATTATGGTACAGCTCACAAATCAAATTTATGGTCATTGCTGTATTGCCATCTATAATGTATTTCCTTCTTTGATAATCTATTATAAATATATTAGTCATGTATTGTAAAATTATCAAGAAATACAAAGAAACCTTTTCATAATTCTGCCCTCTGTTTGTTAACATGGTATCAGAGCGGTGTGATCGACTCTAGGATCGCAGGCTCATCATCTACAAGCATCTGAGCTGCCATGTCTGAACCAGACGGTAACTCGGCTATGACCACCAACGATTTGGCCACCCAATTCGCAAACTTTCTCCAAAATATGTCGTCCATCCAAACCCGAAACCCAAAACAATCCGACAGTCTCTCCATCAATCTTAAACTCAATAGCCAAAACTATGCCCTATGGGCTCGAATGATTCGAGTCGCCATCGGGGGAAAATCGAAAGATCTGTTGGGTCATTTGACCACAGATCCCCCAATGAAAACCGATGATAAATATGAGCAGTGGGAACAAAACGATTTAATCGTTTTTTCATGGCTCATCCAGAATATCGAACCAGCACTTGCAAGTAATCTTACCGAGTTCCCCACAACAAAATCATTGTGGGATGCTCTCGTGGTAACTTACAGCAGCGGGAAGGACAAGTTACAAACCTTCGATCTTCATGTCAAGGCTAATGAGTTCAAGCAGAATGGAGTATCACT
Organism: Smallanthus sonchifolius; assembly: GCA_023525975.1. Classification (NCBI taxonomy): domain Eukaryota; kingdom Viridiplantae; phylum Streptophyta; class Magnoliopsida; order Asterales; family Asteraceae; genus Smallanthus; species Smallanthus sonchifolius. The sequence goes on along the minus strand of CM042033.1, from coordinate 68,139,571 downwards.
GGAAGATTTTTGGATCGTGATGCAAGGGATTTGGGGAGAAATTGACCGGAGGGATCCAAATCCCATGACTTGTGCAAATGATATCACCACTTACAACAAGATTAGGGCTGAACATAAATTGTTCCAGTTCCTAAACGCACTGGATCGGAAATATGACCACATAAAGAGGGAAATCCTCCGGTGGGATCCTCTTCCGACAGCCGAAGCCGCTTATGCCGCTGTTAGAAAAGAGACTGCTCACCAAAACATCCTTGGAGGAGCTCCCGAAGAAACATCAACCCAGCAAGGGGTAGCAGTCGGACTAGCGGCCACGGAATCAAAAGAGGCGGAAGGATTAGGGTTTCTCTCGAAGGGGCATCGCCGGCCAGAACCAGGGAAGAAGACAGGACCTCCACCCCGACAGGACAGATCTCACCTAAAATGCAGTCATTGTGGGATGATGAAGCACACAAAGGAGGAATGCTTCAAAATAGTCGGGTTTCCGGAGTGGTGGAACGAGGGCCGTAACAGAACCAGCAAACAAGGCAGTCTCGAGAGTAAAGCGGCAGCCGCTATCGGCGGCAACCCGTCCGACAACACTCAGGAGGCGGCCACCACTAAAGGATTAGGGTTTGGAGGTATTGCAATAGGGGGAGATGGGCGAGCAGGTAATGGGGGTGAGGAGTGTCCCTCAAACCCCTCTATTTGTAATCCTAATTTTTCATGTCCACAAGTTTACAAGTTGTTAAAAAAGGGCCCACATACTCTCGGAAAAGGGTATTTGGCAACACAAAAACATTTAGAACAAAATAGCCCTTGGATTTTGGATAGTGGGGCGACAGACACTATGACATGTGAACCGTCTGATTTTACTAGCAAGAAACAACCTCACAGATCCCACATACAAACTGCTAATGGTGATGTGGTTCACGTGAGAGGAGGAGGAACAGTGGAAATATTTCCCACACTTAAATTGTCTAATTGCTTATTTGTTCCATCATTGTCACATAAACTCTTGTCTATTAGTCATGTGACAAAAGAACTCAATTGCACAGTGCTTATGTATCCTACGTTTTGTATCTTACAGGACATCAGGACGAGGACGATAATTGGGCGTGGCACTGAACGACAAGGCTTATACTATGTGGATGAGGTGACTCGATCAAGTAATGCAATGCTTGCTCATGGAACTAAAGACAGAGAAGCATGGTTGTGGCATAGAAGACTCGGGCATCCTTCTGCGGGTTATTTACATCTCCTCTTTCCTGAATTTTTTCCTTCTAATACCGTTTTAAATTGTGGAACTTGTATCCTGGCAAAAAGCCACAGACAATCGTTTAAACCCAGTAACACAAAAGTTAGTGAACCTTTTTCGTTAGTTCATTCTGATGTTTGGGGTCCTGCCGAAGTCAACGGTGGGCAGTTTTTTCGTTTTTTCTTATTATTTGTGGACGATTGTACTCGTATGACATGGGTGTATTTTCTAAAACACAAATCTGAAGTTTTTGAAAAATTCACCAAATTTTATGCCATGGTCCAAACCCAATTTAAAACCAACATACAGATTCTACGATCCGATAATGGAGGAGAATTTGTCAATAACTCCATGAAACAGTTCATAGAATCCAAAGGAATGATACACTAAACCACGTGCCCAAAACATTCAGAACAGAATGGTGTAGTGGAACGAAAAAATCGCATCTTATTAGAAATGACTCGGGCCATTATGCTTGAATCCAAAGTTCCAAAATCTTACTGGCCTGAAGCTCTTGCCACATCTGTTTACCTTCTTAATCGATTACCAACAAGAGCCCTTAACTTGAAAACTCCTTTAGATACCTTATCCACCTTTACAAAGATACCTCCACCTCTCACTCTACAACCTCGGGTATTTGGTTGTTCTGTTTTTCCCCACATTCCTAAATCTGACCGATCCAAATTAGACCCATGTGCTGAGAAATGTGTATTCCTTGGCTACGGGGTTAACCAAAAAGGCTACCGGTGCTACAGTCCTCAAAGGAAACATATGATCACCACGATGAATTGTGATTTTCTAGAAACAGAATTCTTTTATGAATCCCAACACAGTGGTCAGGGGGAGAAGGAACATGAACATGTGGACTCACTGAGTTGGTTGAGATGGGTTCCACTCACCGAGTCACCTCATACATCTACCACTGAAGAATCACCAGCGTCATCGGACAGTGCCACTACCCAAGAATCTCCAGATCTGATGTTCCAGGTAAGTGATTCACAAAACTCTAAAACCATTGAACTTGAACCGATTTCTGCTACTAATAATGAAAACCAGGAGGGGACTAGTGAACAGGGGGAGATACCTAGTGAACCTGTATCTCAAGGACAAGCAGAACAACATGGCAATTCTGAAGCAGCCTCAGGAACATACACACTACCTCCCAGAATCAATAGGGGAGTTCCCCCAAAACGGTACTCTCCTGAAAGAGAACCTAAGAGATCCAAGTACCCTATGGCCAATATAGCGGTAGGGAATTTGTCAAAGAATGCAAAAGCATTTGTGGCTTCTCTATATGCAGAACGAATACCAGATACCGTAAAAGAAGCCTTGGAGACAAAGACCTGGAGAGAAGCCATGGAAGCAGAAATGAAGGCTCTTGAGAAAAATAATACATGGGAAAAGTGTGATGTTCCGCTGGGAAAGAAAACTGTTGGATGTCGATAGGTGTTCTCGATTAAATACAAGCCTGATGGTACTATTGAAAGGTACAAAGCTCGGTTAGTAGCCAAAGGCTATACTCAGGCGTATGGGATAGACTACTCTGAAACCTTCTCTCCAGTTGCAAAGATTGACACGATTAGAGTCCTCTTTTCTATTGCAGCAAATAAGGGATGGCCCCTCCACCAGTTTGATGTGAAGAATGCGTTTCTTCATGGAGATCTAAAAGAAGAAGTTTACATGAGTGCTCTTCCAGGGTTTGCGGAAAATTTCAAAGGAAAAGAAGTGTGTTTGCTAAAGAAATCCTTATATGGGCTGAAGCAGTCTCCAGGAGCTTGGTTTGGTAAATTCACTCTTGCGATGAGAGACTATGGATACAAACAAAGTAATGCTGATCATACTCTATTCCTCAAACAAAAAGACGGTCGGGTAACCTGCTTGATCATATATGTAGACGATATGATTATCACTGGAGATGACGAAGAAGAGATGAAGCAATTAAAGAGGAAGCTGTTTTCAAAATTCGAGATGAAAGACTTGGGAAACCTTAAGTATTTTCTGGGAATTGAAGTTCTTATATCTAACCAGGGAATCTTTATTTGTCAAAAGAAGTACATATTGGATCTTTTAACTGAAACGGGGCTTGTTGATTGCAAACCAGTGGATACTCCGATGATAGTCAATCATAAACTACATATGGAGCCAAATGGGGAGCTAGCAGATAAAGAAAGATACCAACGTCTTGTGGGAAAATTAATTTACCTATCTCATACCCGACCTGATATCGCTTATGCAGTGGGAGCTGTCAGTCAATTTATGCATCAGCCACAAGTTGCTCACATGGAGGCAGTTCAAAGAATCCTAAAGTACCTCAAAGGCACGACAGGTCATGGAGTTTTGTTTAAATCACACGGTCACCTAAAAGTATAAGTATACACTGATGCAGACTGGGCAGGTGATAAGGGAAATCGGAGATCCACGTCAGGGTACTTTTCATTAGTAGGAGGGAATCTTGTTACGTGGAGAAGCAAGAAACAAAAGGTTGTTGCATTATCAAGTGCTGAAGCCGAATTCAGAGGGATAGCTCGAGGACTAGGAGAAGTCTTATGGTTACGGAAGCTATTAACAGATATTGGTTTCTCTTCAAAGGAAGCCAGTAAGGTTATGTGTGATAATACAGCAGCAATCCAGATTTCAGAAAATCCAGTCCAGCATGATCGGACAAAACATGTGGAGGTTGACCGTCACTTTATCAAAGAAAAATTGGAGGCCGGGATAGTAGAGCTTCCTTTTGTTCCATCAAAAGAACAACTTGCAGACATCCTTACTAAAGCTGTGAATGGAAATGATTTCAATAGGTGTCTAAGCAAGTTAAGCATTGGTAACCCCACTACTCAACTTGAGGGGGAGTGTTGAAAAGAAGGAGATTTCTTGGAGATATTTATGGGATCAGCTCAACATCATTTCCCGTTTTAGTTTCCTGAAATTATGGTACAGCTCACAAATCAAATTTATGGTCATTGCTGTATTGCCATCTATAATGTATTTCCTTCTTTGATAATCTATTATAAATAGATTAGTCATGTATTGTAAAATTATCAAGAAATACAAAGAAACCTTTTCATAATTCTGCCCTCTGTTTGTTAACACCGAAATCTATACCTTAGATAGTACGTACCAAACGAATCTCGATACCACCCTCTCCACCCTCCCCACCACCAACTCGGGCTTAGGTTTCTTCAACTTTTCCACTGGAGAAGGCGACAATACTGTCAACTCTATCGCACTTTGTCGAGGCGATATCAATCCAGATGACTGTAGCAGTTGTCTAAATAACTCCATAGTTAACTTGCGAAAACTATGCCCTAATGAAAAAGAAGCAATAGGATACTATAACCACTGTTTGTTGCAGTACTCCAACAATGCTTTATTGGCATACCCACAAGACAAAGATTATTTTTTTCAGTTTAATCAAGATATTACGCCGGACATTAATGGGTTTATTGGTGCTCTACGTCCATTAATGGATGAGCTGAGAGGTAAAGCCGCCGCTGGAGGTCCGCTGCTAAAGTTTGCGGCGGGGAACCGAACTGGGCCGGGTTTCGATAGGATTTATGGTCTTGTGCAGTGCTCTCCATACTTAACGGAGCAGCAGTGTAGTGAATGTTTGGAGGAAGAAGTCACTCTCATAGGGCGTAATGATAAGGGGAAAATTGGAGGGAAAATTGGAGGGAAAATTGTTATTTCAGGTTCGAGATATATCCGTTTTTTAACCAGAGTGCTTTAGCCACTCTCAACCGCCGTTTTGGTCACCACCACGGCCGCCGCAACCGCCACCACGGCAACCGCCGCCACCACCACCACCAGCTATGATTAATAGTATTTTCTTATAACCTTATGTTGTAGCAGCAAGAACCGTCTGAGTATAACTTATCTATTTGTGCCTTCCAAAAAAAAATAACTTATCTATGTGTCATCTATCATGTTCTGAATCATTCAGTTACGCCTAATAAATCGTTTAGTCGTTGACCTACAGAAATCAATGCAAGTTGCGAATTTAGTTGTTGACCTACAGAAATCAAAGCAAGTTGCATTTAAAACATTAAAAATTACACCCAAAAAGAAATTACACCCAAACATAAAGCAGACGGTAAACAAGCTGCGCCGCAAGCAATTTTTAGATGACAAAATCAAGTCTTTTAAAAACTATATTCATAAATCTTGGGGTAATAAGTTAGATGGAGGGAAGTTAAACGAATAGAAGTTCATAACCAAGAGGTTTTAACCTTATGGTTAAAAAAGGAAAAAAAGGGTAAAACTCTAGTTTGAGTACATTCACGTACTCACCTTACATTATGAGACACCACAAAAATAGAAAACCAAGCGAATAGATCTCCATCCTTGTTTTAATTAAATTCATTAGTCCGGTATACCGGGCGTGAAGGTGGCATGAAGGGCGTGAAACATCGCCCCCTTTGGCGTGAGAATTCTCACCGGAGAAAGGAAAGAGAGAGTTCTCTTGTGTGAGATGTGGACATTTGATTGACTTGGGGGGGGGGGGGGGTTAGTAGTGTGAGGGTGAGAAAACCATCCCTTCTTGTGTCAGAGGGTGTGAGATCTCACTCACAGGGTATACCGGTCTCCCTTAGTTTATCACGAACACGAAGCTCAAAAACACATACACGGCGGATACTTGAGTATGAAACCGAGCATTTGACTGGTTTCAAAATATTTTACGTGTATGATATTTCACTAAAATTTGGTAATTGCGACCGAAAAAAACAATCGTAAATTTTGCATCTGGTTTGTGGCTGAATCTAAACGACCACAAAATTAGCGACAAAAATTGATTCAGTCGTAAAGTTTACAACCGGTTAGATTTAGCCACAAAATTATTAAAAAGAGTAAATTACTAATTGAGTACTTGAGGTTTGTCGGTTTTAACTATATGAGTCCTTACTCTTTTTTTAACTGTCTGTGGCCTAACTTTTGTTTTTTATAATCATTTGAGTCCTTTTCACTAACTCTGTTAAATGAAAGGGTATTTTAGTTTTTTCACATCTAAAAGACTAGTAATGTAAACAATAGTTGAGGGGCTATTGTGTAATTTACTTAAAATCTTTATATATAATAAAGAAGAAGAGGTTTCTGTCACTTGTCAAAATTTTAAAGCAACATAGACACTTGGCAACTTTTTACTTATGTTTGGACACTTGGCATGTTTTTAAAACATATCTTGATCCGGATGTGGATGGGTAACCCATTTCCCTTTGTATACCCAGTTTCAAATTAACCAACCCTAAACCCTTTCAACACAACGACACTTTCATCTTCTCATCTTCAACCCTAAACTTCCTCCACAACCACCATCTGTTGCCGCCATCATCATCTGCTGCCGCCACAACCACCGGTCATTAGATATCGTCTTCACCATCTTCCTCCACCCACCATCCCCTTCATCTTCTCATCTTCAACCCTAAACTCCCTAGCCGCCACAACCACCATCGGCTGCCCCTGCCGCCACAACCACCTTGTAGTCCTTCGACATCCTCTTCACCTGAAGATCGATTGCTACCGTTCCAGATTAGAACATCCAGGTACTCTTATATTTCTATTCAACTTGGATTTTCAGTTGCTATGCTTGATTTTTGCTTATTCTCATCATTTTTTGTTTGATTTATGCTAATTTTATGCTACATTTAGGGTTACTGTTTAGTCTATAACTTGATTTTTGCTTATTCTCATCATTTTTTGTTTGATTTATGCTAATTTTATGCTATATATTTATGTTTACTGTTTAATCTATTTTCTGTTTGCTAAGTTTTTTAAAGATATTATTATTTAAAACTTTCAAATGTTTAATCTATTTTGGTTAAATTCAACATACCTAAAAACTAAATCAGTTTTTAGTGGTCTTTTTTTTAAGTAAAACTTGAAAATATCAACATAAATAATCAGAAAACAGCCTTTTACTTTTAACATTTTTTTTATGTCAACTATAGAAGACAAAATCAACCCTCTAAACATATGCGCAGTCTCCATCGAAGACTGATACCAAAAATAAACGTTTGTCTCTTTTCTTATAATCAAACGGTTATGGTTTGCTTAATGAGCTTACAGATAGAAGAGAAAGATGTGGTGTGGGTCCAATGAGTGGATGCCTATGGAGATGCATCATGGCTCATGCTAAGGTAAGAACCATCTTTTTTGCTACTGATCTTTGGGGCCTGCATTGAGTTTCTTGAGTTGGCAAGTTGGACAAGTTAAATAACAGGTCAAATGGGTATGGATTAAAAACAATTCATTTTTAGTATGTGCCTATTGGGTTGGGTTGACTCACTAATGCTATTATACGTGCACTATGAATTGTTAATAAGCATGATTGTTTAGATTTTGATTTTGTTGATAGTTTGCCTATTTTTTGTCATGGCTCTAACCAGTTCATAAAACTGCCAATTTTGCCTATTTTTTTTACCTATTGTAACTTATACAAAATCAAAACCAGTTCATTCCCTGTTTGATTGATTTATTTCCTGGTTATAGCTTCAACCAGTTCAAAACATTGTAAAGTTTGCCTATTTCATATTGGTTATATGTGCAATATAAGTTCATAACACTGATTGGAGCCATGGCCACTATGTTTTTCTATTTTTTTTCTTACTTTTAGTACCTTTGCTTGGTCTCACATCTTAAACTATTTCAATACTTTATGAACCTTTTGTTAAAGTTTGGCTGTCATGGGCAGCATATACATGTGGCATTAGCTTTTAAACTTTGGCTTTTTAATATAACACATGCAGCATATACATAGTTGTATTAGTGAGTACACACATAGTCAAAGGGTTGCTGTGATGAATGGCAAACCTTTTTAATTTTTTTGCCCTCTTTGTGTCTTTGCAATTAGGGTGAGGCTTTGTTTCAAACTCATGAGAACTTGGAACATCTTGCCATGATTGAGAGAGTTTTAGGGCCGCTTCCTCAACATATGATTATGAGAGCTGAGTAAGATATTCTAAAATTGTTCTTATTAACCCTAGAGGTGGACATGTCGACCCATTTACTTATGTATTGGTTAAATTGGGTTGGTGTTCATCTCAGATGGATCAATTAGAAAATAGCTAAAAAGGGAGCATATCAAACGATTGAAAATCACCTAAATTGTTTTTATTTAGTAACCTAGATTATTATTATAATCATAGTCAATACAGTTACACGTTAATTATTTGTAGAAATAAAAATTTTGCCAAAAAAGTGTTTGCTCTTACCATCTTGCCACCTGCAATTAATATTATGGATACAGAAAAGGCACTTACATAAATCTTCCAATTGCAGCCTGTGTCTCGGTGAAAGAGGTCTTGCAGGTGACGATCAATATGAACCTGAAGCAGGCGGCTAAGAAGGTATTCCAAACCTTTCTTTTTGTAGGTATTTGGTATCAAATTAAAGATGAAAGGTTTGATTTTGGAGTGCTGATTTGTTTATTCGTCTTATAGATTGTATTATGGAGTTCATATGTTTGTGATTGAAAGCAGCTCTCTTTTTGTATTATACACATTATTTAAATTTTAGTTTTCTATTATGCAACACCGTGTAACACACGGGTTTTTATATTCAAATGCTTAAAGTTAGTCCATACTTTCATACACATATACATCCATCATCCATATTAGTCAAAGGCTCAAGGCGTAAAGGGTGGCGCTTAAGCAACGTGCACCCGAGACAAGCAAGGTGCCTGTGTATTTCAAGCTATTTTTAGTTGATTTAGACATGTTTTAGTCACCATACAGTAGTTATTTTCCCTGAGAAATTAAAATAGTATATATGTTCCCACAGGCATTACTCTGTCTCTCTCTACCTCACATTTAGGAAAAGGGCATCAAGAGAGAGTTCGTGAGTAAGGGCTTTCCCATGTACCTTTTCTACACATTTATATTGCATACGATTAGTTATTAATACAACCCATTTTTTTCCAGGTACCTTTTGTATGGAGACATAACCATGTTTCAACCTGAACACGTATTAAACTGACATCCAACACGTCCATGCCGCCAATTTTTTCACATGTGATATCTACCCACATTCATCCTAATTTGTTTGCTCACCAAGTTAATCCAGCCATATATATTTATTGAATTCAATAGGTAATAGTATAACTGTAATTTAGTTTTTTTTACAAAACCATTGTATTAATATAGCATTGCTTGTCATTCTTTCTAGCAATTTTTACTTCATTTAAACACAAAACTTTATATGTATCCATTTTCTTTGTCTTTTGTACATTAATATTCATTGAAGCAAAATTTTATTTGATTAGATATTTATAGCTATTTTTAGTAGGTATTTTTTATGTTTTCAACCTGTGTATTACATGGGTCTCTAACCGGTTTTTACTCATGGTCAATTGTATGTGCCATTATCAAGAGTTACAAGACGAGACGGTCTAAAAGTTGTTATACTAGATAGTAATGGCAATCTTTCAAATACAACATCAAATCTTGTATACAAAGAAGTATTTAGAGATTTGTAATAACAATTGTAGTTTTTTTTATCTTTTATGTATGATTTATTTAAATTGTTTGCATGTTTTATTATTATTTTCTCAACCCGTGTGTCACACGGGTATATAGACTAGTATTAAATAAATAATTAATTAAATAAATAACAAAACCCTCTCTAGTCTCTTCCATTACCCACCATCGTCTCCACTCCCAAACCCTAGTTCTACATTACCCACCATTGCCATCTCCACTCCCAAACCCTAGTTCTCCATCTCTCTCTTCCACCCTCAGCGACCATCACCACCATCCAGCGAACGACTGTTTGGGCTTGTTGCTTCCGTCGATTTAGTAGCTTTTCCAACTCTTTTTCCTGTTCTTGGCCCTTGTCTTTGCAGCCCAGGTTCAGTCCCAACGGCTCTAATGCCGCCAGAACAATTCAAAAATGATACAACAATGATAACATCGGTTTGTATTTAGGCATCGATGCCGCAACGATAACAGGGAATTGGTGAACCGATTTGGGTACCGATTTGGGCTTGTTGCTTCCGTCGATTTGTGTTTGGATTTGACAGCATCAGGCGATTTGGGTTTGTATACACAATCCAGCAGGTGGTGGTTGATTTGATTTAGGTATGTAGTGTTTGATTCCCCCCTTTTTTTCTTTGCTAGCGATAGTTACTGATCAAAGTTATTAATGGGTGAAATCTTGATTTAAACTTCTAAATCAGTTCCAACACCATCTTCAAAGCTTCCACGTCTTTTGGATTACCCTCCAATAATCTCATATAAACAATGGTGTAATGAAGTCAAATTCAAGCAATATTGGGCATGAATATGGGCCTGATGGTGTAGGATTGAATGTTGATGAGAGTTAATCTAATGGTACAGAGGAACATCAAGTTTGATGGGTTATGAAGGTCAATTACTTTACAACATTAGGCTTGGATCTGGGAACGAATAGGAAACAGAGTGATGTTGCACCCTGACCAGATCCACATAGTCTATGATTTTTTTACTTTTAACTAAATTACACAATAGCCCTTAACTATTAAATCATTTTACTAATTTACATTATTAGTCCTTTATAAAAAATTTAACAGAGTTAGTGAAAATAATTCAAATGGTTATGAAAAATAAAAATCAGGACACAGACTGTTAAAAAAAAGAGAGCAGAAACTCAGATAGTTTAAACTGACAAATCTTAGAGACTCAAATAGTTATTTACTCTATTAACAAAATAAGTAATAAGCCAATATGTGGAAAAATAAATAAAAAATAAACAATGTATTTCAATCGCAAACCGGTTACAAACAAAATAAATTAAAAATAGAAGTGTTATCTACTCGCAAAAATTATAAAATAAAAAATTAAATATAAATAGCGATACCAAGCGGTCGTAAATATGTGAAAAAAATAAACTAAAAATAAAAATATATTTTGGATTTACACGGATCGCCAATTTATGTAAAATATTAAAATTAAAGTATTATTTGATCGCGTTGAAGCAATGTAACAACTTGTGTCTCTAAAACTCCCATCTAAATTTACACACTTTTACCCGGTTATTTGAGAACATATTGAGATTTTCTGATCATGACACCACAAGTGCTTCTAGCTCTGATAATAAAGCAGATGATGGTGGTACTGATAATGATGATGGTAATGAGGCTGATAATGGAAATGATGGTGATAGTGGTCATGCTGCTGCTAGAAATGATGAAAACCCAAATTTTCACGAGGAGGTAGTCTTTGAGCATGAAGAATTGCATATTACTTAAGCTCTCCATCTCCTCACACATCTCCATATGCTGAAAGAGTACCATCCCCACCACCAAGCACTTCAGAAACTACGCCTTCTTGGGCGTTGGTCTTACAAGAAGTTGAGGGGTTAACCTCACTGGCTACTTCCTTAACTACAACAGTTCAAGACAAAGCTAAAGAGATTCAACGGCTCAACTTAAAGAACAAGAAGCATACACATTCTCAACCTTCTTCGTCCAAGCCATTTAAAAGATTTCTGTGAGGCCCTTCAAAGCCCTCTTACAAGAACTTTAGAGTGTCTTCAAGCTCTTTTGATTCAAAAGATGCCGGAAGATAGGGGGAAAAGACGAATGAAGAAAATCTTGATGCTGAGAATGAAGAAGAAAATCTTGATGCTGATTATGGTCTTTTACCTAACCATCAACGATCTTTAATTACTCCTGGCCCTATAACAAACGTAAGTGAGCCTAATGTTGAAACTGATGAACATTCTAATGTATCTATTAATGTTTCAGTAATATATATGAGTAAAGGAATAGCAATTGAGGAGGATAAAGAAATCTGGTTCATATTCCAACTCAAATTGATGATACCTCTGAAGTTGACAAAGCACTCGAAGAGGAGCTATTTAGAAGAACTATTCTAGAGATGCAAACTCAAGCTTATTTTCAAGATATGGAAGAGCAAGTGCAAATTGAAGAAAGCATGGCAAAGTTTGCAGCCTCTTGGTTGGCATCAATTCTTGATGAAGAATTAAAAGAAAAGTTCTTCAAAGAATACAACAAGAACAAGACGCAAAGAACATCAAGAGGGTTTATTTAAAGAGGAAGCATGCAAAGAAGAATGCTTCGGAGAAAATACAACCTACTCAGGAGGCAACTCCTTATGAAAATGAATTAAAGGAAGCTACTCCTGAGATTATTCAAGAGTCTGAAGCTCTCTTACAGCAGCAAGTTTTTGAAACTCCAACTCCTTCTTCACAAGCAAGAGATTCTCCCATTCCTTTATCAATGAAGAAGTCTATTGCTAGAAGAAAATTTACAAGAAGTGAAGAAATAATCTCTCCAGAAGTAAAGAAATACAAGGAGTTGTTTAACCATATAGATCTTGACAACGAGGATATGGATGAGAGATGTATTGAGAATATGGTGTACTTGTTTAAGCATGGGCGCACAAATGGAAGTATATTTTCTTAATGACTGACAAAGCCATCAATCAGAATGTGAAGAGCATCAAGTCTAAGATGTCTAAAGAAGAATTAGAAAGACACAGATTGGTATTTTGGTTGAAGGCTAATGATTTTAAAAACAGGCAAGTAAAGAATATGAAGATTGAGACTTTGAAAGGTCATGTAGAAAGAATGAAAAGAGAAAAGATTGCTGCATAACAAGCTACCATTGAGAAAGGAAAAGCTCAGAAAAGGCTACTCAATCTGATATTGGTGTAGAACAAGGACATGTTGATAGTCAAACTAGTAATGAAGAAGCTAAAGGAGAAAAGGAAAAGAACTTGTTAAGGATATAAAGAAGAACTGATTCGAAAAAAAACTCAATAGATGTTCTAAAGAAATTGATGAATAAGTTAAAAGAATCTAAAGTTGAGAAAGAAAAGGAAAAGTCTAATGTTGAAAAGACAAAGGATAAAAATGTGAATCTGAATCTGAAGAAAGAAAGAAGTTGTTGGAAGGTTTTTATAACCTTGGTTTTAATTTTACTGTGGTTGGCAATTGTTCTATGGTTGACATGATGTGCAAAATGAAGCTTTTAAAGCCAAGCTAAAAGAATTAGAATCTCGTAGAAGACCTGCTTGAGTACTAAAGAAGTAGACGAGGCTTCTAAAGAGATTTACACACCTGCATCAACTTTTGCTTCTAAAAAGAAAGTGACCGGGGAAGAACGAGTATATTGCATTAAGAACCCTAGTTCATTGCCACAAGAAACTGAAAGAATTGTGGAAAGCTTTGATATTGAATTAGAGAACTTCACCAAAGAAACTCTTAGGGAAAGAATAACAAGCTCGAGGTATGATGGTTTTAAGGATCTCTATGTTATCATAAGAACTAGAGGGAAAAAGCAATACTTCAGAAATTGGCATGATATAATGAGATTACCACTTGCTGATCTGAAGGTTCTGTCAAAATTAAAGATAATCACAACATTGCCCTATGGATAAGACTTCGAAAATTTAAAAAGAAGACCGAGTAGATTTTCTTATTCTCATGAAGCTTCTGGCTCAAGACTAAGGTCTATAGCAAATGCTCCAAAAGCTATATTACCCAAATACAATGATATAATGGAAAGAAATACCATAGAAAGAGGGAACCAAGAACCCATTAGAGTATATGATGTTCTTGAGTTAAGATGGCTAACCTCTGAAGACATTTGTATGATTGAAAGCATGAAGATAGAACACAACCGAAGAGATGAGGTTGATGTTCAGGAGTGCTATAAAATGATCAAAAATCTTCCCAATATGAGAAGAGGATAAGTGTAACGAACCAACTTTCGAGTTCATTTTATAATATGGAAATCATATTATAAGGGCGTAAAATGAATGTTGAAGGTTTGTTTTAAAAAACTGATTTTATCAAGTTTGGGAGCAAGGAGTTAACGTTGAAACTACAAGGGCAAAAAGCTTGATTTTCGTGGTTGCATGCTTGAGATAGAGAAGAGAGGAGAAAGAAGTGGTTATACAGAAGAGAGGAGAAAGAAGTGGTAATAAAAAAAGCTTGATTTTCGTGGTTGCATGCTTCAAATTGAAGTTTTTAGTGTGCACATCTCGTTCATATAATCAAGTAAGTCTCTCTTCTTCTCTTGAATCCACCATCTATGGTGTTCTTTGTGAAATTTAGGGAAAATCAAGCTAGGGGCTGTTTTGGGTGGTTGAAATGGTTAATAACTTGATAAAAGTTATGATCAAGCTTGATTAATGATAAAGGATAGTAGATAACATCCTCTTGTTATCTAATTTGAAATTATAAAAGTTAGGGTTCTTGAGGGTGATTTGATGGTTTTCAATTTGGTGATGTTTAAATGATAAATTAGGGGTTGGTAAGTGTTTATGGAGTTCATCCCTAAACAAATTGTTGATCTAAGAATTTGAGGATTTTGGTGAAAGATGAATTTTACTCAAATGGTTCAAATGGATTGATTGAATTGACCTTTAATGATTGATGATGTTTTTGGGAGGTTGAGGTTTGAATTAAGTTGAATAGACCATTTCGGTCGTAGGTGTTGAATAATAATTCATAAGTATGTATGCTTGACTCGGTTGGTGTTTTCATTAGGATGTTAGATTACTAAAAAATTGGTGTAAATTGTTTACGTAATCGGAGTGCTAAGGTTGAAGATCAACCAGGTTCATCTAGCATCAAAAGTGAGTGTTTTACATTTACTTAGTAATTAATAGTTGGTTAGTTCATATGTGTTGTATGACTATATGCCTCAGTGGTGTAAGAAAGCCGAGAGAGGGAGAAAAACCGCCAATGTGGCCATAATCATATTTATAAATGTCAATAATTGTTTTCACTCTAAAACATATTACATTAATTATATTCTATGTTTTGTGTAGGAAAAGAAATTAAACGACCAGTCACTTAGATGGAAGTATTATGGGCCGCTTTAGTGTCCCAGTGATAGATAATTTGTTCTTACTCTGGTTATATTACATACACGATAGATACATTTTCCTATGTATGTGATTTAGTTGGTAATTATCTTTTTTGAAATTTAAAACTACAAGTGAGAATCAAGCTCATTTTATATATATCATCACCCACACCATATGTATGTGTATGTGAATATGTGTTTATCTATTATCTATTATTTATTATTATTAATGTGTATGCATGTATGTATATGTGTATGTGAACGTTTGTATGTGTATTTGTGTATGTATAGGCATGTTTGTTTGCGTATGTGTGTTTGTGTATGTGTGCATGTATATATATACACATGTATGTATATATATGTGTATGTCTGTATGTGTATGTGTATGTGTATGTGTATGTGTATGTGTATGTGTATGTGTATGTGTATGTATGTGAATGTGTGTTTATCTATTTTTGTTATTTATTTATTATTAATGTGTATTTGTGTATGTTTAGGTATTATGCATTATCAGTTTAGTAATTATTATGTATGTTTTAGGTATGAGAATTTATACAACAACAAGTGAGGGATGACGTGAAACGACAAAAGGAAAAGATATATTGAGAAATGAAGAAAGAGGTGTATCGACAAAGGATAGAGATGCAAAGACAAGTGAGGGAGAAATACAAAGACAAATGGCCGAGTACATGAAACAAATTGTAATTCTTCCGACAATCGACCATCAATAATATATACTATGTTTGTCTTTGTAGTTGAACTTTTAACATGCTTGGATATTGTAAAGGATGATTGTATTAGAATTACCAACTATATTGGGTTTTGGAAAAATGATTTGTAGTGGATTTTTTCCGTGTTTTTTTTTAATAA
Organism: Smallanthus sonchifolius; assembly: GCA_023525975.1. Taxonomy (NCBI): domain Eukaryota; kingdom Viridiplantae; phylum Streptophyta; class Magnoliopsida; order Asterales; family Asteraceae; genus Smallanthus; species Smallanthus sonchifolius. The sequence continues at coordinate 68,123,660 of CM042033.1, read as the reverse complement.
AATTTGTTTTTGTCGGAAAATGAATTTTTTTTTTATTTCGAAAACTTATTGGAAAGTTATCGGAAGAATAAAAATATTTTTTTCGGAAGATTATCGGAAAATAAATGAAAAAAATAAATAAAAGTAATATTTTTTTATCAAGAAAGTTGTTAGAAAAATTTAAAACAAAAACAAAAAATAAATATTTTTGTCAAAAAGTTGTCGGAAAAATTAAAAAAAAAAATCAAGCCCAAAACTTTCAACGGAAAATTGTCGGAAATTATCGTTGTCATAATATTTTGACAGAAGATGGTCAGAACTATTTCCCCAAGGGCTACTTCCGACAAAGTCTTTTTTGTCGGAATTTTGTTGGAACTGACGTTTTTGGACGACTTTCTTATAAAAATGCTCGTCGGAAACCCCATGATTTCTAATAGTACCTAAAACCGGTTTCTATTTCTTAGATATCTTTTTGAGGTATAGAACTAGTAATTATGCCCCAGCGTGTTACGGCAAGTATAACTCTATATCAAACAAGAAACCCATTAATTCGTTAAACAATTTAAATCAAAGTAAATGCAATAGGGCTATCCGATGACATTAACGTCGTCAAATCACCCTATACCGACGACATGTCGTCTGGATAGGTAGACATTATTTCGTGTGTATAAGGTCGTAACCTTGTAGTGGTGGTTAAGTACATAATTAAGCCCCGGGCGATACTGCGCGTTTGCGAACCTTGTTTCGCGTGTTGTTGCGGGGACAGTAACACCGTTAAGTACATAGAAGAAAAGTATGGAGTTGCAGTGGTTCAGTATAGATAGAAAAGAGTATTACGTCTAGCACGATACAAGAAAAAAAATAGTTTTTAACGATGGGGTATTAACCTGAGTCAAGAAGCAAGGCAAACCAAACGTAAATCATTGGGTTAAAGTAGGGCTGACATAACATGTCAGACACGACACGATACGACACGATTACCTGTTGTGTTCAAAACGAACATGACACGATAACTAATCTTGTCATTTTTTTCCAAACACGAACACGACCTGTTTAGAAACATGTTACCTGTTAAGGGACCTGTTTAGAAAAATGTCAAAACTTCATAAAATTTTAAAAAGTCGAATCATAACATCTATTAACATAATATATCATAAACTTTTTTAAAACAAAACCCATAAAATTCAAATCAAAATATCCATCAAATAAATTAAGAGTAAAATATAAAACATCCATTGGGCTTAGGCTGGGCCTAGAATCTAGATGCAAATAGGATGTTAAGTGTTAACATGTCACTAACGGGTCTTAATAGGTTAACATGTCTTTAACCTGTTTAGACACGAATTTAACCATGTCTTAACGTGTCGACCTGTTTAAGACACGAAACATGTTAAGGTCAAACACGGGACATGTTAATTACGTGTCGTGTCGTGTCGTGTTAACAGGTTCGTGTCAAAAATTGTCAGCCGTAGGTTAAAGCCCACTTCCTTATTTGTTTCGGTTTTTATATATTAAAAAAACTTTGAAATCAAAAAGAAAATAAATGACGCAAGCTTTATGAGCTTGTACTTAAAGTTGTTTATGTTGTAAAAAAGCAAAAGTAAACTTCCCTCACAATCAAACTTTGCCTTTTAAATATATATATATATATATATATATATATATATATATATATATATATATACTAGTTTATATGCTCGTGTGACACACGGGTTGAGAAAATAATAATAAAACATGCAATCAATTTAAATAAATCATACATAAAAGATAAAAAAAAAACTACAATAGTTATTACAAATCTCTAAATACTTCTTTGTATACAACATTTGATGTTGTATTTGAAAGACTATCATTACTATCTAGTATAACAACTTTTATGCAGTTTCGTCTTGTAACTCTTGATAATGCCAAATACAATTGACCATGAGTAAAAATTGGTCCTTTCAAAAACAAACCTACTGTTGATAGTGATTGTCCTTGACTCTTGTTTATGGTCATTGCAAAACATACTGCAAGTGAGAATTGTCTTCTCTGTGTTTTTTAACCAGACTACTCCTATCACTCCCTCACCACCGGTAGGTATGTTGAATATTTTAGTGTAATTGGATTGACTTGTTGATCAAGGTGAATCATAATGTGAATCAAACAAGTTAGGAGGTGCGGAATGCGCACTTATTTGAGTATATTATGATTTTAAGTATTTAGTAACCTCATTTGTTCTTAGGTGCGAAACCCTTAAGTAATGGGTTCCAAGAGGGCAACGCCCCCTTGGCAAAGGTCCGGGGGCAGCGCCCCTGGGAGCAGGGTCCAAAGGGCGGCAGCCCCTTGCTGGGGTCGAAAACAGTTAAAACTAGTCAACCAGACTAACTTGTTAATCCTGAGTAGTTTTACTCCTCCGGAGTAGCTAGATTTACTCATCCGGAGTAGTTTTGGTCCTACGGAGTAGATTTGGTCATCCGGATCAAAATGGTACTACGGAGTAAACTGGGCAGTTAATTTCCAAACTGTTTTTAAATTTTAAAAATAACTGCTTGATGGCAGTTACTGATTGCCCAAATAACAATACGATGTTTTGGTCATATATCTGGTTCACATGAAAATCATCAGATTTTCATACTCTTGTTCTATAGTTTCTCTTGCGTTTTATCCGATTGAGAAATTCGAGAGAACCGTCGAATTGTTTCAATCTGAAAGTGATCTATACGACTCACAGAGAATCCGGAATTTCTATACATGGAGTATTATATGTAGTGTTTTTAATATTCAATATCAATTTACCAGATACAAAATTTGTTTTGTTGCAACTATGATAATAAATAATTTACCATAAACTTTGGTTTTATTAAATCTAAAATGGTGGTGGTTTTTATTGGTTTTAGAAATTAGGGCCTTGTTTTAAAAGGATTTGATTTTTGATTTAAGGGGTTTTGATCTAGGGTTTTAGATTTATGAGCAATCCGAGCTTACACATTTTGGGTTTTAAATTTGTGAAGATTGAAGAACAACATGATTTTAGAGGGTTCGGTCAATGTTCATTAACATTTTCTGTTTGCTTAGCCGCAAAAAGTCAGGAAAACAACATAAAAAATAATAATAATAAACCAACTCTCTAAATATTAATAATAAAAAACAACCAATAAGAATAATCCATATTGGTGACATGTTAGAATGTACATCTGAGGAAAAATGGTCCATGTTGTCGTGTTGAATATTAAAATTACCTAAATCTTCATTTGATCGAGAAATATACTTTGTAGTCATTAGAAAAAAAAATGTAAGTTGATTGATTTTAAGAAATAGAAACGAACAAAAAAATTGTCCATCGTTTTTTTTTTTCCATTTCTTCTGTTAATGAACAACAGAGATTTAAGCAAGAACTCCTTGATTAGCTATGAACTCTCGTTTTCCCCCCTTTCTATACTACTCTTACCAACCCTCAAGAGATTATAACTAACTAATCTCACTGATTACTCAAAGTTACAAAACAGACCCCAAACTATGAGTAAGTTGACATTTTAAAATCAAAATTTAATTAACCAATTTGTGACCAAACTCAATAAAAGACTCATTGACCACCTGATGCATTGACATGATGCACTACCAACTTTCACAATCTCTACTTTAGTGCAAGGTTAATTCATCAACCATTTCCAACTCTAAAAGACACTTCTCAACCTTTGTTCTCAACCTTTGTGCTTGCAGCTACACTATCACTTGTATCCACCTCCTCTACTTTAACTTCATTGGAATTTACTATGTCTCGGATGAAATGTAGCTTTACATAAATGTGTTCGGTTCGTTCATGGTACAATTGGTTCTTAGAAAGTTGCACTGCTCCTTGGTTATCACATAGAACCACTGCATCAACACCTTTAATACCTGGTTTAGAGGCAAACCCTTTTAACCAAATGGCTTCTTTGATAGCTTCGGTTAAAGCAATGTACTCTGACTCAGTTGCTGACATAACTACCACTTTCTGCAATGTAGATCTTCAGCTCACAAGACTTTCCATTACTTTGAAAGTATAATCTAAAATAGATCTTCCTCTGTCCAAATCTTTAGCAAAGTCTGCATCTACATATCCAAGAACCGATGGACCTTCATAGCCACCGTTATCAAACCCCAAACCATAATTTCCGGTACCATTCAAATACATAAAAATCCATTTTACAACCTCCTAATGTTGCTTTCAAGGATTAGAAATGTATCTACTCACAAGACTGACAACATACACTATGTCTGGTCGAGAGCACACCATGATTAGAAATGTATCTACTCACAACACTAACAACATACACTATGTCTGGCCATTAAGTACATTAGGCTTTCGGCCAACTGCACTTGCATATGGTATGTTCTCCATCTTCTTTACCTTATCATAAGTCTTAGGACAAAAATTAGTATTTGGTACTTTCAAGGGTTGTGACATAGGAGTCACAACTGCCTTAGCATTCTCCATGGAAAAATTATTTAATACCTTTTTTTTTCTGAATAAGACTTCTAAGACAATAATAGTTTACCTTGCTCTCTGTCTCTGAAAATCTCCGTACCCAAAATCTATTTGGCACCTAACTCCTTCATTTCAAACTCTTTCATTAACGACTATTTAGTAATTATAATCTGCTCTTTATCAATGCAAGCCACTAACATATCATCTGCATATAACAAAAGATATACATACTTATCTTTTTCATATTCTCTGTAGTAAACACAATGATCATAACTACTCCTCCCAAAACCAATATTCGACATATATTCATCAAATCTGCTATACCATTGCCTAGGAAATTGTTTCAAACCATATAGAGATTTTTCTAATAAGCACACTTTATTTTCCTGCCCTTCAACTTTAAAATTGATTGGTTGTTTCATATATATATATATATATATATATATATATATATATATATATATATATATATATTCTTCCAAATCTCCATGAAGGAAAGTAACCTTTACATCAATTTGCTCCAATTCCATATTCTTTAATGAAGTAAGTGCCAAAACAACCCTCCATGAAGTATTTTCACCATAAGTGAAAAAATCTCATTATAGTCTATCCCACCCCTTTGGGTAAAGCCTTTAGCCACTAACCTGGCTTTAAACCTTGGCAAATTAACTCACCGGATTCCTTCTTTCAGTTTAAAAATCTACTTGCAATCCACAAGTCTCTGATTTTTTGGTTTATCTACCAAGACCTAAGTTTCATTCTTGTGTATTGATTCCATCTCCTCCTCCATAGCCTTAATCCAAAACTGTTTATTCGCTAAATTAACATCATTTGATAAGGTTAAAGGTTCACTATTGTCTTCCAGAAGTGCACATGTGAAGAAGCTGATTTTTTGGTTCGCTACCGATGACTTTTCATAATTTTTTTATTTAAACCCTTGATCTTTGGGTTAAATGTACATACAACCCTTTGAGTTTTATTTCTTGCATAATTGGGACAATATTTTGACGGGTGTTACACATCCTTGTACATCACATCTTCTTGAAAGATAACATCTCTGCTCACTATGATCTTTGGACTTATATCATCAGGCCTCCACAACCTATAGGTTTTAACCCCATCAGGATAACCCACAAAAATACACATTTGTGCCCTTGGCTCCAACTTTCCTTGATTCACAGGTGCATAAGCTATTGAATGAAATCTTTTCAAATGATTATAAGTTGGAACCTTCCCTAACCACATTTCCATAGGTGTTTTCATCTCAATTGAAGATGATGGAGACATATAACATAGGATGATGTTGCCACATCCTCAGCCTAAAAACTCTTATGCAACCCTAAACTAGACAATATACACCTGACTTTATTCATCAAAGTCCTTTTCGTTCTCTCTGTAAGGCCATTTTATTGGGTGTACCTAGGACTGTAAGATGTCTTACAGTTCCATTCTCCTTATAAAACAGATCAAACTTCTTATTACAGAACTCCAACCCATTATGAGACCTAATCTTCTTTACCTTCTTTCTAGTTTAGTTTTCAACTAAAGCCTTCCAAACCTTTCATACTTGTGTTTTAATGCATACACCCATACTCTCCTAGATTAGTCATTAATGATGGACATGAAGTACTTATCACCTCCCAAAGAAGATGTTCTAGCAGACCCCCATAGATCAGTGTGTATGTATTCTAGAATGCCTTTTGTAGAATGAGTCACTTTCCAAATCTCACCAAATGATCTTTTCCCATGATGCAATGTTCATAAAACCCAGTTTCTAGATTCTTTAAGTCCTTAAAAACTTGCTTCTTATTCAACTTAATGAGGCCTTAATTTCTTAAAAACTTGCTTCTTATTCAACTTAATGAGGCCTTAATTTCTAATGTGTCCCATTCTACTATGCTACAGAATAGCTGAATTGTCAAGCCTCTCTTTCGCAACAGACAAGGACCCTTGTAACACATTTCCATCAAAAACACAAATGTTTTTACCTTTCCTAATCCTTGATAATACCACCATGGACCCATTTATTACCCTGACTTTTCATTTTTTAAACTTACATGATAACCAGAATTTTCTAAAGTACCAAGAGAGATAAAATTCCTGGTTAAAGCAGCGATATACCTCACATTTAGTAGCTTGAATTCAGCTCCACCTTCAAATTTCCAAACCACAATTCCATGGCCTTTTATTCTGTAAGGCCTATCATCACCCAACTGAACTATGCCTAGGTCTTGAGTCTGCAAATCTTGAAAGAACTCCTTATTGGGGCTCATGTGATAGGAACAACTTGAATCCATAAACCATTTCCCCTTGATTGTACCTTTAGATACTACAAGAACTTCAACAATTTATAGCCTTCCAAAGAATCATCAGCAGATGTTGATCCTTGATTGATTCTTCATTTTTTTTCATGTCAGGACAATCCTTCTTCAAATGCTTCTCTGAATTACAGACATAGCATTTTCTTTTGAACTTTAATTTGACCTGGTATGATTCTTTGGCTTAAAAATTCTTTGATCAGGTCTACCCCTCAACTACCGGTTTCTTTGGTAACATCAGATTCTCTTCCATACATCAGAGTATCTATGAAATGTTCGTAAGATTGAGGCAAAGAGGTCAGAAAAATAATTTCCTGATCTTCGTCTTCGAGTGTGACCTCAATATTCTCAAGATCCAACACAAGTTTACTGAATTCGTTTGTATGCTATGCAACTGATTTCTCATGAATCATCTGGAAAGTGTACAAGCACTTCTTGAGGTACAATCTATTTTCTATGGATTTCGTCGTGTATAATCCTTCCAATTTTGACCAAACACCAGCCGTTGTTGTCTCTTTCGATACTTCCCTTAATACTCGATCACCCAGACTGAGAATAATCGCACTATGTGCCTTTTCCATTATCTCTTTCTTCTTTTTATCGGTAAGGGATTCCGGTAAATGATCTTTTCTGGCAAGCACATCTTGATGGAGTAGAAGAGCACACATCTTCAATCTCCATAGCCTGATATCATTTGTTTCATCGAATTCCTCTAATTCGAATTTGGTGGACACCATTCTTGATTCTGCGATTAAAACCCAATCGTCACCTTCTCTGAATCGAGCCAATCACTCAGACTCTAATACCAATCGTAAATGACCACCAGAGAATTAAGCAAAAACTCCACTCAATTGATTAGTTATCAAAGTTTCAAAAATGGTTACAAATTGAAAGAAAGAATAATACAGTCTGAATACTCGTTTCCCCCCTTTCTATACTACTAATTAACAACCCTCAAGAGATTATAACTAACTAATCTCACCGATTACTCAAAGATACAAAACAGACCCCAAACTATGAGTAAGTTGACATTTTATGATCAAAGTTTCCAATTTATCGACCAAACTCACTTGAACAAAATAAAAGACTCATTGGCCCCCTGATGCATTACCATCCTTCACATCCTCTTAATGTGCAAAGTATTAACACAAGCATTAATGAATTAAAATCTTGAGATATTTTCACCTGCTAATAGGAAATCACAATAGAGTGTGCCATACTGCAGCCTACACTTATAAAGTGTCACTCACTTAGAGGTTACTTCTAAAATCAATCAACTTATATATTCTTTTAATCTCAAATGCTTAGAAATGAAAGTGTCACTCACTTAGAGGTTACTTCTAAAATCAATCAACTTATATATTCTTTTAATCTCAAATGCTTAGAAATGAACATTTCTTCAAACCATAGTCACATGATGCATGATTTTTTAGAACATTGTTAAAGTTCAACATAATTGGGAAATTGTAGTGTGTATATTTTAAGTCAAAAGTGAAAATAAGAAACTATTTTTACATTGTTAATGTAAAAAATATGTAACCCCTAAAATTTATAATTTATGTCCTCAGTTTACATATTTTTACATGACTCTTCAATTGTGAACTTGTTATCTATACAGGAAAAAAGAAAACCACGACACGGACTGTGATAATAGTAATTGTTGTTGTGACAATCATCGCGGTCATAACAATCGCTTCACTTTGTGTCTTCATGAGATTGAGAAAATAGAATAAGCAAACTCAGCCTCCACTCGCCCAGATGATTGAGTGTAAGTTCATGTTCCTAACTCAAAACTAATTCATAGATAAGACAAAAACGTAAGGATCAATTATGGCTTATATTATTACCAAGAAAATCTATAGCAGTATAATCACTATACTTTGCATGATAAAAACCATTTTTGGTTTCTATTGCTATAATATTATGTATTATACAAACACTCAGCTCCTAAAGCATTTTCTAACATCTCTCTTTCTCTCTACTAGCTGAAACTATTGATATTGGGATCCCTGAATCTTTGCAATACGAATTTAGTACGATGAAAGCTGCAACGGATGATTTTCTCAAGAAAATAAGCTTGGAGTAGGGGGGTTTGGAGCTGTTTACAAGGTAGACAACTTACTCTTGCTAGATGTTAAGTTCCAAAAATTAACAATCTACATATTATCTATCATATACGATAAATAGGGTAAACTTGGAGACAGTCGTGAAGTAGCAGTAAAGAGGTTAGCTAAAGATTCTGGACAAGGTGACTTAGAATTCAAGAATGAGGTTTTGCTAGTTGCAAAGCTTCAACATCGTAATTTGGTTAGGCTGCTTGGATTCAGCATAGAAGGAAGGGAACGACTTCTCATATATGAGTACTTACCAAATGGAAGTCTTGATAACCTTTTATTTGGTAAATTCCTAAGGGCATTCCTCTTTCTTAATTCCATAATTTGCATAGCAGAAAATGCATATATAACAAATACATTACAACTTTGGCGGGTGCATATTGTGTTTTAGCAAAAAGATTTGGTCAGTTTAGCAAGCAAGTAACAGCCTTGATTGGTTTACATTTGCTACTTAGGTCCTTTTAGGAAATTCTCTTTTATATAGAATCCCAAGGATTATTGAAATCAATCCATTCAATCAAGAACGATAAATTAAGAACAAGATTAAGATTAACCCTAAAACAACTTTTACAGATCACAAATAACATCTTAAACTTTGTATCCAAACTTGTATCACACAATCAAGAACAAGATGAAGATGAACTGTAAACTTTGTATCCAAACTTGTATCACACAAATTAAGGCCAACATTTTACAGATCACAAATAACATCATCCAAGTTCTTAGCACTTTCATAAAGGAAGAACTTAGAAAGTATGAGCAATTTAACATGGGGACCAAAGGGTTTGTAGGCCAATAATTTATATCCGGGTGTGCACAGAGTAGTGGCCCTCCTCATGATGTTGAGGGTTCGAGTAACATGGTAAACCATGTATGGTGTAGATTTAAGAGTAGGATTAGATGGGTGTGTGTTTTGCCGTTCTAAAAAAATAATAAGTAAATAAATAAATTAACATTGGTAGAAAATGATGGTTGGTTTTTTAAAATATTACTCATATACCACCATTTTCACTGGTGATGCTTGTAGATCCGATTAAACGTACGTATCTTGATTGGGAAAAGCGATACCATATCATCAATGGTGTTGCAAAGGGACTTTTATACCTTCATGAAGATTCTCGTCTAAGGATAATTCATCGTGATTTGAAAGCTAGTAATGTTCTATTAGATGCAGAAATGAACGCTAAAATTGCAGATCTTGGCATGGCAAGGTTGTTTAAACCCGAGGAAACTCAAGGAAACACAAATCGAATCGTTGGAACCTAGTAAGCTTCCTTTCTTTAGACATAATTATTTAGGACAGTATTAATAGAATTAGTTTAGTTATAATTCATGAACGAATTCAAAAACATTTTGTAACACATTATCTTTCATAAATTTCAATTTGATGTCACTACCAATTTGGTCATTACCTGTTTATGTGACTCAGAGTGTACACTGCATTCTTAAACTTTAATGTAGCTTTTGTTACCATCATATAACTGCATTCTTAAACTTTAATATAGTTTCTGTTACCACCATATATTTACAGAACCTAGCGATTTTTCTTTTTGTTTGAAAAGTATGATGTGCCATAAAAAAACATAATGCTTTGAGGTTTATACCTTTTACCAGCATGATGATGGCTTCTAAACGACATGACACAATACATATTTTTGTCATTAAGAAGTTTTCTTTGTGATTGACTAAGATTCTATTACTCAATTAATTTCAAGTCAATCAAGACATTCATGCAATTGATGACCTATTGTCATTCAATGCCTTCTTATAGTGATTATATGGCAACGCACCAGAATATGCCATGCACGGCCAATTCTCTGTAAAGTCGGATGTCTTTAGCTTTGGAGTGTTAGTATTAGAGATGGTAACCGGTAAAAAGAATCAATTTTTTCGGAATGGCGAGAACATCGAAGATCTTCTTAGCTTTGTAAGTATCCACATCATTTGTTAGAAAATAGTTTCCTCGCAAAAGTCAATGTTCAATGTAAACTTATTATTAATTTTAACTAGGCATGGGAAAGTTGGAAAAATGGGACAGGATTAGATATGATAGATCCCACATTGAAGACACGACCAGAGTCAATGCGCAACATCATTAAAAGTATTCACATTGGGTTATTATGTGTTCAAGAAAATGTTATTGATGGGCCAACCATGGCAATGGTAATTCTTATGCTTAACAGCATGTCTATCACGCTTCCAGTACCTACAGAACCTGCATTTTTCATGCAAACTAATGTTAGTACTGAAAAGCCACTGCTTCAAGAGTATAGTTCATCCACGGGACGTAGTGGTTTTGGAAACCCAAATATATCAAAAGCAAGGCCAAGATCCGTTGAAATGTCAATAAATGATGTTTCAATATCTGAGATCATTCCTAGATAGGTGTTTTGAATACACTTACATTTGTTGTTTTGCTTTTATGAAACTATATTATTTCATCATTGAACCATATATGTTGAACCTAATGAATAATGTGTAAAATTTAAATAAAAAATAAAAACCCTCCATGGTTGTATTATTAGAGCACTATCAATAGAGTGACGAGAAACTCACGAAGGCTAAGGCATATGTATACAAATAATTGGTCGAAGCTCTTTAGTGACTTCAACAATTGTTAGAACTTTGAAGAACTATTTCTTCACAAACTATCTTCTAATTTAAACTTTAATTAGAAAAATGCAAATAGAAGGAATTTTGTGTTTGCATAATAGTCTTGTATTTAAAAAGTAAAGTTGTTTTACCTTTTGAAAGACATGTTAAAATCAAGTCTAGCCTCCTTCCTTAGGACCTCACAATCAAGCAAGAAGAAATGAGCAAAGTAACAACAGTGGTTCTCCACTTGCATTAATGTTTGATTGCCTTACAACATATTTATGGTCCAATATTTGAATATTTGAGGGTGAAAGAAAGAGAAAACAATTTTGAAAGTCATAAACTTCCATTCCTATAACTAAAACAAGGAATGAAGTAACATCTCATATTATTGTTTAATCCACTCTCATGTCCTAAGAACATTTTTCTTTAACCATACAATATACTTGTAGCCAGTGGCGGTCTTTGGGTAAAGCAAGTAAATCGTTATCTTTCGGCCACCAAATTCTAAGGGCCTCAATTTTTAATTTTTTTTATATAAAAACTCATTTTAATTTATGTAAATCTGATTACTTTTTATATACAGTAGATCAAGCTATTTCTTTAATTAAAAGTAGATTTAATCAATTTAAAATTTTTGATAGTATTTTTGGTTTTCTATTTAGCATAAAGAAATTAAAATCATTCAATAATAACAGTTTAAAACAACATTGTATTGGATCTTGAAAAACTTTAAAACATGATGCTAGCTTAGATATCGATGTTCTAGATTTATTTCAATAACTAAAAATTTTAAGACATGTTATACATTTAGAATGCGACACACTTATTAATATACTTAATTATATTAAAAAGTTTAATTCTTTTTCAAATGCTTATATTGCCTGTAGAGTTAATTTTATTAACTATTCATGTACGGTTGCTTTCGTAGAAATAAACTTTTCCAAATTAAAATTATTTAAAAATTATTTAAGATCTACTATGTCACAAGAACGATTAAATGCGTGTCAATTGAAAGGAATTGTTAGAAGAATATGATTTGAAAATTTTTATTAAAGAGTTTGCTTCTAAAAAAGCTAGAAAAATAAATTTAATCTAAACATTTTATACAAGTAAAAAATTATTTAAAAAAATGAGAAATTTTTTTTAACTCCGCCAAATATAAACTTTTTAGTCTATTATTGCCGGTTCCAAGCCTGGATAAAGTAGGAGGGTTTATGACATGACCTTTGTTGAAAGGGGCCTCAAATTTTTAGTTCGCTTTAGGCCACCAATATGATTGAGCCGCCCCTGCTTGTAGCATAAAAAATATAAAACAAATGAAATTATGGGATAACCATGAATTTAGTCCAACAAAGAAAGGGAGAGATTGTCTCTCCTACTTTAGCCTTTCCATTTATGTAAGGTCTAGATTTGTAATCTAAATTCGTATAGATTTGTTTGATGAAAAATTTTGTAATAGATTGCTTAGGAATATCACGTAATCCAACATGAAGACCTAAGTTGCGGCCACCAATACAAGGAAACTTAGTACCAAAGATTGAAGTTGAAGACTATTGATACCGAAGTATTTAGTTAGTGCTAATGACTAAGCTGGTATCGACCACTACCGATGACCAACACCAATGCTACCGATGTACTCAATTGGTACCGATGATGAACAGGTTTGGTGTCGAAGAGTAAAATCCAGTTGGCACCAATGAACTTAGTCAAGTGTCGAAAAGGAAAATCGTTTGAACCGATCCCCACGGTTAATGCAAACGATATCGACGACTATGATTTATGAGATTTGCCCTAGTATCTCATAAAAAGGGTAAAATAGACTTTTCTAATAATTTGGTTGCAATAATTAGGTCATGGAGTCTATAAATATCATCCTCATCCTCCTTATGGAGTGTGTAAGTGTGTGAGGTAAACCCTAGTTCTCATGTAAGCAACCTCACCCCTTGGACGTGATCCAAGGGGTGGATGAGTGTTCCATCACTAAGATCATGATCTTAGATTATTCATTGTAAAATCTTCATCATACTTACATGAATAAAGAGTGGTTACAATTACATTCTTTGTGCTTTGGTGTTTTTATATGTTCTTATTTGATTATAATACTCATACACATCCATTTCAACATGCTCTTAATTCAAGATTACTTCTTTACTGAGACGCCTCAAAAATCGGGTTACCTCGTACGTTGGATTTACTCTTTAGCAACATAGTTCAGTAACTGAAAACATCATTGTATTGCAGCGGAAACATAGTTTATTGCAAACAAGTAGATACAATACAATATATATTGTATGTAACTACTTCTATATCGGAACTCAATCCTTTATCCAAGTAGCCTCCATCCTCTTGGTCCTTCTTGAGTTCCTCATATACACACTAAAACATGTCAGTTTATGCTGGTAAGTTTTATATTTGTCTTTAACTGAATCAAAATCCTGTATGCTTTAAAACATTTTCATAATACTTTAACTTTTAATATAACTTTATACTTTATAATCACCATTCCTTAATCCTTGTATTTCCACAGGATTCATACTTGTGCTTATAATGTTGGTAATATTCAATGAATCATTGCTCACAAGACTTTCTGAGTTTGAGTTAGAAACTCTAAACTCCTTATATTTTTACTTTCTTTTACTTGCATAGTTAATACCATACAGTATGTTACTAGGTAATATATCTAAATCTTACTTTACTTTTCTGTTATCATACATATAACTAAGTGGCAAGCCACACAGGCACTGTCGGTGGTCTCTCTTTAGGTGACAATCCAGAACTCATAGGTTTCAAACGTTGCCCCTTGGTCATAAGTATTGCCTTTCATGACCTCAACGAACCTTGTGCACGATGTTGAGACTTCGTGGATCCTAGCACCAACCTAAGATCGATGCTATGAAGATCTCACTTCCCTCAATGGCAACCATGAACATTACCAAGACAATCATGAACTCAGAGGTTTATGACGTTGCCACTCGATTATGAGTCTTTATTAGCCTTTATAGTAATCTTTTAAGTGGTCATCACTTAAACATAACACAGTACAGTGTAATCTTTTCTCTTGTCCCGTATAGGGATATATAAATCTTTACCTTGGCATACATGGCCAAGTTATATAGTTATTTGGTCAGACATGGAAAACCTTTCTTTTCATATACGAGCCCAAACATTTAAAATGTTTGAAAGTGGGCATCATGACGTTTTCATAAAATCTTTCTGTAGTACGTGTATTGGCTCAAAATGTTTAAAACATTGAAAACAAGAGCCTCATGATACTTACGTAAATTCTTTCACAATATGTATATCAGGCCAAAACATTAAAACGTTTAATAGTGGGCGTTATAGAACTCACCTTGTAATCTTCCCTCTTTCATGCAATATCTTTACGTTTATAATGGATCAACCTTCACTCAAGGACCTAGGCCATTATAACATTACTTAGATAAGTACATTTATCCTACTGGTATATAACTAAACCATAAAAGCTAGTTGAAACCTCACCTCGAAACTATCTACGGTTAGTTGCTGTCGAAATGCGGGGAACTTGACTCTCGTACGCGAACCGGGGCTTGGGATCACGTATCTAGAGGTTATGTGTGTGAATTTGATGGTGTTTGTGTGTGTGGAGGTGCACAAATGAAACTGCCATCGACCTTCTATTTACAGGAAAACTTTGGCTTCGTGACGAAGTGTTACCGTCCATGACAGTTTGTCACCGTCTCTCCGTAACAGAGTGTTACGCATGGTGACGGTTTGTCACCTACTTAGGGTCCGCAAGTCAGCTGCCACATGTTGGCTTCTAGTTGAGCAGTGTATTTTTATGGCGTGACGGTCCGTCATAGGGTTTCTACACGTTGATTTATGGTCATTAGTCAGCAGAGACGTGTCACCACCATCATAGTTTCCTTGTCGAACCTGTAACGAACCGTTATGTATGGTGTCTGTCCATTATGCATCGTGACGGACCGTTATGGTTCTATGACGGTCTGTCACTAGCGAGGCGCTTGTTGAACCAAGGTGTCTTTCGTTTGGTTAATTGTCGAAGGTATAATTGTTTTATCCACTATGGTTGGATTTAATTTATTGTTTATACGCGTGTAATCGGATCACTGGCGGGATCCAGGTTTAGAACCGTTAATTGTACCTTTTGCTTCCGCTGTCTAAATCTGATTTATTTATTTAAAAGGTTTAAATATATTTTGTTTTAAAAGTTAAAACCCGTACATGCATTCCAACATTTTCCAAATATTTCCTCTTTTGGTCCTTACGGTTTGGGCTAATGACTATTCTAGTTATTGGGGTATTTTTGTTTTCTAGTAACATTTAGTTGCTCGGATAACCCTGTCATTGCAATCATTTCCTTCAGAAGATGGAGTTTCTTCATTATACTACAAGAATAACGACGTATAGCAACGACTTTTTTAAGCCTATTGCAATGACAAGTTGTTGCTATAGGGTGAAAACACCTATAGCAACGACATGTCATTGCTATAGGGTTCGTGACTACATTTCCCTGCCAACAGATGTTTATGTCGTTGCTATAAGAGTCGTTGCTATATCTTAAACCTATTGCAACGACTAGTCGTTGCTATAGGCTAATCGTCAAACTAATTTTAATAAATAAAAAAAGGCATTATTTAATAATTTAAATAAAAACATTTTATCATTTTTTTTATTTTTAACCTATAGCAACAACTTGTCGTGACTATAGGTAAAATTAAAAAATATATATATTAAATTCTTTTTACCCTATAGCAACGACTAATCGTTGCGATAGGTCCAAAATAAAAAATTAATTTTTTTTATTTTAACTATAGCTACAAGATGTCGTTGCTATAGGTAAAAACAAAAAAAATATAATTTTTTATTTTGTACCTATCGCAACGACATGTTGTTGCAATAGGTCCATAATAAAAAAAGAAATCAAATTATTTTTTTTCCTGGGTACATATATATATATATATATATATATATATATATCAAATAATATAAATATCATACATATCAAACAAAATTTCTCAAAAATCAAAATATTTAAACGAAAATATTTGTTCAAATAGATCAAAACATCATTAGTTAATACACATTAAACGAAAATAGCTAATCACGTCGACCAAATTCTCGCCGCATGTCTTCTATTTGTTTTTTGAAAATCTTCTTCCATGTGACGCATTTGTTCCTCATGTTGTTGTTGGAGTTCTTGTTGTTGAAGTTGTTCTTTAAGTTGTTGTCAATGTCATTGTGAGTGGTCAAGGTAACTCTATAAACTAGTGCTTGTCTTTTTCCTACAACGACCAATACCCGTACATGCCCACACCCTTCACCTAAGGCTTCCTTCATAGCAGCAATCTCATCAAGTTGTGACAAATCACCTTAATGGCTTTCCGACATTCTCTTTGCCACATCTTTCATCTTTTCCTACATAAACAATTAAACGTGTCATTAAATGTTTTGCTAAAATTCATCAACATAACAACAATAAAACATATAACCAACTTGTTCAACTACAAATAACTAGTTTTATATCCGTCTTAGTCTGGGGTTTCCAAAATAATAAATTAAAATCTAATCAAAATATTCATAAAAGAAAAATTACTATCTGACTAGAAATTAACAAACGTAACTGGAATCACAAATTAAGAGGGTATTTAACCTATAGCAACGACTTGTCGTGGCTATAGGTTAAATTGATCTATTAGGCTTCTTTTTTTATTAATCAAGAATAAAAGAAAAGAAAAAAAATATGTATTTAACCTATAGCAACGACTTGTCGTGGCTATAGGTTAAATTATCTTTTAGGTTTATTTTTTTATTAAACAAGAAAAAAAGAAAAAATATATTTATTTAACCTATAGCAACAACTTGTCGTGGCTATAGGTTAAATTATCTTTTAGGTTTATTTTTTTATTAAACAAGAAAAAAAGAAAAAATATATTTATTTAACCTATAGCAACAACTTGTCGTGGCTATAGGTTAAATTATCTTTTAGGTTTATTTTTTTATTAATCAAGAATAAAAGAAAAGAAAAAAAATATGTATTTATTCTATAGCAACGACTTGTTGTGGCTATAGAGTTTCAAAATGAAGGCAAATTTTCCCACCACAAAAGGATATCAAAATCCTGGAAAAAACTATAGCAACGACATGTGGTTACTATATCCCTATTTATAGCAACGACAAAAGTCGTTGCTATAGGCGTCGTTGCTATAAGTACAAATTCTTATAGACTTGAATGTCCCAACAGGGTGCATTGATAAAAGCATAGAGTGGTTGGCCATTGGTATGGATATCAAGAATGACCTGATGGTAGGATATGTCTTCACCAATCTCGTCACAAACTGATGGCTCAATTTAACTCCTCTATGAAAGCTAAGAACTGTTAAGAATGAAGTGTTTCCATAATGATCAAAGTAAGCATGAAGTGGATGAGCAAGAAACCAAACAGTGGCATATGCAAATAAACAATAAGTACTGAAGCCGGATGCGGCTAAGTTTCTCCTCGCAGAAGCAAACTTTCGTGGGAAAGTTTTGTGTAGGATATCAGTGCAAGACATGTAGACACTGCGAGTATATTGAATCCCCAATTAACATGAGTGTAGACAATAAGAACTCGCAACTCCAGTAGAGCAGCTTGAATCAAAACATCACTTAACTCTGTGTTGGTTGTTAACACCAAATCAATGCATAACGGGCACGCAACATCGTGGTCATCATGTACTGGTGTTGACCACGACAAGCCATAGTTGGTTGTGATAAGACGTCTTTTTCCGAGAACGTGTCTGGAGGAGGGACAATAAGCTGAGACTTAGTGGCTAAACTATGAGTTATGTCTATTGATTGTGGTCGTATGGAAACTTCGTCATCAGGATAAGAGAGACGAGGTACGAATTTTCTGATTATTTAGGCTCAATATAATCAAATTTGAAAAGGAAAAAAAATGAGATAAATGTAAAATGACGTGTTTATCCCTAGCTCTTATTCCAAAATTCCATTGTTCTCTATATAACATAATTTAGCATTTTCAGATAACAAAAATTGAAAGTCTCAATCACTTGATAGGTAACTAAGCCTGTACTCCAGAATAATGTCTCTTCGCGTTATGTTTTCCTCATAGGGAATCCACGGCGTCTTGATAAAGTCGATCAACGAGCTTAGACTGCAACTGGTTCAGCAACCGCACAAGAAACATCATTTTTAACCTGCACAACGATGTGCATTGTTTTTTAATGTCGTGGGTAGAGGTAGCAAAGTGGGCAGATAAGACGGTTTCGGTTTGGGAAACCTGGTCAAAACAAGTAATTAAATGCATATCCAAACAGGTCGGGTCGGGTTGGGCTGTCCCATCGCTACTTTTTGTCTACTTTATAAATAACTAATGTATTAAATATGATTCTAAAACTATATTACTGACATAACAATATAAATTTATTTCAATAGAAAATCTAGGGCATGGGTGAGCATTTTTTACTCATTTGAGCCGTTTCATTTTTAAATACTTTTTTACATTTTACTCGTTTGACCTATTTTTAGAACAAATACAGCCCGGATTGACCCATTTTACTACTTTTTTACATTTTACGTTCCTGCATTTTAAAATTAAGTCTCTAATTTGGTTTTGAAACATTTCTTGCACCCAAAATACGTTATCTTAAGGATGAAGAGGTTACCTTGGCTGATTTGAACAGTTCATCGATTACTTCAGACAGGGTTGGATGGGCATGAACAGCATACTTGATGTCCTACATGAATAGAATATTACCAGTTTTAGTATTCAGGCATCATGAAGTAGATCTATAAAAAGAAAACAACGATAAAAAGTATCATCAAGTAGAAGTTACATCATGTGTTGTAAAAATCGCTAGGCGCTAGTCGGGCGGTGAGGTACCGACTAGCGATTAATCGGGATTCATCGGATTGGAATTTTTATATGTAATTTTCAGTTTTGTATATATATATATACACATTTTTATATGTGATTTTCAAAATTAGATATATATACACATTTTTATATGTAATTTCGAAATTATATATATACATACATTTTTATAAATCACCGGAATTTACAAGAATCTCGCCGGAATCTCGCCAGAAAAATGGGATGCCACCGATTAGGCCTAGGACCGATTTTGACCACCGTTGACCGATTAGCTCAAAATTCCTAGGTGATTGGCCGATTAGCGATTAATCGTGATTTTTGCAACACTGGTACATGATAAGAAGGTTTTATTGTACTACTAGTAAAGATTAAACTTTTTATTGTATGGGCTGTATGATAGCTTATAATTCTAAGAAGGGGTCATTAATTGCAAGTAATTAAGTTGAGATATTACCAACTTACAAGTATGATGGTTACGAAAGACGATTTACTATATGCTCACGTATTAGTATGATTAGATTAGAGGTGGCAAACTATTGGGTAACAAGTCAAAATGGATAATTTTATTTTACAGTTTGACCCACCAACACTCGTTAGCCTCACTTTTTTTAATTCAAATAATTTACATATTAAATAATCAATATGATTACGAAAACAATAATATTTATTCTTTTATGAATAAAGCAATCTGAGAGTGTGAGTTCATGTGCCTTGCAATACACTTTAGGCTCCTTTCAACCCGTTTGACCAATTAGTAAAGTTTTTTTAATTTGACCTATTGGAGATAGAATACAACTGGGTTGGGCTAACAGGTCAAAAGGAGTAATTTCACTATACCAGTTGGCCCACCAACACTCTGTCCTTGTTTTTTTTAAATATCATATTCATGTAATTATCATATTCAACATGATTACAACTGGAATTATCCCCCCCCCCCAACCACCACCACAACAATTTTTTGGTAAAAGGGTAATCATATGATTATCCTGGTATGATTGAAATGCCACTCCAATGGTAGATATAAATCCAAACCTGTATACGTGTTCCTAAAGCAATAGCATTTGATGCTTCGTGTATTAGATCTGCAGCATGCATGCCAAATATATGAACACCAAGGATCTCTCCATTATCTGGTCTATAAATCAACTGCAAGCAAAAAAGCAAAACAGCTTGAGCAAATTTGTAACCATTTTGAGAAAACAGGCTAGCCGGCTAGGAGTAAGTAATCTTACCATAAAACAAAAGGAAAACAAAAAAATTTAAATATATTTGTAAAATGTCTATTTAAACAATGTGTAATTAATTACCTTAGCAATCCCCTCTCCTTCATTTTCAGCAAGGGCTTTAGTGTTAGCCTTAAAGCTAGTCTTGGCAATACCGATTTCAAATCCTTCTTTCTCAGCTTTTTCTCTTGCTTGAGGCTGCAAATTTATAACTAAAACTGTTAAGAAAAGATTTCTGTTGTTATTACGGAATAAAAATAAACTATGTGACATTTTTATGAAAAATATATGCCCCGTGCTATCATCTTCCTTTCTTGAAATGAGGCAAACAAATATAAAAATAGAAAAAGATATTTCATTTGGCATGATAGATCGAGTCTTACTATATTTGGTTAACCTGTAACATACCTCGGTTAACCCAACCATGCTGATTTCAGGATGAGTAAAACATGCAGCTGGGATACTCAGATGATTTAGAACATGGTCTTTCCCAGAAACTTGTTCGACGACTATTTTACAAGCATAATTGTCAAGTCAGACAGGTGGCAATAAAATAGTACCAATGGGCTGATTAAACTAAACAAAATGGTCACCTGAAATGCCCTGGGCACTTGCTGCATGGGCAAGCATCATTTTTCCATTAGCATCACCAATGCAATACAAGTGAGGGACCTGATCACCAAAATTTAGGTCAAGGAAACATAAAATATTGAGTACAATGTATGTGCATGCTGAAATAGATAATGTTAGGTACCAATTCACCCTTTGAATCAATAACCCGCATGCGTTCATCAACGGGAATAAAACCACGTTGTGTTTCTACATTGACCTATAATGTGAAAACCAAATTAATTCAATGTTCTATAATCTTTATCTTATACATAAAAGCTTAGATGTAGTACTGATAGGTTCACTTACATTCTCCAAACCGAGCCCTTGTGTGAATGGGGCCCTTCCAGTTGCAATGAGGGCAGCATCTACCTGTAACAATAGGCAAAGCACAAAGGTAAGATGTATAAAGGGGGGGAGGATCAAATAAGAAGTTGTTTTCGGCTAAGAACTCTAAGAAGTGACAAAAACATTAAGAAACGATATCAAACGAACTCGGATTGAGCTCATTCCAGCGGCGTTGGAACCGTATCGTCGAACTCTACCATCTTAGCTTTTAGGGTTTAGCTTTTAGGGTTTAGATCTTAGCGTTGAATTTTAGGATTTTAACCTTAGGGTTTAGCTTTTAGGGTTTAGATTTTAGGGTTTAGGTTTTTTTTTGGGGGTGGGGGTGGGGGTTTAGGTTTTTGGGGGTGGGTGGGGGTGGGTTTAGGTTTTTGGGGGGGTGGGGTGGGGGGGGTTTAGGTTTTTGGGGGGTGGGGTGGTGGTTTTAGGCTTTTCAGGGTGGGGTTGGAGGGGGGTTTAGGTTGGTGGGGGTGCGGGTGGAGGGGGGTTTAGGTTTTTGGGTCCGGATTAGAGTTCGATGAGACGGTTCCAACGCCGCTCGAATGAGCTCAATCGGAGTTCGTTTGACCCACTTCTTAGCGTTTCTTAGCGAAAAAACACTTCTTAGCGGAACCTTCCCCTGTATAAAGGTATGTGACGGAACTACTTTGACTAGAGGATGGTAAAACACACCTCCAATGTATCTTTAGGTTCCTTTGTCTTTGCATCAATAAGCTCAATTGTTACAGGTTTACCATCCTTTGCTGGAGTGATCTGTCGATAAGTAAGGAGAACTTAACAAACATGAATATTGAGGCTTCCCTGAACCAACCAACCAACCAACGCCACCCCCCCCCCCCCCCTCCCCCCCAAAAAAAAACCAAAAAAAAGTTAATAATAATAATAGTTGCAGAAAAGGGATTAGGCTTGTAGGAACCTTGGTTGCAAATACACCAGTATGATAGTCAATCTTTCGAGGATTTATGAGAACCCTTTGAGCCAATTTTCCAATTTCAGGGTCGAATCCAGGCATTAACTGATCTAAAGCTTCTACAAATGTCACCTGTGACAATCAAAAGCTTTGTCATATAATTGCACCATTACTGCATATCATCTGAGTGAAGGGGAAAAAAACCCTTATTAAACAACACATAAATAATGCAACACCAGAACATATCAATGTTATCCACATACGGGTGTGGTTGTGTGGCAACAACTGAACCAGTGTCCTTTCTCTTAAGTTTAATAGATTATGAGATAGTACTAAATAGTTTACATAGTATGAAGTAAAATAGGAAGAGAAAATAGTAAGAAGGCGTGAAAGGAACAAAAAACTTTAATTCACAACAAATATGTTAAAAGAGGATTAGTACTGCCCACCTCACTTCCAAGTGCTGTATAAACATCACTGAATTCAAGACCAATGTAACCACTTCCAACTATAACTATCCACTCTGGTACTGTCTCTAGTTTTAGTGCATGGTCACTGGTTATTACGGTCTTACCTGCAAGTAGCTGATCAGTGACAATTATAAAAGTATTAATAGTTATTTTCTGCCTAAGATTCAGATGCTATTGCAAATAGGAAGCTGAGTGCCTATAGAACCAACGAGATAATCAAGTGAAACAAAAATGTATTAACCAACCTAGCAGGTAACTTGTTGGTACTTGTAAGTCATTTCTTACAATAAAAGAAAAAAGAACTGGAAGTGGCATTTATCAAGCTAGTTAATTAGCTACTCGTTTGCATTATCAGAATGCTCATTCAAAACTATAATTTTATTTTAGTTTCAAAACTTTTCCTTTATTTTTTTAGCTGAAAGTTATTGTAGCTCATATTACAACTAGAAGCTTTTGAGAAGATAAATGACAGAGAAACCACTAACCAGCACTTACCATCAACTTCAACTCCCTTTGGAACAAATGGTACTGATCCAGTAGCTATAATTATGTCTTTTGCAGTAATAACTGTCCCACTGCCCCCAACTTTTCCATATTTCACCTTTTGTGGACCCTGTAAATATATTCATAATAAATTGAACATAAGGGTATGCATGATCCAATGCAATTTAATGAAAATAAGACAAATGATATTTCTGATCCAAATCGCCAACAATATAGAACATACCACAACAGTGCCAACACCAGTCAATATGTCCACACCAAGAGATTTCAAAGAATTGGTTAAATTATTTCGAATTTTGGCGGCAAGATTTTCCGCGTGATCAGCTACCCCTTGTCTGTCATACCCAGCAGCTGCAACCTGCCAATGTTAATTATTATAGATTATGATATTCTAGTCAAGTACCAATGTTTGAGGACTAATTCTTAAATAGTTTCAGATAGTGCTTAATTCTTGAAAAATGCTCTATCTATATGAACCATTGCCCTGACATCGAATTCAATATGTCACTATGCAACATAAATGTTTGTCTAACATACTTTCTGACTGTTGACTCTAGCCTACAAATATTTCCTGAACTATGATAGCTAATATAACTTACCAGACAAGCTTCTTATTTGGTACCATTGAGTTTACAGCAAAAATAAAAAAGGTTCAGCATACTCTCCTATCACTTGTTTTACTGAGAGATGTTTAGTGCACACAAAATGATCTTGCTGCAAGTAGTATCACCTAACCAGTACTTATAGACCTCCCCATCTAAACAATAAAGATAGAAGCACTAGTTCAAACTAGACTACAAAAGGTCTAGCATATTTGAAGAAAACAAATAAACTTTAAAAAAAGGTATGAAGTGCACGAAGAACTTATCTGCAATACAAGAGACACGCAAAGGCAACATAAGAATATGCCAAATGTTAAATATAGACAGACATATATGAAAAAGAATCTGTACATATGCTATAGACTAGAAAAGATGTTTGTAAATTGTAACACGTTATAAATATACCTGTAAACCAAAAGACTTCATATGGTGTTCATTCTGAAGCTCCCGCATACGGCCACTGACAGCAAGAAGGGCTTTGGAAGGAACACAACCACGATTAACACACGTTCCACCAACCACATCACCTTCAATGATAGCAGTTTTCAACCCCTGTTGATGTCAAATTCATGTTCAATTAGACAAAAATGCAGGTTCAAACATTAAAATCTATTGGCATAGCCCTTTCATTGCTTTATTGAAAACTATACTACTATATACATTAGCATCCAATAGATACTCATGGAATTCAAGTTCACTGATTCAATGAATGTACTTCCCTAAATTGATCTGTTACTTAACATTCTCAATCTAGATAAAAACCTAAATCAAATCAACATCTGACTCTACTCCCAGTGAAAACATTTTAATATTTTATTTTCTCAAATATATATACCTAATAACTTAACTGTGCAAAAATAAATCGATAAATAAGTTGTTTGCAATTTGCATTACCTTTTCAACAGCATGAAGAGCAGCACCGTGGCCACCAACACCAGCTCCAATAATGACAAGATCATAATCAAAACCTTTAGACGGAGTTCCGTTGCCAGACAACGAAGCCGAGATCTTCATATTCTGGCGCAATTGCTTCAACAGAACTGCATTGCTAGACGATTTGCATCCAGAGAAGGCTTCTCTTCTGAGGCCACAAAACCGGAGCTGGCTAGGAGCAGAGTTGTTACGGAAGAAGAGGTCTGAAGAGGAGGAGGAGCCTGCTCCGTCGTAGGATCTGACGGTGATCGGAGAAGCCGAAGAAAGTGAGAGAGAAATTGCAGAATGCATTTTGAGTAGCTGAAAAGCAGAGAGAATAATGCTTAGGTTTTAGAGGAGAAATGGTAGATATATGGAGAAACGAGGGAGCTTCGAGACGTCCGCCGGAAGGGGGCGGAGTTATCAAAGGGAAGGAGACTGTTTGTTAGACTGTGGTCGTCCGTCACTGTCGTCCCTGATTTCCAGAGCGGTTGGGGGAGTTGAGCAACATCCAGTTTCTTTTTGGGCTATTTTCATGGGCTTCGAGAGTAATATAAATATAAACTATTGTGCGTTATATAAACTATTGTTCATTAGCCCTCGCGCTATACGGCTGGACAAGCATTAAGTCGGCTCGGTTTCGAACATAAAAACGTTGACAAAAAAATATCTAGCGACGGTATCTTTAGAAATCACGAAAAAAGGCATGTTGTATGAATGAAAAAAAAAACGAATAAAAAATCGTTTAACGAAAAGATAAAACCGTGTGAAACCGTCAATCAAAAAAAACCATAAAAATAAATACCGGTCAAAAAAAGTAATAAAGTATTAGATAAATAAATACTAAAATTAAAAAAACTACATGTGTTTTACATCGATCAATAACAATAAAAATAAATAGCAACGTGGGTTCCAATGATGTCGGTAACGGTACCGATGTTGTCTGTTAGTTATCGGTTCAGTTCGTGAATACACCGGGACTCGGTATAGTTTAGGATAGAAAAAAAAATTATTTGCGATGGTTTCGTCACACAAATGTTGTATGATATAACCCAAAAAATAAAGTCATGCTTTACATCGATCGAAAACCATAAAAACCGACACCGCTTGGACATCTCACGGTATTGGAATGGCAACGATATTGTTCGGTCATTATCGGTTCGGTTCGTCACGGTACTGGAACGGTAACGGTACTCGCTATAACATACGATATAAAAAATACTCAATTTTAAATACAAATCCGTTTTAAAAAAAATTATATCCGAATGTCAACAAAAGAAAATTAAAGACAGGTGCGTATTTCATTTTTTTTTAATTAACAAACTAAAGTTATTACAGAAACATAAAATAAGTAGGAAATTAAATGAGATAAAAGCTAGAAGGGGCTAAAATGAAAATTGAAAAAAAATATGTATAAATCTAGTATTCATATCATTCTTTTTAATATATCTACATCTATATCTATACTATATAATAAATAAAGGTTTTTCATGTCACGTGTCGTCTTCATATTTATTCTTATCATTTTTTTATCGTCTCTCTCTTATTAAATACACCTCTATCTTTTAATAATATTATATTTTTAAATAAAATACTAATTATACTAATAAAACACATTTATTTTAAATTATCCCTTGTTATAAAAAACTTTGAAATGTAATTATGTAACTATTATTTTCAATCAAATAGTAAACGAAAGTCAAATTACATTAAATAGTAATTAAGGTATTTTCAAAACCCAATTATATATTAGAGAGTAAATTACCGTTTGCGTCCCTGTGGTTTACACGATTTAACACAATGCGTCCCTAGCACGAATTTTTAATGCTTTGAGTACCTGTGGTATACAATCTGTAACACTCTGAGCCTCTGGGCCTAACTTCGTTAAAAAATTCCGTTAAGTTTAGTTTCGACAGGGGCAAGACTGATATTCACTCGAAACTACTAAGTTCACATGAAACTACTAAGTTTTTTATAACCCTAATTCTCACTCTGAGCCCCTGTGGCTATTTTAACTCACGCCCCCTATTGAAACTCGTCGTCCTCTCTTCGAAACTCGTCGTCCTCCCTCTTACAAGTCGTCCCCGACCTCTTCCTAGACAATGCCTCTTCGAGTGGATGCCATCATCGACAACCAGGCTGTCACAGGTACAATTTTTGACCAATTTTGTGTTTGATCATTTTTGTGTTAATAATCAGACATTCGATCGGTCCAATTTTTGACCATTTTTTTGTGTTTGAAGCCGGAATGCGGGTGCACGCGACCCCTACTCATCTTCTGGTGCGGGTAAGGGTCGTGTTGAAGTTCCTTTTCAACTGGGACTTCAACTTTCAGGTTGAATATGGCGGGGACGACATGTAGCATCGATTGGTTTTTTTTATTTTTGTCAAGTTAGTAGTTTCGATTGGTTTTTTTGGTCAAATTAGTAGTTTCGATTTGTTTTTTGCGTATGTATTTTGAATTGATTACTTGGTGATAATGTATTTTAGATTGGATTTTTAGTTATTTCGGGTGAAGTTAGTAGTTTCGTGTGAACATAGTAGTTTCGGGTGAATATCAGTTTTGCCCCTATCGAAACTAAATTTAACGGAATTTTTTAACGAAGTTAGGCCCAGGGGCTCAAAGTGTTACAGATTGTATACCACAGGTACTCAAAGCGTTAAAAATTCGTGTTATGGACGCATTGTGTTAAATCTTGTAAACCACAGGGACGCAAACGGTAATTTACTCTATATTAAATTTTACATATTTTGAATTTTGTTTTCTATCCTTAGTATATGTAATACATTTTACAACTGTAAAGTACATACATAAAGATTTAAGAATTTTATCTACTGATATTTTTCATCATGTGTGTAGACACGGGTTCTAAGCTAGTATGACATTATATGCTTAAATCATATATACTATTACAAATATAATCTCAATGTTTTATTAATAAAAGTCCATTTAATTTATGGAAACTTAAATTATGGTGTATTTTATAAGATCCATTCTTGAATTATTACTTTAACATTTGTTAATATTCATCATTCCCGGTATAATTTTGTTTGTTGAGTTGTCGTTGAAACGAACTTGTGTTTTATCTTTTAACTTTGATCTCTAAAGTTTGAAGGTCCTTAAGACAGTTGATGTACGACTCAATTGTAGTATGGACCCTAGAGCTCCTTTGCAATATTGTGTGGATCTTGAATTGTACTAGGGATTGACAATGTACTACTTGGTGTAGCATTGATCACGGTATTCCTTTTTTTTTACTCTTTGTGCATTATTATTAGTGTGTTTACCGTTATTTCAAGGTTGATCTGACTATTGACCTCAACATTTTTGTGCAAATTTTGAAGATCATTTTAAGCAATTTGATTGATTCAAGGATTTGAAGCAAAACTTACAAGCATATAAATATATATATATATATATATATATATATATATATATATATATATATATATATTTTGTTTGAACGGCAACACCTAGATATTCTAGGATAATTGAGTGTCTCCGGGGCAACACCTAGAATATCCAGGGCAGCCCACCACAGGAGGAACCCCCAACTGGGTAAACCCTCTGACCTGGCCACAGACCCTTTTTTTTTTGTTGTGGCTACTGTGGGAAGTCTTGGGGCTACCATTGCACCAAATGGCCAACGGTAGCATATAAATATATTTGAGTGGTATTTAACTTAATTGATAGAATTTTTATCATCAAGGAAATAGACAATCAATACCATGATGTATACACTAACAATGAACATGGTTCCAAGGATATCCAGGCAAGCAAGAAGATTTAAAGTTCTTAGAAAATATAGTTTAAATTAATGTAATGAACTATTTGATTAAGTCTTTGGAATCTTTTTAGAATGTTGAATGTTTAATTAGTAATGAAATGTATGATTTGTTTCTTATTGTTATAAATGTGACGAACAAACATATTTTTTTATATACAATAAATTGTTTTATAAAACTTTGGTTTAACTTATAAAAGATGGTGTTTTTTAAAAGTGTAGTCATTTTTAAGTGATATTAAAATGTAGTTCAAACACATATTATTCATCCTTAAATAGATGTATCTAGAATACCCAAGGAGTGTAGGCTTCTTGTTGAATTTGAGAGATCGAACTTTAACCGACAATTTTGCCAAGAAGTGTTACGGTTTGATCCATGGTTGAACCGATGTCGGTCGTGGTCCTTCTGTTCATTGTTTCTTCAAATTTGTTAAGTTTTTTGTTGTTCGATCTATATGTCCAAGACAGGACATATAACAATATGGCTATTAGTATATGATACTATAAGAGTCACATACTAATCAATATTATCTAGTACGCGTTTAATATGATTTAAACGTTAAACCACATCTATACTAGATGTATTACTATTTACTAAAATAATACATATGAACAATATAAATTAATAATATTGATTATTATAATTTATATTTATGATGAATTAATATAAAATATAAAAAGTTGATTTATATTTTATTGTAAGTAATTTTAATTGTTAGTTATTTGTGCATTAATCTAATTAGTTAATTAATAACTATGTAAGATTAATTAATCATAAGATATAATCTTATAACTCTAACTAAATGGTTTATGAAGTTAGTTGGTTTAAAAGGATTAGTTGAAAGAAAACTAACGTACAAGTCCTTATGCATAAAACACCACTCATTTACTTTTGCTATTTTATAGTGCTTTCCCTTCTCTCAAAATAGTCTCCACCAAAAAAGGATGGTGGCACCACCCTTTGTACACCTAGAATACTTCATATGTATTTAGACAAAGATAAGGTGGCGAGGTGGATGCAAATCTCAACTCCTATTGGTTCATTTAAGATTACACTAAATGAGTTGGCAACATATCTGTTCTTTTTTTTTACATTATAAATATACTAAATTAACTAAACTTTTTACATCACAATTTATTTTTTCTCTACTCTCTCAAATACTCAATTCTTTCTCTGCTCTCCCAAAATGGAATCATCATCTCGACCCAAAAAAACCAACCCCTACCAAAAGCATTGCATACAATCACAACAATAACCGCCACAACAATAACCAACTTAACCGTCACTACCCCAATTCAACTAACCATATTATCCACAATTCCAACACCAAATACCCCAATTCAACTAACGTACAACGAAGTTAGATCGCCGCAAGATCTACCAAATTTTGAAGACTACTGTCAACCCAACAACGACCAATCTGATTCAAGTGATGAAAATCAAGAATCAGAGGGAGAGATGTCACCCTCGCAAAAGAACGTCCATCAAGTATGTTCTAAGTGGAAGGATCTCAATTGTGTTCTCAAGAAATTCAACGACATATACAACAACAAGTAAATAAATTGGAAAAGCGGACAATCGGATTAAGATGTGATGAAGGCCACAATTACAGAATACAAGAAAACCATCTCACACAAAGGCTTTACTCACATGGCGGCGCGGGAAGTTATTCGCAATCCGTCGATGGGTAATGAATCACAATCGGCCAGAAGAACAAAGACGACTGAAGTAAGCCATTACACCATGACTTCGGAAGCTCAATTTTCCACACACCGATCTAAACACCGATGATGATGAAATGCACAACTATGAAGAGCCTCCAAGACCAAACCGAAAAGGCAAGAAACCGACGCCCTCATCATCGTCACAAGAAGATCTACTAAACACGGTAACCAAGTTCAACACCTTTTTTGAAACCGAAGCCAATCATAGAACTCGGATTCGAGACGAGAAGTTCCGTCTTATACAAGAGCAACAACAGGTTCGGGTTGGATTGATGCAAAAACAACAAGAAGCCTTGGATGAACAACAAAAACAAATGGGCTTGAATTTTCATCTAAAACCGCACGATCAGTATACCAGGGCGATGTTGAATCTAGTGCTATCACAGAAACGTGAAAATGACAGTACGTTATGGATGTGAGTTCTATTTATTAGTTTGTATTTTTATTGAAGTATTTTTTATTTTATCCTTGTATTTTATTTTTATTTTATAATTTTTAATTAATGAAATTTTCTTTTAACTATATGTTGTTTTTGTATTAATTTAGTTTTCAAAACAAATAGTTAAATAAGTTATTTAAGGTTTAAATTAATTAAAAAATTAAAATGATTTGAGAAAATGGGGAGAGTGTTTCCATCATTTTTAGGAAAATGGTGAGTCGGGGAGGAATGCTTATGTGGGGTGTGGGGGAAAAGGAGAATCACTCCTTGTGCCTTAATATATGTTCATCAATTAACTTCCATTTATTGATTTTTTGGAAATCTTTGTTGATGATTGGAGAATTTATGATATGAACACATACATAATTATCATTTCTATCACAAATCAGACGAATCAAGATGAGTGATTAGGTGCTTAAAGAGTCATTGATCTTCCACGATGATATTCACAAATCCTAATTTCACAAATTCCTAAGCTTTTAATCTCTTCCTCTCATATGTGTGAAGCCACCTAATCGACAGTCACAGACTCACGGTGCCTCACGAAGGAATCAAATAACTCACCAAAGGTAGACGCCGCACCCCGAAGCATCATCTCCCATCGGAGAACTCAAATCGAAGGCTAGATGGAGGGACGAGGGACTCATAATGGGGTTTTGATTTGGGCTAGATGGAGGGAAATCGATATTGGGTTTTCACCACAAATCTCTCATTCTATCTCTTGATTATCTCGATATCCCATTCCCATACAATCGATATGGGATTCCTAAGGTTGGTTTCCTAGATCTTACTCACCATCCCCATCACCTGTAAACCCTCAAATCAAAACCCAAACATGCAATTGATATCCTCATTAACCCCGACATTGAATTCCTTTTTGATTTTACATCAAGAAAATGTTGAAACATAAACCCAAACCTGCGGTGGACGAGTGACGATGTAGATGGTAGCAACCAAACCTACCGAATAGGACTTGGGTTTATATTCCTTTTAATATAGTAGCAACCAAGATCAGACATGGTTGTGGTGCTTTCATGGTGGTTGTGGCAAATTGCAGAATACATAGATGATGAAATCAGTCGGAATCGTGACTGAACAGAAATGAAATCCGTCGTAGGAGAGATGTCGACGGTCGCAATTTGGGAGAAGATCGGACGTGTCAGTGGCTGGATGATGAATAACTAGGGTTGGTAGTTTAGGTTTTTTTTTTTTAATAAGTAATTTACACAAATAGTCCTGTCACACCCCGCCCCAGGCACCCTCGACGCGTGCGACCATAATTGGTATCATCATTGAACTTTGATTTTAGAGATTTTATAAATACAGCAGAAATCTTTTTCAAAAGGATCGTTTCAACATTCTTTCAACCTCAAGGGTTGTATTTGTAAATATCAAAACTCAGTTGGAAGACAAAAGTTTTATATTTACTTTATAAATATAGGTATTTAAATACCCTTTTCATTTTGATTACAAATCAGTGTTTGAAATCAAATACATTTATAGCCACTGGAAATAGTACTACCCAGGGTTGATCAATCCCCTGGTTCTATCTCCCTTTTCTTTTCTTTAGGATTTTCTACACACGAGGCCTGAGAATCCAACGTGTATGTCTATCCTTTTCATAGGTCAGATCTGATGTCTGCCTCTCCCATTTTCTTTTCTTGTGTCAGATCTGATGTCTGCCCATACCCCTTTCTTATCTCAGTTTATTCGTTTCCTAAAAACATTTTGAAAATAAAACGTCAGCGCGAACGTCGGTGAATACAATTATCTTGACATTTAAAATCATTTTGGTACAAACAAGTATTAATTTCATAATTACAACTTTATGTTCAATCCACACATTCAGCAGGTCCTGTTCAATCGCACCACATTATACACTGGCGTCATGTCTTATAACAATGGACAGGTCTGCCTCCGAAGGTGTTATAAGACAAGCACCGGCCGCAATCCGGGAATTTCACCCGAGACCCGTGTATCCCTTGCAAGTTTTACGCATACCTATGGCCTAAATGATTTGTTCGTAGAAGAACATTGAGCATTATTCATTTAACCTTTATTTGGCCATTTTCGTAAATAAAATGTTTGGCACAAGTTTTCAGAGAGATAAGGTATTCAACTTGGTTTATAGGATTGAGACTCTAAGTTGAAAGCTTATAGACTATCTTCTTGACTTGATTTCTCTAGCGTACCAGCACCTCTACGAGCGTTTCTTGCTTAACCGGGCACTAGGAAGAGCGGGAATCGAACCGGGATCGTCGGGAGCAAGCTAGATGGTTTCTACAACAAGAAATGGAAGAGAGAGTTGATGTTGGTGTGAAGAATGGGAATGAAATCGACCATCTATTTATAGGGCAAGTTCTGAGACCGTGACGGACCGTTACGGGTGGTGACGGTTCGTCACCAAACTAGGGTTCGCGAGTCATCAGACACGTGTTGCCCTCTAGTCAATTTGAGTCGTGACGGTCCGTTACGGAGTTGATTCGTGGCGCACCAGGGTGAGTCTGGGGCAGTGACGAACCGTTACCAGGTGTGACAGTCCGTTATAGGGTTTCCACGCGTCAGATTTTGAAGATGAGTCACTGGACACATGGCAAACTATCAGGGTTCGCGTGTCCAGCCCGTAACGGACCGTTACCGTCCGTGACGGTCTATTACCGTCTTGTCACGGTTCGTTACCGTCTATGACGGTCCGTTACCGTCGAATTTTCAAGATTTCTACTTTTTTATCCTTGATCTATAGATTATTTATACTTATAGTCCTTGTGGTTTGTACCTTAGCCAAATCTTAGACATTTTCGTGACAGGTGTTACAAGTCCCTCAAGTTTAAATTTTGATTTAATTACACAAACAATTTCTTAAAAGGGTATTTTGGTTATTTACACGGATTTAACAGAAAAGTTAAAAAAAGTTAGCCTTATAACTCAAACTTGTTACAAAATTGAAAACATAAAACCAAACCTAATACTTTAAACCCTTAATACCCAAACATGTTACTTTTCGCAAACCACAAGGACAATCTGTGTAATTAACTCAAAATGATATTATTACATTTAAAAAAAATACTCATCTCAAACCGAACCGTTTTGGCTGTGGCCGACCCAACCATTGAATTTAGTTTATCCAAAAACCGTAGTTACTGATCTAGTCCAAAAATACCGTCAAAATCAGGTCACCGGACCATAAATATCCCTTGCATATTGATGCATTCAAAGTCTATTATTGAATTTAATCATTGATGAATATTATTTTTTATTATAACTTATGAAATTTTTGCGAATGATATTGATTATTTTTACCATTAAATGTTCATAAAAGCTTTAAGGCATGTTTGGCTGGTAAGAATTTATAGAAATTTAATTAAATTTAAATTTAATTTTCATTTCCTAGCAAGTTTAGTTGGCTAAGATAAGGAATTGAAATTGAAATTAATTCTAACCAAATCCCTTAATTGATGGAATTCAAAATCCTCAACTTTTCAATGTAAATCTTAATAATGTTTATAATTTACATGATAACCCTAGCCGCTTTTCGTTTTATATCTGTTCAACATTTTTTAAGTTTGAATCTTTGTTTTATATTTTATTAATTTTAAATGGTAATTTTGTCTTTTTAAGTATTTTCACATTATAATTCCATTAACAAATGTATCAACCATGTATGTTCAAAAGAACCCTTTGTATTTCGGTTCAAGTTATAATCTATACTAATAAATAAAAATATGAGGTGACACGTGTCACTCTCTGGTTCCTTCTCACCCTTATTTTCTTGTCTCTCTCTCCTATCAAATACTTATTTTTTGCATCTCTCTCCTATTAAATTATTTAATGATATTAAATAATAATTATATTAGAGTTAAATACGGTTTTAGTCCCTGTGGTTTGACATAAATAACCATTTTAATCCAAAAGTTTAAATTTGTCTTTTTTAGTCCAATAGTTTCAGTTTTGTATCGATTACAGTCCGGTCCACTAACTCCATCCAAAATTTTTTGTTAACTTTTTTTTAAAGACCATAATACCCTTAGCAAAATTTTCTATTAACCATTTTCCTTCATTTTCTCTTCATCCCCAAACACACCTGAGGATACGATGAAGAGGGGAGGAGGCGGCGGCGCTGATGGTGGAGTAGGCGACGGGAACCTTGTGGTAGACGACGGAGATCTGGTGGTGCGCTAATAAGGGAGACGACGTTGATGGTGCGCTAATAAGGGTAGAGCGATTGGTTTGGGGAGACGACGAAGATCTCAGGCCGGCGGCGGCGGCGGCGCTGATGGTGCGCTAATAAGGGAGACGACGGAGATCTAGTAGAGCGGTGGCTCCATTTGTGGGTAGATTGGTTTGGGTGGAACGATTGTGGTCTAATAAGGAAGTAATAGTGGTGGCTCTAGGTGTGGCCGGAGGTGTTGCGGCGTCTGGCCGGAGGTGGGGAGGTGGTGGCTTGGGTGGATGAGGTGTCTAGGGTTTGGGTAGATTGGTTTGGGGAATATGATAAAGAGGTGTCTAGGGTTTGGGTTAGATTGGAATGTTGTTCTTCCTAATTGTGTTCATAGTTGGCCAATCAGTGGATCACCTTCTCTGTTGATAAACAGATGAAATCATCACAACTCCATCTACCTCAAATCATCTTGAACTTTGTTACCAGGTATTTGTTAGCATTAGATACATATTATCTGAATCTTGTGGTAGAATATTCATATCTGAATCTGATGAATGGTGATGGTTGCAGGTTGGGAAGAGGAACAAGAACGGATGTGGGTAGCCGGCGGTGGGGGTGACCGGATGTGGGTAACCGGCGGTGGGGGTGTCTTCGAGGGAAGAAGTTGCAGCCATGTCTTTATATATAATAATAGTCTTTATATAAAATAAGGGTAAAAGGGTATTTTTTGTATTTTTGTACAATACTTAACAAAATTATTTAAAGGGGTTAGTGGGTTGGTCTTTAATTGAGACAAAAATGAAACTATTGGACTAAAAAAGTCAAATTTAAACTTTTGAACTAAAATAGTTATTTTGGTCAAACCACAGGGACTAAAACCGTATTTAACTCATTATATTAAGAAACATAACAAGTTAATTATGGATAGTTATTATATTATAACTAAATAAACTTAATATAAAATTAATCATGGAAAGCTTTAATTCCCGACGTTAGTTATCATTTTTGAAAAATAAATTTGTATTATGAAAATCAATTATATTATCAGTCTATTTTTATATTTTAATAAACTTCATTATTTTAGACAACTAGATTAATTATTCGTTTAAATTTTATCTATAGATTTTTTAATTCAAAATTTTGTTTATCATCAATCATATTTTTATCCATTTTACAGCCATGTAAGCACCAATTAAAAAAACATTCAATCATATATTTACATATTCAAAGATCTAATATTTGTTATGATTTGTTAAATCATACTGTATTTTTTGTCATATCATTATAGCCGGAAGTATTCAAGTAATCATTTTCTTTTATTCCTGTTTCGATTTATATCATTACATATTTTAGCTCTTTGTATATGTTTTATAGATGTGGCAACTTCGACCCATTTTCTTATTAACGGGTCGATTTAGGTTATGTTTTATCTCTCACGGGCCAAACGGTTAAAAACAAATAAAAGTAGTTTAAAACGAGAAAACATATCGGTTGAAAGTCGTCCTAAGTTTAAATTTAATGCAAATAAATATATTTAGATTGTTATATTAGAATAAGAATAATATAATTTTTTAGTTATATTTGACACTAAGCTATACCTAATAAATAAGTAATTTGTTGCGTCATGTGTCACAATTCTGTGAGCCCAAAATTTTTGTAACCGTTTGAAATTTTTCCTGCTTATTTTTCTGTGAGCTCAATCTATACCTAATAATTAAGTGACTTGTTGAAATTTATTTCACTTATTGTTTCTTAATTATTTATTATCTTCTTTATTAATAATTATTTTATGAATATTTTATTTATTTAAAATTTCTTTTCTCAACTATTTACTTTGTTTTTTCCACTTATTAATAACTGTTTAATATTTCATTGATCCAAACCCGTGTAATACACGAGTTTCTAACCTAGTTCCAACCAATTCTAATTCTAAAACATCCCACAAACCAAAAGCCCGTTAGATTTTATATGAACTAGATATTGTACCCCACGCTTCGCGGCGGGGACATGATCTTAAACATTTGAGGTTGTGACATTAACGTGGCTAAGCAAAAAAAAACGTACGTAAATAGAGAAACGTAGGCCTGCGCTCCACGGCGGGAGACGGGCGTTAAACGGTTGAGGCAGAGACATTAACGTGTGGCTAAACACAAAAACGAAAAATATAAAATTAACATTGCTACATAAACAGAATAAAAGATAGTTATATAACGGTACCGATGTTTTTTTGTCGACGTCGGTCTAATTTTTCACGCTACCCGCGTCTTGAAGCTGAGTGATACGATTAAAAGAAACGTACGCACGTTGCGGCGACGCGGTACGATCAAAAGAAACGTATGCGCAAAATAAACTAAAGTTATGAGTTAAGTACACGGATGATCCTTGTGGTATGTCAAAATTTTTGATTTGATCCCTAAGTATGAGAAATTACACCACAGGTCCCTAACTATGCATAAACGTAACATAAATGGTCCGTGAGTTGGATGACAATGGTGTAATTTCTCATACTTAAGGGACCATTTATGTTACGTTTATACATAGTTAGGGACCTGTTTCATAATTTCTCATGCTTAGGGAACAAATCCAAAAATTTGACATACCACAGGGACCATCCGTGTACTTAACTCTAAATTTATTGAGGGAAAATCGGATTATATATGCTACATGGGGTAAACTTAAAACTTTAGAAACTTGAGGGAGTGAAAATAAAATTTTACAAAGTAGAGGGTTAGTTGTGAAATTTAACCAAAGTATAAGGGGGAATGGGATGGTGGGAAACCCCCCAACGACCTTTGAGATTAAGTTTAATAAAAATAGTATCATACTAATTTGAATTAGATAAAACTCGTTTAGAAATATTATACCTACCATTTATTTGTCTATATACCCACCATTAATAATAAATACGACAGAAAAGTAAAAGCATTGTGTTTTTTTTAAGAATACAAAAAATCATATTAAACATTTGAAATTCCTTGTCTTATCTTTCACTTCAAATTTTAAATCTATTTAATACTAGCATATACTAGAAGATATAAATATGGTTAGATTGATTTGTAATTATCTAGTCCATAATTAGAGTTTGTATTCATTTATATTTCCTCCCTTATATAATGGGGTTTGGATGATTAATAATATTCAAGAATTATATTGATACTATAACCACTTTTATGATATCAGATCCTATCATCACATAAACCCTAATTTCGTCGCCATCATCTCTCCCAATCATCCTCTCGGTTTTGATCGAGTATGGGGGACACCAAGAAGGATGGGGAAACCAATCCTAAACCACCAACGCAACATCTAGCCTACACTGTGACGAACATTAAGAACAAGATCAGAACTCTAGACGGAACGAAGGTCATGTATTCTTCTTGGACAAAACTCTTCAAACTACACGCCAAGGCGTACAAAGTATTGGAGCATATAGATGAAGCCGATGCTCCAAACGAATCCGCAGAAGGCTATGCACATTGGGTTGAAATTGACTCTTTGGTATTGCAATAGATTAATAGTACTCTTTTATGATGAATTGTTAGTTCGTGCTCTTGAAAAATATGCTACATCTGGTTATTGTGTGTTTATAGGAGATAATTTATTATCATGGTCCTCCAAGCGACAGGGTACCATCTCCCGTTCTAGTGTCGAGGCCGAATACCGTGGAGTAACTAATGCGGTAGCCGAGACCACTTGGCTACTTAATTTGCTATTTGAACCTTATGTTCCATTACAAAAAGCCACTATCGTCTACTGTGATAAAGTCTCCGCTGTGTACTTATCACACAACTCAGTTCCGCATCAACGCACGAAACACGTTGAAATTGATATCCATTTTGTTCGGGAAAAGGTCCCCCTTGGCCATGGTAGAGTTCTGCATGTTTCGTATTTATCTCAATCTCAGTACGTGTTACACCCCGGTTTCGGGACAACCCGAGTGTGCGACCAAATTGGCACCTCCAATCAATTTTATTCTTATCCATTTGGATAAATGAGATATTTTAGCGGAAAACCTTTGGATCGAAGTTTCATAAATTCTCAACCCGAGGGTTGATATTGAACAATTCCAATTTCTTGGAATAAAATAACATTTTATTGATCAGGGATTTAAATATCCCAATGTTTACAAAACATGGTTTAAAACCATTACATGATCCACCTGTGACCCGCATGAATATATATAGAGCCACAAGGTAGGTATATATGCCATAGGGACTATCCTTTCGGCACCTATCCTTGTAAAGAAACTACAGAGCTATCTCTTGTGCCTAGGGAGTCAACTTTTCTTCGGCACATAACCATATCAAAAACATATTTACATTTGTACAGAAGACTGTCCCTCAGGACAAGTATTTTAAAGACAGTTCATTGCTCACCTGAAAACAATTTAAAAATAAAACGTCAGCGATCAGATTTATCAAGACACGAAAATATTTTGGCATGAACAGTATTAAAGCCTTTAATCATGATATACACATAGGTAATACTACACACCGGTAGATAGTTAGACCCTAACTAATATGAGAGTACAACCACGGTATACACTGGCAAACTCCCCTCTATGATGTGACTGCTAGGGCCGGAACACAGCCCTTAGATTGACTTACTGCGGGGAGACCCTCCCCTTGTCTTACATCACATACAGATTTGGTGCCAGACCCCATATGGGAATTTCACCCATAAAGCGTGTATCCCTTGACCAAGTTTTACGTATACTTATGACCTGGTGCATTTCAAATAGTATGCCCTTCACCCATTAAAGTATTTAATGCCTGTTTTGCCATTTTCGCAAAAGTAAACGATTTTAAAGTTTTGAAAGCAGATAAACGTAATAACCTTAACAGAAGAGTAACAACTAGGTTGATGGCTTTCTAAGATGTGGTGCTACAGCTCTAGCTTCTTAGGTTAGTTCCTAAGTGTTCGTCCGGTATTCGTAGCTTCTCGTTCAAGGTGCGGCGTTTAAGCGAAAGTCGGGTATTTTAGTGGAAAGTAGGCACGAAAACCAAGGTAAAATCGAGCTCTAGACTTCTTGGAAGGTGGTTTGTGTTTGTGGTGATTCAAATTGAGAAGCCGAAGGCTTCAATTTATAGTTGTTTCCTCAAACCTGTAGCGGACTGTTAAATAGTGTGGTAGCGGTCCGCTACCGCCCAGAGCATGCGTCAGCCTGTGACATTTCAAAAATTTTCGTTGCGGAATTTATCGTGTAAATATTAACATTTTATATTTAATCAAATTTATACAAATTGGTGTATTGGCAAATTTCAATTTATGTACTTTTAATTTTTTTAAAAAAATATTTGAAGGTTATAAACTATATAAATTATGTTATTAAATTAAATAATTTATATAAATCAATGGTTTTCAATTTTATTTACCATTCAATGAGATTGATCATAAATAAAAACATAAGTTTTATGAAACTTTATATGCTTAAGTTTTATTTGGTTTTTATACAAATAAGTATTTTATGTTATGAAATTAATTTAATAAGAATTTTATAAATTTTATAAATTTTAAAAACTAATATAAAATTTTATACAAAAAAAATTCCACATTTAAAAATTTGCATATATAAAAGAAAAACATATTTTAATAGGAATAATAACCTTTATAAAACTTTTATTTATAAAAATAATAATACAAGTTTATAAAAAAATTTATAAATTAGTTTGATTTAAAAGAAATTTAAATTAATTTATTTAAATAAAAGTTCAGGGTTTATATTGTAATTAATCAGACTAAAAGGATTTAAAATTTAAAATCGTTGAGGGGCTGTTTTTGGTCAAATGAAACTACAGGGATCCATCCGGTATTTAATTTAAGGGCTATTCCGTATTAAACCAAACCCCAGGGACTATAATTGCCAAACCCCAAATCGTTTTACCGGTCACCCTGCTCCTTGGT
This sequence comes from Smallanthus sonchifolius, assembly GCA_023525975.1. Lineage (NCBI taxonomy): Eukaryota > Viridiplantae > Streptophyta > Magnoliopsida > Asterales > Asteraceae > Smallanthus > Smallanthus sonchifolius. The sequence continues at coordinate 68,082,741 of CM042033.1, read as the reverse complement.
CCGGCGGATAATTCGCTTTTCCGGCGAAGCCCGACAACCCTGTCCCTCTACACCTCAACACCCGAAACCTGCACCATTGTACTCGCCGCCCTTACACGACCATGTTTCCCCGACCAATTTGTCTTCATATCATCAGAATTCCCGAGACGCCATTGTCTAACCTAAAGTCAAACCCATAAAAATTCGGCCGACACACAGTACCTCCACGGCTATAACCTAGCCCCGTATGTTCGTCTGGTCGGTGCGTGTGAACCCAAGCTATCAATTGCCGTGTGTACTATCGGGATTATGATTCAAGTTAAAAGTCAACCCTGGGCCTTCATCCGTTAATGACACTCTCTCCGTCTATTCCCTCCTTAAATTGAGGCTACCGCGGTGTTCGTGATATCCAGGAGAAGCTCCCCAGCCCTTTTGAAGTTCCAATTCGACCCCAAGGTCCATTTCCAGTTTTGGGGTCTCTCGGCTTCGTCCTCGACTTCGCAGGCCACCTCCATCTGGTATTAACCTCTAAATTTCATACTTATATACTCGTTTCACTTACGGTTAACTAACCCAATCACATTCGAGGCCAACATCATCGCGATTCCGGCAAATCAGTGTCCTCGGCAACACCGGCTTGTGTTGCCGAGAACTCAGGATCAAGGACAGGGACTTGTTATGTATTTTAAGCATTAGTAATGATCAGCGATGGGCTTATAGCCCGGCTGGTCACACTCGTCCCCGATAACAATCAGGTCCCGTGTTCGATTCTCGCGAGCTCCGATCCAAACCCTTTTTTATATTATTTTATTTAATTTCTGTTTTGAACCCCTGGACCCGTTTCATCCTATGAACCCGGATTCGGGACTGGTCCGACCCGGTCCGACCCATTTGACTATTTAATCTTATTTTATTTACTATATATTCACATAATTAATTTAAAACCCATTTAACTACTTTTAAATATCTTTAACCCACTAAAAATTATTTCGAGGCCATTAACTCGGCCGTTCATTTTAACTTGACTTTTGGACATATTCAAACCCGTTAAATTTATAAAGTAATAGAACCGACGTTTACATAAGTTATTTAATTATTTAAACTCACGAAAAATAACAAAAATATCATTTTTATAAATAAATAAAAATACGCGTTATTCAAAATATAATATTTTTATGAAATTCAAAATGGGTAAATTATGATTTATAAAATGCAAGTGTTATTAAAAATATATATATTCCAAGAAGTTTAAATATTTAAATTAGAAATTTTATAAAAATACATAATCTTACAAAAATTAATATTTATTTGTACAATGATTTCAAAACATATAATTTTCCGCAAATGTTATTTCAATTACAAACCCACCTATATTTAAACAAATATACGTGTACACGAATTCATATTTGATACATATTCATTTGCATAGGATTTCGTCGTATATAACAACAATACAAATATCACCAACGCGCGTGAAGTAAAACCCTCGCTGCAAGGTGAGTTACATATCCCCTATTTACATTTTTATACATTTTGGGGTGAAACGTAATCTGTGCTTACTTACATACAATTCAACTTGTGTTTACATGTGTAGATTATTGTGCTTTTGTGCTTGATCACTTGTTATGCTATGAATACTTTTAGGATGGTTTAAATTATGTGTAACCCACATAGTCTTGATTCCATGCCTATCACTTTTAGGGTAGCGGTATGCTATGCCTATCACGTTAAACCTTTATGCTTATATACAAAATTACATGCTTACAATTGGTATACATATAGTGAATTCTCCACATTATGCCATATCATACCATGTCAAACTATGAATTGTATAAACGTTTTTAACTAAACTTTTATCTTATTTAAACATATGTAAACTCACCAACTCTCGTAGTTGACACTTGTTTTGGATTACGTTTCAGGTGAAGATATGTGATTTTGTGACTATGTGTTGAAGGTGCTACACATAAGGCTTTTGGACCTAGTAAAATAATTATGTGTAATATTCTAGAATAGGGTGTTGTAACTTGAATTGTATTTGGATATTTGGTATTTAAATCTCATTAATGAGTTATGCAACCTTAGTAGATCATGTGCTTATGAACAATCATTTCATTGTCCGCCTCGATGATTCCGCCATCGGTCGGGGTGTGACAGATTGGTATCAGAGCCATGGTTATAGGGAATTAGGTTATTAGATATGATGACCTAGACTATAACCCTAGGACTCCTTTTTATGTGCTATGTGCTAAATGATTAAATGCTATGTGAATTATTTGTAGTTAGGTAATATTTGAATTTTCCCAAGTTTGGTACATGAGACTTATACACATACATACAAGGCTTAAATACATGATACATACTTTACATACACATTCGACAAACAAACTTATGCAAACAAATACACTACTCATCCATTTTCATACTCTCTCCTAATCCTTATAAATTGCAACATTCCTACACATTTTATATTCATAGACTCTTAAATCTATTAAAATCTTGAAAATCTCGTCAACGACTTAATTTCCTGAAACCAGTAAAAGACACGTGCAATCTGGAAGGGTGACACCTGTACATTGGGTTTTCTGTCTAGGAAAGCATTTCGTATAAATCCAAATAAACGGACCCGTATGCTTTCCTGGGAATTCCTGAAGTGAGTGTTTACCTATAGGCTAAAGCATGTCTCTTTGAAAGTTTCGGGAAATTAATTAACGTTGATAAGTCAATGTAGTCGCAAGGATACAATCCGAACTTAAACTCAAATTTGGAGACATTATAGAAAGGTAGGAAGAACTAGACGAACATGCAAAACAAATCATTACTACGGGTGCACACGTAATAACGATTTATAGTGCATGCGAATCCCGGCCATTCCTATCGCGCGAATAATGATCTATGTTATCATATCCTCCCAGGAATAGATTTCATGGCTTATTTCCCCTATCCTTTAGTGTTATAAATTTTGAATGAATTATGTGATCAGTTTTTAGTCAGAACTTACATACATTATCATGCGATATGATGAGTGTCATCTCGCGTTCCTGCTTACATTATTGTGAACAGTCTACCAACTGTAGCACATGCATGCCTATTTTGCTCGAAGTCTCATAAAATTTTGTCTTTTCTCGTGGTATTTTATAGAATGCCTCCCCGTCGCGCAGCTAATGCTAACTCCAGCAATCCCAACGTTGACCTTGCTGCACTACTTACTCAACTAATAGGCCAAATGATCCAAGCTAACAACAACAGTGATGGGTCTAACACGCAAGGGAATGGTGCAAACCCACCGTACTGCACATTCAAGCATTTCAATTCTTGCAACCCCACCAAATTCTTCGGGACGGAAGGTGCTACTGGCCTTCTTCAATGGTTTGAAAGTATGGAGAATACTTTCCTAAACAGCGATTGTCCCGACAACCTCAAAGTCCGTTATGCTTCCAGCGTCTTCCAAAAACGAGCACTCACCTGGTGGAACAGTGAGAAACGTACTCGAGGCAACGAATCCGCTATGTCTTTGTCTTGGGACGAAATGAAACGACTTATGACTGACGAGTTCTGTCCTCGCAACGAAATGAGGAAGCTCGAAGCTGAATTTTGGGATCTCACCCAAGATAGCGGAGAGAATTTGGCTTACACCACTCGTTTTCAAGAACTAAGTCTGCTCGTGTCCCACATGGTTACTCCCTTAGCGCGAGGAATTGAGAAATACATAGGTGGACTGCCTATGCCGCTCCAAGACACCGTATTGGGAAGTAATCCCTCCACTCTCGAAGACGCTATCCGTTTGTCTGCTGTGTTGACTGACAATCACGTCAAAGCGGGTACCTTATCCAGGAAGGGTACCAAGAAAGTGGTCGACAAAGCTGCTACTTCTGTGTCCGACAAAGATGAAGAACCCAAATCTTCCCATCATGATAGGAAGCGTAAGGCCCAAAACTTTGCGGCCGTCATTCCTGCCGTACCTGTGACCCAAGTTACTCCTGCGGGTCAAATTCTGAGAAATTATGTAGGTTCATTTCCCCAATGCCCTACTTGCAAGTATCACCATGCCCCGCATGATGCATGCCGTCTATGCTCAAAATGTGGACGCTATGGACACGTTGTTACTACTTGCCGTGCTCGCACTATCGTTAATCAAGCTACTCAAGGCAATCATCCAGTGCCTCTCACTGTCACCTATGGACGGGCCTGTTACGAATGTGGAGACCCAAACCACTTTCGGAACCAATGTCAAAGACTTCAAAATCAAGGTGGTCCTCGTGGACGAGCCTTTAATATAAATGCTAACAAGACTCCGGCCAATGACGACACTGTCAACGGTACGTCCCTTTGTTCACTATCTTTATACATCCGTTTTATTCAATATTCATGCCAATAGAAAATTGTGTCTCTTGCTCTTAGCCATCTATTTGACCAACCAATTTTAATAACTCGTATATCATAGTAATAGTGGATGGGAAATCCATTGCTATAAATTCTATAATCCGTGATTGCATATAACAGCTATGCTTTCACCATTCATCTCATTCCTATACTTTCGCGAAACAAATCTATTATGTTTAAATTTAGTCATACAACTTGCTAGCTCTGTTAAAGTCTACTTGAATTGTTGAAGTTCTAAATCCTAGTAATTATGCACGGGGAATCCCCGGTATATCAAAGGGGTGGTGGGTTAGCCGCTGGTACACCCTATACATAAACCCACTTGATATAACGAGTATAAACCATGCATAAGTACTAGGAAGAGGATCGGTTATTGTTAGACATATTTGTGCTATAAAACCACTCATAGACGTGATAACATTTACAAATTATATGCATTTCATTGTACAATTTTCAATTGAGAAAGATGATTTAATTAAAATGATCTAAATCCTAGTAATTATGCACGGGAAATCCCCGGTATATCAAAGGGGTGGTCGGTTAGCCGCTGTTACACCCTATACATAAACCCACTTGATATGACGAGTATAAACTGTGCATAAGTACTAAGAAGAGGACCGGTTTTTGAAAATGTTTTTGCAAATTTTAATATGAACACCCGTGGGGTGGAGTTTTAAAGGAAAATGCCATGTCACGAGGTGATTGGCACCAATATTATGGTTTCATGTAGTTTACATCCATGCGTGTATGAACAATTGTATGCATAAGTCTCACTACACCATTAGATCGACTAATTTTCAACTCGACTCGAATTAGCATCGTCATCCGTCATCATACGATATTTCCCCGCTGAATCTTTCTCTTGTGAAATAATTCTATCCTAAGTCTTTTAACATCTCTTTCCCGCTTCTATAACCTTCGCTAATCTAATTTCGGGACGAAATTCCTTCAACTTGGGGAGACTGTGACATTTTAAAAATTTTCGTTGCGGAATTTATCGTGTAAATATTAACATTTTATATTTAATCAAATTTATACAAATTGGTGTATTGGCAAATTTCAATTTATGTACTTTTAATTTTTAAAAAAAAATATTTGAAGGTTATAAACTATATAAATTATGTTATTAAATTAAATAATTTATATAAATCAATGGTTTTCAATTTTATTTACCATTCAATGAGATTGATCATAAATAAAAACATAAGTTTTATGAAACTTTATATGCTTAAGTTTTATTTGGTTTTTATACAAATAAGTATTTTATGTTATGAAATTAATTTAATAAGAATTTTATAAATTTTAAAAACTAATATAAAATTTTATACAAAAAAAATTCCACATTTAAAAATTTGCATATATAAAAGAAAAACATATTTTAATAGGATTAATAACCTTTATAAAACTTTTATTTATAAAAATAATAATACAAGTTTATAAAAAAATTTATAAATTAGTTTGATTTAAAAGAAATTTAAATTAATTTATTTAAATAAAAGTTCAGGGTTTATATTGTAATTAATCAGACTAAAAGGATTTAAAATTTAAAATCGTTGAGGGGCTGTTTCTGGTCAAATGAAACTACAGGGATCCATCCGGTATTTAATTTAAGGGCTATTCCGTATTAAACCAAACCCCAGGGACTATAATTGCCAAACCCCAAATCGTTTTACCGGTCACCCTGCTCCTTGGTCCGGCGGATAATTCGCTTTTCCGGCGAAGCCCGACAACCCTGTCCCTCTACACCTCAACACCCGAAACCTGCACCATTGTACTCGCCGCCCTCACACGACCATGTTTCCCCGACCAATTTGTCTTCATATCATCAGAATTCCCGAGACGCCATTGTCTAACCTAAAGTCAAACCCATAAAAATTCGGCCGACACACAGTACCTCCACGGCTATAACCTAGCCCCGTATGTTCGTCTGGTCGGTGCGTGTGAACCCAAGCTATCAATTGCCGTGTGTACTATCGGGATTATGATTCAAGTTAACAGTCAACCCTGGACCTTCATCCGTTAATGGCACTCTCTCCGTCTATTCCCTCCTTAAATTGAGGCTACCGCGGTGTTCGTGATATCCAGGAGAAGCTCCCCAGCCCTTTTGAAGTTCCAATTCGACCCCAAGGTCCATTTCCAGTTTTGGGGTCTCTCGGCTTCGTCCTCGACTTCGCAGGCCACCTCCATCTGGTATTAACCTCTAAATTTCATACTTATATACTCGTTTCACTTACGGTTAACTAACCCAATCACATTCGAGGCCAACATCATCGCGATTCCGGCAAATCAGTGTCCTCGGCAACACCGGCTTGTGTTGCCGAGAACTCAGGATCAAGGACAGGGACTTGTTATGTATTTTAAGCATTAGTAATGATCAGCGATGGGCTTATAGCCCGGCTGGTCACACTCGTCCCCGATAACAATCAGGTCCCGTGTTCGATTCTCGCGAGCTCCGATCCAAACCCTTTTTTATATTATTTTATTTAATTTCTGTTTTGAACCCCTGGACCCGTTTCATCCTATGAACCCGGATTCGGGACTGGTCCGACCCGGTCCGACCCATTTGACTATTTAATCTTATTTTATTTACTATATATTCACATAATTAATTTAAAACCCATTTAACTACTTTTAAATATCTTTAACCCACTAAAAATTATTTCGAGGCCATTAACTCGGCCGTTCATTTTAACTTGACTTTTGGACATATTCAAACCCGTTAAATTTATAAAGTATAGAACCGACGTTTACATAAATTATTTAATTATTTAAACTCACGAAAAATAACAAAAATATCATTTTTATAAATAAATAAAAATACGCGTTATTCAAAATATAATATTTTTATGAAATTCAAAATGGGTAAATTATGATTTATAAAATGCAAGTGTTATTAAAAATATATATATTCCAAGAAGTTTAAATATTTAAATTAGAAATTTTATAAAAATACATAATCTTACAAAAATTAATATTTATTTGTACAATGATTTCAAAACATATAATTTCCCGCAAATGTTATTTCAATTACAAACTCACCTATATTTAAACAAATATACGTGTACACGAATTCATATTTGATACATATTCATTTGCATAGGATTTCGTCGTATATAACAACAATACAAATATCACCAACGCGCGTGAAGTAAAACCCTCGCTGCAAGGTGAGTTACATATCCCCTATTTACATTTTTATACATTTTGGGGTGAAACGTAATCTGTGCTTACTTACATACAATTCAACTTGTGTTTACATGTGTAGATTATTGTGCTTTTGTGCTTGATCACTTGTTATGCTATGAATACTTTTAGGATGGTTTAAATTATGTGTAACCCACATAGTCTTGATTCCATGCCTATCACTTTTAGGGTAGCGGTATGCTATGCCTATCACGTTAAACCTTTATGCTTATATACAAAATTACATGCTTACAATTGGTATACATATAGTGAATTCTCCACATTATGCCATATCATACCATGTCAAACTATGAATTGTATAAACGTTTTTAACTAAACTTTTATCTTATTTAAACATATGTAAACTCACCAACTCTCGTAGTCGACACTTGTTTTGGATTACGTTTCAGGTGAAGATATGTGATTTTGTGACTATGTGTTGAAGGTGCTACACATAAGGCTTTTGGACCTAGTAAAATAATTATGTGTAATATTCTAGAATAGGGTGTTGTAACTTGAATTGTATTTGGATATTTGGTATTTAAATCTCATTAATGAGTTATGCAACCTTAGTAGATCATGTGCTTATGAACAATCATTTCATTGTTCGCCTCGATGATTCCGCCATCGGTCGGGGTGTGACACAGCCCTACGCGTCAAATCCTCATTGGACATTTCCTAGTTTTGCGGCTGGCGGACTGTTAAGGGGCGGCTGGCGGACTGTTAAGGGGTGGCTTGGCGGTCCACCAAGCTGACACACGTCTGAATCTCTCGCTGAATCGCCGGTCGCGTGTCATCTCCACAAATTACGGCTGGAAATCGGCTAGCGGACCGTTAAGGAGAACGGTGGCTCTGCGTACACGTGGCAATTCCTGATTAATTCCTTACCCGCCAAGTAGCGGACCGTTAAGGTTCTTGGTAGCGGTCCGCTACCAAGCCAAAGTTTTATTTTTTCTCTTTTCAACCTTCCAACTTTGAGATTTGACGAATTCAACCCTTAGGTTTTCAAAGTTGGCAATTGAGGACCCTGGAATTTGACCTAGTGTTACAGTACACAGACATCTTCACCAAAGGTTTACCTAGACAACCTGTTCCAAGATTTTCGGTCTAGTTTGTGTCTTAAGCAAAGTCATGCTCAAACTATGGGGGAGTATTATGATATACTAGAAGATATATATTTGGTTAGATTTATTTGCAATTATCTAGTCCATGACTAGAGTTTGTATGTATTTATATTTCCTCCTCTATATAATGGGGTTTGGATGATAATTAATATTCAAGAATTATATTGATACCAAAAACACTTTTATTTAAATCCAAAAAAATATATTGTTTTAAAAGAAAACTTCTCAAAACAAAAACCAAGTTTTCCTTCTATTCTATTTTAGTCACTCAATTTTTTTGTCTCATTTAAGTCACTTAAGTTTCACATGTTGTTTCAATCTTGCGTAATTACCATGTTAATATTTTTTAGATTTCAAATTATAGATATGGTGAAAATGTTGGTTTACTATTTTCGGATTTAATTTTCACCATATCCATATAATAAAATCGTGAAAAAGTAACTTGTAATATGGTAATTACATAAGATTGAAGCAACATAAAACTTGAGTGACTAAAATGAGACAAAAAAAATATATAAGTGACTAAAACAATGAAATCTTGGTTACTATTAGTATTAACAATGTTTTTGAAAACGGACCGGACCGGACCGGTTCGGGCTGAACCAGTACCGCCGGCGGTCCGGTCAAGCAAAGTAGAGCCGTTTTTCCAAAAAAATATGTCCATTTCATGTGGTCCCGCGGTCGAACCAGTGGTCGTTGACCGGCGGTCTAGCTGCATCTAACTGAAAAAGTCAGATACGGACGAGATCTAGATGAAGACATCATACATGAATATGATCTAAATAGGAACGATGGGATCAGTAGCGAAGTGTAAAGATCTGAGATGAGAAGGTGAGAAGAGAAGGGCTAGAAGAAAGTGTAACATCCCGAAAACTTATTTAACGAATGGATCGAGTTAATGAGGGATCGAGGTCTCTTTTAAACAACTTGGATTATAAAGGTTGCACGTAAACATGAGATATCACAGTTAGAGGACCCAGATTGCCTTTAGTTCAAGAATTCGAGATAGAACGGCGTTAAACCTAATCAGAGGGACCCGGAACGAAATAACAAGGGGTTTACAAACTAATTAATCGCAAACCCTAGACCATTTTGTGGCCTAGGAGCTCTCGACGGCAGAAGCTAGCGGGAGAGGGAGAGAGAGGTCCGACGAGGAGGGTAGGCGACGGCATTGTCTTGCGACGGTCCCGCGACGGCGTCAAGCTAAGGGATCACCACCACACGCTAAGGTAAAGCTCGTACACCTCTTTGTTTTTACTATTTGCATGCTTTTAGTTGAGAACCCGATTAGGGTTTCTGGTTTCGTAGCCGTGGACAACGGGAGTAGGGGTGAAGGTGGTGACCGGTTACGGAAGTAGTCACAGGTGACACAAGAGGCGGCGGCGAGCGGGGGAAGGTGTTGGTGTGATGCCCGGCTAGACAAGACGAGGAAGACATGATGACGAAAACCAGTGGGTGACTGCCATGATGTTGGGTGACAAGGAAGCGGCCGTAATGGCTGCTGTGGAGGGACACAATAGTGGTATTCGGCGGCCGTGTAGCGACAGTGGCGGTGGATTACCCCGACGGCAAACTTGGAAGGCGGAAGTGGCGATGGTCGGCTTGGGTTTGCGAGACAATGATGACCGTGGCGGCAGGTGTGGACATACACGATAGTGTAGTGGAGGCGAGATAGTGGCCACGGTGGTAATGCACGACGAGGGTGATGGAACCCCTGGTGGTGCATGGGCGGTGTCGAGTACGACTAGGACAAACCCGAGGTTTTTGCATGAGGGCAATTAGGGTGCTTAGGACCATGCATGGCATGTTTGCGTACATGCATGGGAACTTGGATCTGTGTACACGAGTTCTAATTATGGCAAGGACCATGCTATGCGTAAACTCGGGAGGATATGGTTCATGAATGAAAGTTATCAAACGTTGATGACGTGACGGTGTAGGGTTTAGGCTTTATGAGTTGTTGGGCATACGTATAGAACGTACTCTGACTATGTGATCGTACGTTGACAGGTTCAGGTTCGTACGAGGAGACCTTTGCAGTTCGAGAGTTGGATCTTCATATCCAGTGAGTTTCTAATCCCCTCTTTTAAACGTTTTACTGTTTTGGGGCTGTCCTACATACTCACATGTGTTACTAAACGAACGTATTACGAGTTATGATTTAAACCTGAAGTGTTTTATGAGACCATTATGTAATAATGAAGCTAAGGGTCGTTGTGTGGTCCTTAGGGTGGGTGAACAAGAGTTGGGATGATCTGTGTATGTCATCTTATGAGTTAGTCAGGATGAGTCGGGAATTTAGTTCAACCTATTATGGTTATATAAGGAGAGTTAGCAGGGGAACCCGTACGTGGTTCATTAACGAGTCAAGTAAATGCTAGTATGTTGTTAAGCGTCATGTGTTTGATGTTGTGGGTATTGTGTCGTTGACCTCGTGACACGGCAAGTATCGTGTTTGCATGGGTCTAGGTGGTTTCCATGGTTTGTACGGGCTATAAGTCGGTATGATGTTTGTGTGTTATATAATTAGCTGTTCAGAAAGAGTTGGGTAATGGGTCTAGACGTTAAGGGCATATGTCTAAAGTAAGTATTGAATTACACATGTAAGTGATCCGTGAAAAGGTGATGAGTCGAAGTACATGTCCAGGTAGTCTCATGTTTATATATGTGTTGCTTTGTGTGCTTGCATTGTTATCTGTGTGAAGGGTCAACAGTGGTGTGGAGGACGGAGTCCTTCGGGGTTATCATCGTATGGGTGACGTGTCAATCACCGTATGGTAGATGATATAGTCACCGTGTGGGTGGCTGGGTAGTTATCGTAGATGACGAGTGTGTCACTATGTTTAGTGGAGGGGCCCTGTAACAAGGGTATAGCTGAGCTTAGGACGAGTATCCCGACGGGGATAACCCTGACGAGGGTGCGGTGATGAGGTATGTGTTTGTGTGCATTTATATGTGTTAAATTGCATGCAAGTGATGAGTTATATTAATTGTGTATGAGATGATATTGATGTGATAAATAGATGGAATCAATGTGATGCGTCGAGTTAGATTGACCGTTGTATCGGGAAGAGTACATTGTGTGCAACTATTAAGTCAGTCGAGTTATGAGAGTCCTGGTTAGGACTGGTAAGTCGGTGTCTAGAGGTTGGTCGAGTTAACCAGCGTATGGTTAATATATATATATATATATATATATATGGTAAATTGTGAGTTATCAGTGTAGTAAGCTCGTTCTATGTCGGTGAGACTTACTGAGTTAAAATGATGGGTAGAGTCTGGGGTGGTGAATCCTTTGGGATATTATAAGATAACAGGGGTTATTTATATGATGAAAATCTATACAACTATTTTCTAAGGACCAGAGGGTCTTGAATCGAAATAATTATATAAAGAGATGAGTTGGCTTTTGTTTAAATTAAACTATCAGAACTCACTCAGCGTAGTTGACTTTGTATGTACGTTAGATTGTTTTGCAGGTTACTCTGCTAGAAGAGGTATCTTGGCTTGGAAGTGGGGCTACTCGGGTTGGTGTGCATGCATTCGTCAGGTAATGTTATCAAAGTTAACGAGTTTAAAGATAATATTATTTTGAGAAAGACTTCCGCTGTTTATTTTAATAAAAGTTAAAGTGATTTTACTGAGTTTACCTAGTGATGAGATCCAATTGTAGGGTGACTGGTTTGGGGCCTTACAAGTTGGTATCAGAGCAGAGGTTTAAGAGAAAACTAGTGTTTTTAAACAAATAAAATGCCTTAACTTAAACTGAAAATGGGACGAGGGTGAAACGAATGCCACCACGAGTAACCGCGAGCCAAGAGGTATGTCTTTCGAGTTGAGCAGTAGTTATTATTTACCATTTGTGTAGTGTTACACTAGGTAAAGTAATTGGTGTGAGTAAATGATTTAGGGTTTCGTGTGGGATCAAGTTGTGTAATATGGGTTGAAGTATTATGTAGAACTACTTGAAGCCGTGTTGTGTGATTGAATGAGACTATATTGTGCGTTGAATAATGTAAAGTAGCATTAATTGTAACTATGTGAGATAGTTTGGTGTGTTGATATGATTTAGTAATTTTATGTGTAACCTTGGATGGTGTGAGACTGTGATAAAGATGATGACTTGCCAGGTGCTATGTGAGTTATGTGGGATGCATGTGCATCCGGTATGTGTGAAAGATAGAAAGTTAGTGTGAGTATGATGGGAAAGGTTTAGAATCCGAGCCGTAACGTGGACCACCAAATTGCATTTGATCACCGTGATTTGGCAGTCTATGAATACTATCATATTCTGAATTTGTTGCCCATAGTAATCACTCCAACGTTTTATCTTGAGTAGGATTAGATGGTTAAGACGAAGCATGCGAGGTCGGTCAGGCATGGAGCTCTTGCTAGGGGGAATGCAGAACGACCAGTCACGACGACGACAGCTGTGGATGAAACTGCTGGTGAGAAGGGAGGAGTGTTGGTGCTTCCCATGCCCAGTGTAACTAGAGATTCGGTCTGCGACATACCGCATGGAGCAATGATTGGAAATACAGGATGGAAAAGGAGAGTAGTGCCAGCTGTACGTGATTTTCTTCCAGGATGTCGACCTGCATGGTTGAGAGACCGACCACTTGTGGCGGTTAAGAGAGCTCTGTTTCAGGAGGAACCAGTGAAGGACACGCCAGATTCACCTGAGGTGGTCCCGTAGTAATTTTGCAGGCGTTGTTTGAGACATTGGACATCTAGATGACTTTTGGATGTGACGGTTGTCACGAGAGATCGTGGGGGTGAGTTAACGTTTTGATTTATTAGGTGTTTACGTGGTGTGAGGTTTATTTCAAATATTGACTATTTGATTTTCACATTGATTGCGATATATTACCGCATGATGATTTGGGTATGATTAATGATAGTTGTGCTTATGATAGCGTACTACTGTGGGTACACTGTTAAATTTAGTGTCAGTTATGTGATTACCTTTTGAACAACGTGAGTTCATACTAAATGTAATATTTGATGTGATGTTAGAGCTTGGTTGATTAGACTTTATGAGTACACCTGTGTAGACAAGAGTTTTGATTAATTGTGTGTGTTTACGGTCTTAAGATAGTGTCACCTATGTGTTATGTTTAGGTGATGTTTGAAGTGTAAGGGATGTGTTGCACCTTGTGTAACTATTCAGGACGAGGTCCTGTGGGAAATCTTGAGTATACATCTTTAGTATGTACAATGTTTAGGACGAGGTCCTGTGAGAAATGGTAGTTACATACCTTATGTCTAGGTATGCTTGTTCAGGACCAGATCCTGTGAGTAAATAAGGTATTTCTATATCTTGTGTGTATGAATGTCTAGGGGTGTTTTGTGTCTAGACTGAGTAGTGTGTCGTCTTGAAACATGGGTACGACCGATTAAACTCTAGGTGAGTATGTGATGACGTGTGGCAGGGGCTACCGTTGTAGTGAGTAAGATGTGAGGCTCAAGAGTTTGTGTGTCTATAAATGGTGAGGCCAAATTGTATGCACGTAGATTTACTCAGATTTATCAGTTGTGTGTGTGCACGTGATGTGTGTTTAACATTGTGTGTCCTGTAGTTATGTGTGTCGGTGTGTGTCCTTGTAGTACACGCTTAGTCGTGCATAGGACGGGTGGTCAGTGTGCTCAAGTATAGTATTTCTATCTTGATGATTTTCTTGACTATGATATATCGAGGTGATGCGAGGAGTTTTGACGTATTTTTAGGCGATCGATGAGGTGCTCTTAGGAGATGCCTATGCTCATATCTCGGGAAATTCGGATCACAAAGCCAATGGGTGGAGCTGAAGAGTTAGTGATGAAAGTGGTTACGTGGACGCTGGACTTGAGATATCCATGATGAGATCAAAGTGATGACGCTGTAGATTTCATCACGAAGTAAACAAGGTGACGAAAGAGTCTTCATGGAACACGTTCCATACGAAGAATTCAATCGAGGTGAGGCACTAGAGAAATATAGATGTTTTTCCCTAAACGAGATGACAGATAGCTGGGGTTTGTGAGTAGGCGGACTTCATGTTCGTACATGATAAATGAGAGGCGGTCGGTAATCACATGGTGATAATAGAGTAACCACGAGAAAAGTGAAACCCAGAAGGGGTAAGTGCAGGATTGCACGTAAGTGACTAGGGAGGAGATGCCTACGCTGGTAAACGTAAGACTAGCTCAATGCGAGCTCTTGTGGAACATTCAAGTAAAGCGAGTGTGTGGATGTTGTAAAGGACATGACAGAGGAAGTGAGCTTTTGGGAAACATCAAGAATTGATGAAGATGACCCTAGCGTTGGGTGTATGTGCATACTTGAGGACGTATTGCATTGGTGATAGTGAAGTAAAGGGATATGTTGGTAGAGAAATCTTATAGAAACCAATGTAGCTTGAGCAAGCTTCTGGAGGTCACCAGGGCTATACAAGAGATAAAGACAGTTGTGCTATAAGCGGAAAGGCAATTGTGCCCGTAAGTCATAATGAAACGTGACAAGTGAGAGGACAATTGGTAGTATTGTGCTACATAGTACTAGAGATGGTACGTGCAACATTATTAAGAACGATAAGAGCGTCAAGGTATTGTGCTACATAGAACTTCGTTAGATTGTTTTGCAGGTTACTCTGCTAGACGAGGTATCTTGGCTTGGAAGTGGGGCCTCTCGGGTTGGTGTGCATGCATTCGTCAGGTAATGTTATCAAAGTTAACGAGTTTAAAGATAATATTATTTTGAGAAAGACTTCCGCTGTTTATTTTAATAAAAGTTAAAGTGTTTTTACTGAGTTTACCTAGTGATGAGATCCAACTGTAGGGTGACTGGTTTGGGGCCTTACAGAAAGAACGGAAGGTTACGTCACGACATGAGTAGACGATGTCGGAACTCGGAAATGACTTCCGGAAGTTGAAAGAAAAACCTGTAAATACAAGGCTTCTTTTATGGAAGACAACCCAATACTTAAGTTAATAGATCTTATGTGTGTAGATTTATTGCCTTTCGAAAAAAAAGGAGTGTAGATTTATTAAAAAGTGAGTTGAGTAGCCATAGGAGTGAGCAAACGAGTATTACCCAGCCCGTACCCGTTTTTTTGTTTTTTATGAAACCCGTAACCCGTACCCTTCATTGCTTAAACGGGTAATCATATGTTGGGTACGGTTTCTCTTATGGGTATTCGGTTCTAAACTCGTTTCTTACTCAGCCCTAATTTTGATTCAATCTCACTTTAATATTATTTTACAGGAAAATGTACCTGGCCTGAACCCGTACCCGTACTCGTTTGTTGATTTTTATGAAACCCGTAACCTATACCTTAATTGTTTAAACGGGTATTCACGGGTCAAGTACGGTTTCTTTTATGAGTATTCGGTTTCTTGCTCGCCCTTAAGTAGCCATGAATGATGAAAGGTAATTAATGAAGTTGCAGAGATTTTTTTTATTTTTTATTTTTTAGTTTTTACATTTATGATTATTATTTAGAATTTTTTTTTTATGTTTTATATTAAAAATTATACAAATATCATCCGGTTTAAAAATGTTAGATCGCTCCAACCAGTAAACCGATAAAGAGACCAGTTCGATTTTAAAAACATTTACTATTTAACGTATGTGAAAAGAAAAGGTTAGGGCTGTAAATGAACCGAACGTTCAGCGAACAGTTCGTGAACTGTTCGGCGGGAAGTTCGTTTAGGTTCGTTCGTTTAATAAATGAACGAGCATGAACAAGGAATTCCGTCTGATTAACTAAATGAACGAACATGAACAGAGCTCTCGTTCATTCAGTTGTGTTCATAAACGTTCGGTAACGTATTCGTGAACGTTCGTTTATTTGCATTCGTTCGTTTATGTTGTTCATTAAAGATTTTTGTATATTTCTGTTTTATTTTATCTAAACTTTTTATATTCTTTGATTTTTATTTTATTTTTTACCCTAACAATTAACTAAGTAAAGTAAGTTCGATACATTTACATAAAAGTTGATATTAAAATGATCTTATTAAACGTTCATTTCGGAAGACATTAGGGTTAACATCAAAAGTCCCAAACAAGGCTTCGTTCGGTTCCGTTCGTGAACAAATCAATTTCCTTAATGAACGAACACGAACATAAAATTTCGTTCGGTTAGTGTTTATGAACCGTTCATGAACAAGTTAAATGTTAAACGAACGAACGAACACAAACAACGCTTCGTTCGTTTCGGTTCGGTTCGTTTACGGCACTAGAAAAGGTTATGAGAACCCATTAGACCGTATCAAACCCTAGACGGTGTAATCCATATCCATATATAATAATAATCGAAAGAAATACGTACACACAAAAGGGGAAGAATTGAGAAAGTGTTGAAGACCAGAGCACGCATCTTGACGATAACGACATCCCCCATAGACATGTTCTTCGTGAAACACCCACCACACCAAATCTTATTCAACCCCCCACCTATCTTATCTATATTCTAAATCCCCCCATCAATTTCTCTTCATCCACCCATATCCAATTCATATCATTTCATAATTCATTGATGCAATTCACCCCTTTCCGTAGGAGGATTGTTTTGTTAAAAATTGGGTTTTTAGAGATAAAATGAGTAGGATTGTGACGGAGAGCATGATGGACAAGGGTGTTTTAGACGATGTAATCAGGAGATTGTTGGACGGTAAAGGTGGAAAACAGGTGCAGTTATCGGAGTCGGAGATCCGTCAGCTGTGCGTCAACGCTAGACAGATTTTCCTTTCGCAGCCTAATCTTCTTCAGCTTCGTGCTCCCATCAGGATCTGTGGTATGATTATAGGATTTGATTTTGATTCAATTCCATTTATGATGTGGTTTTTTGTGTAATTAGATTTGTGCATAGTGCCCTAATTTTGATTGTGGTACTAAGAGGGCTTATTCATATTTGATCTGATTTAGGGTTTGTTCAATTGTAAATCAACATATCATTTCTTCATGATGAATTGGTGTCTTGGTGTTGGTTGTTAAAAAAATACTAAAAAGTTATTTGTAGATAATATTTTAATTTGTTAAGTTTTAAACACTAAAATATAAGATATTCTCATCATTTCTGGTTAGATTTGTATGGTCGATTGTCTAAATTGTTCAAATACTCGAACCCATTGCTCAATCGATGGTCGGATTGATGGTGGGATTTGTTCGATAAGATTTGAAAAACTCATACCCACTGCAATCGATGGTCTAATTTGTTCAAATATTGGTTAAACTGCATGATGCGTCGTGTTACATGCGCATCATGGAATCGCATCGCATCAACTGCAGTGATCCGTGTTACATGCGCATCATGGAATCGCATCGCATCAACTGCAGTGATCCGATCGCGTCATCGCATTATCTCATGTTGCACTCCTAATGCGCATATTTTAAAACGAAGGTCTTGCTTGGTATTTTGTTTGGTAAATTGGGTTTTGTGTTTGTTCATGTCATGTTGTCATGGCACCCAGGGACTCTACATTTATCCATAACAATCTAAATGATTTGTGGGTTGAAATGCAAAGTTATGAACTTTTGGTTATATGGTTTTGTTTTTTGATCAAATTGTTATCAATACTCTATGAGAAATGATTGATTGTTAGCTAAATTTGTCATTTTTATGTTAATGATAGGCGATATACATGGACAATACCAAGACCTATTGAGGCTTTTCGAATGTGGCGGTTATCCTCCCCATGAAAACTACCTATTTCTTGGTGATTATGTTGATCGGGGGAGACAAAGTTTAGAAACCATATGTTTGCTGCTTGCGTACAAGATAAGGTATCCCGATAAAGTGTCCCTTTTAAGGGGAAACCATGAAGATGCCAAAATTAATCGCGTATATGGTTTTTATGACGAATGTAAAAGAAGATTTAATGTCCGTCTTTGGAAGATATTCACAGATTGCTTCAACTGTTTGCCCGTTGCTGCATTGGTTGATGACAAGATCCTTTGCATGCATGGTGGTCTTTCCCCTGAACTCGAGAATTTGAGACAAATAAGAGAAATTGAGAGGCCCACTGAGATCCCGGATAACGGGCTTCTTTGTGATTTATTGTGGTCTGATCCTCACCCGACCATTGAGGGTTGGTCTGACAGTGATCGCGGTGTTTCGTGTACTTTTGGATCTGATAAAGTTGTTGAATTTTTGAAGAAGAACGATCTTGACCTTATTTGCAGAGGTCATCAGGTAAATAGTTGTTATCATGGAAGTTTATAAAATTTTGGATGAAAATGTTTCGGGTCAATCCAACCTGACCTGACCAAGCCCATTTCGACCCGTGGCCAAAAAGTTACCTTTTTGAACCGTTGCCCAGCTCGTCCGACATGCCTATTTCGACATTTTTAATAAACATTGTACATGATTCAGGCGAGCTGCATTATGACCCTTTTTAACTGCAGGTAGTAGAGGACGGTTACGAGTTCTTTGCTAAACGAAGACTCGTGACGATATTTTCAGCTCCAAATTACGGTGGAGAATTTGACAATGCCGGTGCTCTATTGAGTGTTGATAAATCGTTGGTGTGTTCTTTTGAGATATTAAAGCCACTTGATTATTCAAAAAAGCCAGGAACGTCTAAGTTACCGCTTAAAAAGGTAAACAAGTCCAGTGTTTGAATTTACTTTGTGATTTGGCATATTATCGTTTTAAATATTTCTGTAGCTAAATATTCGGTTTCTCACTTTATTTCTTAAATACATTGGTATTGATTATTTAAAGAATTTATTACAAGCCTTTTTCTTATTATGCATACCAGTTACCATTATATAGGTTAGATGCAGACATCAAACTTTTCACTAGTATTTAAAGAATAAACATATTCACCACCCCGCCAATACCTTTCTAACCAACAGGGTCGGGTAAAATGCAATTTGTGTTGGGTAGGTGACCTTAGGGAGGGGGTGGGTGTGTGTGTGTGGGGGGGGGGGGTTAAAGGCAGAAAACCAGTAGAAGCTGGATTCAAATCTGAGACCTTTACCAGAGGGACTCAGGCGCTTGCCACTGCCCCACCCCCTTGAAGGTTGCAATCTTTGTTCTTTTGACAATCATTTCTCTATTATCGGTCTATGGTGGTCAATCATGCATATTTTACAGTCAATAATTAGCATTTATTGCTTGTTTTAACAGCCGCCCAAAATTGGAACATCCTGAGACAAAATCGCACTAGAGGAACAGTCGATTAATTCTTCCGAAGAAGCATCTCATGTCAAAATGATCAAGTCTGTAAGATGAGCAATAATCTGCAGAAAGTAAGATGTTTGACTGTAGTTGGATGCAATTATACTTCATTTCCAGTTGATTGGTGGTGGTTGCAAATATAGATTGAAAAATGAGCCTCTTCAAGCTTAGGTTTTGCTTTTGTATATTATTTGTAAATCTGGTTTCCTTTGGAGTGTTTGAAGTTTGTGTTTCTATGTTAACCTTTAGAATTAGATGAAACTGTAAAAATGGAAGCTGAAAGTATAAACTTAGTTGCAGCATGTGTTCTTGCGTGCAACGACAAAAGCACAAGATATTGCTTCGCGGTTTCTTTCGTGGCAATTTAGTGTCGTTTGCTTATGATGGTGTTGATTCGCGTTATCTGTGTTTCTTTAACATGGTCGTATATATGCAAATCCAAGAGTTAGAGCGGAAAGCATAAACGTAATGATGTCGATTTAATAAGGTAACATCTGGATGTAAGATTGATTATATTACTTAGAATCCCGTGTATTACACGAGTTGTATATTGAAAACGTTATAACTTATAAATTTGTAAATACGTCTTAACTTGTCAGACTATTTATAATCGTCTAACTTATTAGACTATTATGATCGTCTCGAGATATATCAAGTGGAAATGTGTGTATATAACAAATTAGTATTTTTCTTTAATTAGTTATGTTTTGATTTCCTATTATATATATATATTCTTATTTAATATAATTAGTATTTTTTCTTTAATAATATATTTATAATATCATTATTATTTAATAAGATTGTGTATTTATTAAGAGAGAGACGCGGGAAAACTAATGTGAGAAGGCATGAGGAAGTGACAAGTGTCCTCTCAAAACCTTTGTTTATTAGTATGTATAGATATGTACGAGACTTTGAATACTTGTGATAATATGAAATCGGAGTTGCCAACTCTGGTAATACCAAAAATGAAAGTGATAACCGAGGGTTTTCCCATCTATGGGTTTCCTCCTAGGGGTGGTCCTGAGTTCGATACCTTGGAGCGTCAAAAAGTTGGGATGGTTGAAGTCCCGTCACAGGAGTCGATCTTGGGTATTGGGGATCCAAAAAATGCCGTTAAAAAAATAGCATCATAAATAAGAAAATAAAAAAAATCCAATGATGTCTTATGTTGGTGTCAAAGTTTTAGAATATAATGTTAGTGTCAAAACTTTAAAATACATGATAATTAATTAAGAAAATGTGTCTATTACAGTATATAATTCTACAATTTAAACAATTGTAATAGTCTTTTTGATAGTTCAAACATCTCTAGTGCATTGAGAAATCAAAGCCACAATATTATTATTTTTATAAAAAGAAAAATGTCTGTTTAGTTTTTTTAGAACGACTAACTCACAAACTATCTAAACTTACTCATAAATCCGTATCAACGTAAATTTAATTTATTTAACAATAATGATAATAACCGGGAAAAAGAATTAGCTACTGGTTGTCCTGGTACATGTAATTCTTGTACGTTTTCTGTATGCCTAACAACTTTAAATTTCGGGACTATTATGTCTGCTGCTCTTTCTGTATACTTATGGTAAGAACTTTTATGTCTTGTACTTATACATGCTTTTGATACTAGATATTTACTACTTGTTGTCTATTGCATGCATGTTTTGTATATTTTTCAAGTCGGGGGTTTCTCTGGGTGCAACCTCTCTACCCTATGGGATAGACGTAAGGTTTGCCCTCTTCCCACCCTTCCCAGACCCTACTCTTTGAGTGAGATTTTTACCGGGTATGTTTGTTTGTTTACTCTATTTATGAAAAGATGGATTGAATACAAGGGCCATTATTGTAAATATCTTTACTATTAGTACCAAATTTTTGCCGGGCAAATTTAATTCATTGATTATAAAGCAACCAGAAGTCCACAACCCTCCATGAGTGAGCTTGTGGTATGTCACACCCAAATTTCAACAGGTAATGTGACCGATCATCATCAACCTAATTCCTGTTCGTATCAACTGCTCTAAATTTCGATTGACATAGAACATTACAATGAACGATCTAACGCGTGTTGTGTGATTGCGAACAAACAGAACTTGCTATATTATTGTGGTTTCTTTGCTTATGTAATTGGTGACTTAAGGTTATTCTCTTGTTGTATGCATAGTTCTTTAACATGATCTTAAACCGAGCTCTTAATCATCTTATTGCATCAAATCACTTCGTTTATTTTTTCAGAGAACATGGCTCTTTCAACTCGTACTCTCTTTGTTGGTAATCTTCCTCGCGATATTCGTGAAAGAGATGTGGAAGATTTATTTTACAAGGTCTCCTCTTATGTCTCTTTATAATACTTACAAGGTGTTACTAGCATGTTGTGAAGATGTTTTTGTGCAGTGTGGATTGTTTAAATGCTCTTATCGTTTATTCTGTCACCAAATTCTTATACCGTATAAGTTATATGTTTTATATTAGTTCATAGTAGTCAAAGGTGCACAAGGCGCGCACAGCCATCCCGCCTTGCCAGTGGCGAAGCTTGAAGAAAAAAGCAGGGGGGGGATTTTTTTTCCTATCAGGTGGCCGGAAATATAAAATTTTCGGCCGAATATATATAAATTAACACTACTGAGCGAAAAATCGGATGGCCGGGCCCCCCGGGCCCTCACTAAGCTTCGCCCATGCGCCTTGCATCCATCAAGGTGCACAGGTGCAGATTCCGGCAAAAAACAGCTAAAACTTGTCTAAAACATCTAAAACTGGCCTGAAACCAGTCTAAAATCCCTAAAAATTATATATCTATACTGTGTGCACTGCTTAAAAAATCCTCACTTTTTAATCGCCTTACGCCTTGAGTGCTCTTTTGTTTGTGCTTGCAGTATGGGCCTATTGTTGAAATTGACCTGAAAACTCCGCCTAGACCCCCTAGTTTTGCCTTTGTAGAGGTAAAAACTGCACTTTCTTGTTGGATATTACTTTTAATGAATGAACAATGCAGTCATGGATAAGTTTTTATGGTTTAATGTTAGTTTGAAGATGCGCTTGATGCCGAAGATGCCATTCATGGAAGGGATGGCTATAAGTTTAACGGTCATCACTTACGAGTTAGTTATTGGAACAAATCTTGTTCTTATAATGATTTGTACTTAAGTTGAATTATCCTACACAATTGTTTCTTGTGTACTTGAGTTGAATTATCCTACACAATTGTTTCTTGTTTTTCCATGGTTTATTTTGTGTTTATCTGTAGGTTAAACTTGCACATGGTGGGGGAGATTCATCTTCTGTAGACCGCTACACCAGCGGAGGTAGTCGTGCAGGAATAACTAGGCGCACTGACTATCGTGGTTTGTTCTCTACTCATCTATGGTACAAGCGGTTTAAAATACTCATAACACTTCTCTTTGTAGTTCAAGTGACTGGATTACCTTTTTCCGCTTCATGGCAAGATCTGAAGGTCAGTTTGGTTTTTTAAAGCACAAGTAAATGTTACGATCCGTTTACTTATTAATGTATAAATTTGAGTAATGTTCTTTCTCTAACTGGTCAAATTAAAAATTAAAACGGATCAATTGGATTAAAGGGTGGAATGTTACATTACGTGTATTCAAATGCACTAAACCATCTAAAGCGTCTTATTTAGAAAAAAGTTGGATTATTGTTACAATAATAATTTTGGTAGTTATTTTTAACACACTAAATAAATATTGGGTACAAAAGTGTTTGTGAACCTTTTCTATCTGTACTAAAACTTTATCTGACCCGAACCTGTGTTGACTTGTTACACTTAACCACTCATTTTGTCGCCTCTATTATGATAACAAGCCGAGTTTCACGAACATAGTTTTGACTCCAAAGAGTTTTACTAGTCATATTTTATATAGTTCTAAGCATTAAAGAAAATAAAGTGTACCTATTTAGTGATATACAAATCTAGAGTTGAAGAGTTAAGCTTCTACACTTGCAAGTGTCTCTTAGAATCTCAATAAGATGAGTCTAAACTCATTACTAAGAACATGATGTACAACTACCATACTCGTCTCACGAACTGATATAATTTTGTTTTTGGTTTATTTAACCGGATTGCCAAATGGTCAACGCTAGGATCACATGCGTCAAGCGGGTGATGTTTGTTTCTCTCAAGTTTTCCGTGATAGTGAAGGTGAGATGTATCTATGCTTAGTAAATGATATCTCTGCTTTGAAAAGTGAAGAATAGGGTAGAGGTGGCGATTTTAATCTATTTCCTTATGAGCGGATCAAGTCGGGTTATGTTTTACATTTTAATAGGTGAAAACAGGGTCAAATACAATAATATTAGCCAAGGAAACAGGACAAATGGAATGGACGGGTTTAATTCATGATCCTTCTAAATCATTTTATTAAGAAATATATGTACTTATTAAAATGATATAATATTTTTAGTCATATTTGACACTAATTATTTAAGTAACTTATACTGTTTGACAAACGCCTTTAAGACCAGCCCAACCCGATAACAACAGAAGAACCCATTTTTAAACACCTACCGGCCTGCCCGACCTGCCCATATTGCTACCTCTAAAACAGATTATATATATAGTAATTTGCGTGGGTTTTGCAAGGGCTATGAACGGTAGTTTTATGTTACAGGAAATAGAAACAAAATTATATTGCTACCTCTAAACTGATATTATATAATTTTAATAAGTATATATATATATATTTCTTAATAAAACTCTTTATTTTTCTTTGCAGGAAATAGAGGGATTGTGGACTACACAAACTATGATGATATGAGATATGCGGTCAGTTTCAGACAATAGTTTTATGTTACATAGAAACTGTTTTATCTCTTTACTGGTTTGAGTGTGGTGTTGAATGGTATGGTTGTATGAATCTTATGCAACTTTTCTAACATGTTTTTACCTTTTGTTTTAGATAAGGAAGCTTGATGGCTCGCGTTTCGTTAACATGTTTATTAAGGCCTACATACGGGTATGTCTTGAGAAATCTAGTGAGGCTTGCGTTTTGAAAACGATTATTTGATTAAAATGCAATCATCGGTTACTTGGTGATTTGTTGCCAACAGGTAGAGAAGTATGTTCAAAGGCACAATTACTCTAGAAACCGAAGTCCATATTATTCAAGAAGCAGAAGTCCAAGTCACGGACGTAGCTATGACAGCAGGAGCAGGAGCAGGAGCAGGAGCAGGAGCAGGAGGTTAGTTCTTATTTTTCGTAGCTTACTAGGTATCCACTGTTCTAATATCGTTTAATCGGATATCGTTATGCAGATCTCGATCCAAATCTACTTCTTCACGATCACTCACCCCTGCTTCAAGGTACATAATCCAAGTAACACGTTCTTGTTAATTCAATATCCAAACAAGTGCACCTATGTTGTTTTGCAGGGAAAACTTCATACAAATGTAATCAACTTTTCAAACTATTCAATTAAGTCACTCAAACTTTTTTTGTTTCAATTTAGTCACTCAACTTATAGGTAATGTGCTGATCCTATATTTTTCACCTGTTTAACCTGTTAAAAGTGCCGAGGTGGCTTTTTTATTTATATATATTTTTTAAACTTGATGACTTGAAGTTAATATATACTTTTTTAATATTAAAACAACAACACTTACCATTCAGGGGCGGATACAACTTATTTAGAGGGGGTGGATAGGCACCCCGTAAGCCAGGCAACCTTTCATTAAAAATTTCCAAAATTTGTTTGTAAATACCAATTTAGGCTAATTTCGGAAGGGGAAGGGGCACACTACAAAACAAAACTAATGGTAATGGGGCACACTGTAAAACAAAATTAAGGGCAAGGAAACACTCACAAAATAAAATGAAATATCAAAACCCTGTTTTGACTTCATTCAACGGAATAAGAAAAACTGCTAGACATTTCTATTATTTTTAATTCTTTTACATAAAACGTTAATTAAATAATTAGTTGAGAAAATTAAATTTGCTTATTTAGTTTATTTCTCAATGTTAATTTTATTACTTTGTTAATCATGCGGTCTAACACATGTATAGTTTCTTGTTTTATTTGACCTGACCCATTTACGACTGATCCATTTTTTGCCACCCCGTAGCTGAAATTTCTGGATCCGCCATTGTTACCATTGATATTTATAAATATATTACATTCCAATAAAAGTACGTTCCTTGGTGAGATGTTTAAGTCGAAATCGATCGTTTTGTTAATTTTAATATTAAAAAGATCTTTAATTTAGGTTTGTTAATTTTAATACTAAAAAAGTGTATATTAATTCCAACTCATCAAATTAAAAATAAAAAATAAAAAAAGTCATATCAACACTTTTAACATGTTAAACAGGTAAAAGATATATGATTAGCACATTATTTACAAGTTGTGTAACTAAATTAGAAAAAAAAAATTTAAATAACTTAATTGGAACAGTTTAAAAATTGGCCACATTTCTATAAAGCTTTTCGATGTTTGTACATATGGGGTTTCATTTGTGAAGGGATTTTAAAAGGGTGCCCTTGGTTTTGCACCTTGTGTTTGTTTAGATGTGGAATCCACCATGGAGGAGGTACATGATGTGAAATTGGGTGCAAGTTGGGGGCTTGACAGGATATATAGAGGTAAAGATATATAACAAGATCAACTAATTAATTTGGCTGTAGTATTGTGGCAAACTATAGTAAATAATTTCTATGTACTAAACCTGATTAAACAAGATCAATAATTTTGGTGCCACATATGGTCGATGTAAGGAATTTTCAACTACGTTGGCTCACCATGATTTATAGGTTGTGACATGGTTGCTATGACTAAGGATGCTTTCCTCAATTATGGATTGCCAATTTGATTTTTTTTTTGGTAACCATGGAAACCTTTACCGGAAAACTTACAAGACCAGTCAATACTCTGTTAACCAGTATGATCAGGTAAATCGTAGCTTGCGGTAGACAGGTGGCCTTTAAGAGATTATGACCGACATAAGACCTCTGCTAGAAGGGAATCGGATGTTTACCACTACACCATCCCTTGAAGGTTGCAAGTTTGTTTTTACTCATAAAGATTGACTATAATCTGGTGGAAAATCTGCGATTTTGTAGGAATTAGTTTTGTAGATGGTGAGAAGTCCGGTAAGCGATGAAACTTGCTTAGAAATTGGTATATTTACTTCACAAAAAGTTGTTTAAGTTTATTTTGATATTTGAGGTTGGGTAACATGTTAAAATAAAACATGCTTGGAGTTACACATGAACTTGTACTTATGTGAATTATAGAACCTATATTAAAGATCAACTTCTATGAATAGTCAACTAGCCTGGCATGCTGCTGAACCTAACAAATAGTTTGTTGAATTTTTTTTTATTATCTTTTTATTTTTTATTTTTCATTTTCACCATTTATATTAGATTAGATGTGGTTTACGCTTTTAACCGGTTTAATTTTGTTGTAATTTCGTTTTTCTATAATAACTTTCGTCCGTTAACTTAAAAAAAAAGGTTGCGTCGTTGTTTTTATTTTATTTTTGTTAACGTTCCGATATATATTTTTTTAAACGGAGTTGTATTCAAAATCGAGTATTTTTTTGGTATTGTAGCTCATAGAGAGTGTCGTTACCGTTATGGTACCTTGACGACCCGGACCTATTATGAGCGAACATAATTGCCGGTATTGGTATTATCGGAACCTGTGTCGGTATTCGCTTTTATGGTTTTCGACTGCCCGAACCGATAACGACAAAACTCTCGCCGCTTGGCGTTGGCGAAAAACGACCAGCCTCCCGCGACGAGGCACGGGTGTTCATTTATACAAGTTTATTCAACTCTTTTTTTTTCGACGTTGATACTTGATACATCCTGCCGCGAGACACAGGGAAGCCAACTATTTTATCTAAGTTTCACTAAATTGAACAACTTTTTTTCCTTCAAATATACCGTTGTGAATATCTTTTTTTATTTACATTTCGGAGTTCAAAACGGATCGTCACAATAAGTGCCCCGCCGCAACGCGTGGGTAAACACCCACTAGTTTGTATTAAATGATGTGAGTTGCTTCTTCTAAACATCAATTATTAGATACTAGTAAATTAGTGTAACAATTTGGGTTTTGTTCCATGTATTTACCACATTCTTGATTGGATGGCCAAGGATGATATTTTAGTTTGGTTGTAATACACTTTTACACTAGGGGCATACGTCGGGTACTTCAGATACACCGTCGCAAGCCATGCGGGTACCCGTGATGGGTATCGTTCTTGGTTACTTTCACCCGTGTTGACAAATGTGATGTTTGGAGAGTTAGCCATTGAATTTATAAAAAAAAATCTAGTTTAAATACCAAATACCACCTTAAATAAATCCATTTCCATTCATTTTTTTACACACAAAATACAAATTTCATACTCTCAATTTTTCTATCTACAATGGATCGTAAATTATTACTTCCACCCGATTCATAGGATGAGTTCGACTTGAATGAGGGCGTCTCTAGTAGTCTCTAATTTCTCACTGATATTGTCGCCCAAACCGAAGATGAAGACAAGTCAACATAAAAAAAGATATGTGGCACGTGATTGTGAACAAGCTCTAGAAACTTTAATAAAAGATTAATTTGTCAAGGAAAATCCAAAATACAATGCAGTTACGTTTCGAGAAAGGTATCAGATGTTGAAGAGATTATTTTTAAAAATTGTTGGAGATGTAGAAGCCAAATTTGAATGGTTCCAAGAGGGCACAGACGGGATGATGAAAAAGTGTTTCACGACGTTACAAAAATGCAGATCGGCGGTTAAACAACTTACAACCGGTAATCATCCCGACGAATACGATGAGTATTTAAGTATGGCCAATATGACTTCACGTGAATGCCTGGAGTATTTTGTAATGCCATAATTCAGTTATACGGCAAAAAGTTCTTACGTAGACTGACAAGCCACGACGTTGCACTTTTGTACAATGCACATGAAGAAAAAGATGGCCTCCCAGGTATGCTCGGTAGCATCGATTGTATACATTTGATTTGGATTTTGTGTCCGACCAGTCTGCGTGGCCAATATATGAGAGTTGATCACCAATACCCGACGATCATGCTCGAAGTGGTGGCTTCAAATTGTTTATGGTTTTTGTAACATCCCAAAAATAAAACGACAGTTAAAATGATGAAATAAACGAACGAGGCATGTCGGGTCGGGCCGGATGGGCCGGCGGGCTGGAATGGGAGCCTCCCCTATAAATAGCTTAGACCTCCATCATTTCTCTCAATTGCAAGTTCTAGAGAGAGAAACCGTAGGGAGAGAAAGTTGGCGGATCGACCCGAGATTTCAGCAAAGTGTTGCTCCATAGCTCGTGAGAAGAACCTCCGGATCAGAAACTCGATTCAGGTAACGATCGGGCCTAAATCAGAGTTTTTGTTCGTTTTTGAGTTTTTCGGGTTTTGGGTGAAAAGGTAACGTTTTCACGGATAAAACTGAAAGGTAAACATAGATTTGAGTTCCTTAATGGAAAACAAACGTTTTGAATGTAAACAGGTTCGGGATCTTGACGTGATCAGACCTGAATGCGAAAGTTAGGGTTTTACGAAGAAACAGATCGTGCGTACTTATCAAGTACGCACGGAGCAGGTCCTGCGTACTTATCAAGTACGCAGGAAGAGGGCACTGCGTACTTATCAAGTACGCAGGAAGAGGATCCTGCGTACTTGTCAAGTACGCAGGAAGCAGGGTCTGCGCACTTGCTAAGTGCGCATGCATCAAGTTGTTTAAGTAAAGTTAGTATGTTTAGAATGGTTAAACCGTTAGAGTCAGGATTGGGTTTGATGCGTATTTAACTATCAAATTCAGATCGTACGTGACGTTAGGCCCTTGTTTAGGACAACCAAGACTAGCTTATCAGGTGAGTTCTAGAAGCCTCTTTTAAATGTTTTATATAATGTTTTCGGGCTGGTGTGCATACATATGAAATGATGTTTTTACGAAACGATGTTTATGAAACTATGTTTATAAAATGATGCTTATGAAACTATGTTTGCGAAATGAAATGATTTGGATTGAACGATTTATGTAAAGAAAGTTTTATGAATGGAATGTTTACGAATGAAATGTTTATAAAGAAATGGTTTAAACTAAAGGTAAAGGGTTTCGAAAATGAATGAAAGGTTTTATGAAAAGAAAAGAAAAAGGGCAAAGGTTTTAAAGAAGTCATTACAAATCTAATCTGTCGAATGAATGGAATTGACGAATGAAGTCTAGGAATGTAATTCCCAGCCTTGTGGTAGATTATGGACAGCGAGCCATAGTTGCCATAAGAGCAACAGGGGCAGTGTCTTGGTGGCCTTCCAATGGTTTTGATGTTGTACAACTGGTAGGGAGTAACGACGGTTACTCAGGGGTTAACGTGACCCTATGTAAAGTTAAATTATGATCCGACGGTGTTATGGCCGTGAGCCATAGCCATCGATGGAAGTTGTCGGTCTATGGACATGAGAGCCATAGGGGCAACTGAATGGGTATTGTCGGTCCTCGTGCAGTTAAGCCTTGGGGGCAATACCAAAGGGAATTGACGGAAATGACGGTACGAATGGTAACACAGATTTAGATAGTAATGTATGAATTAAATGAATGTTAGATGTTTTAAACAAATGATCCGTTCAATGTGTTTATGATGAGGAAAAGTGTTTGAAGGTTTTCAATGATGAACGAAAGGCCCTGTTTTCTTATACGTGATGTTAAACCCTAATGAATGTTTTGAATGATGAGCCATTTCTTAAATCGAACGAAAACTAGAACTCACCAGCGTAGCTGACTTTTAGTGTGCACATTCAGGTTAAGGCAGGTTATGAGGTTGGACAACGATGCTTGGCTAGCGATGGAGAGTTACCCGGACGCTTATGAAGACTGGCATCACGTTACGTTTTGATTTCGTTAAGTTATGTTTAGACATGTTTACGCTTCTGTATGTTGAACAATGTAATGGTTATGTTTTAATGAAGTATTTTCTGCTGCGTTATTTGATAATCAAGTTTAAGAACTGTTTGTGAACGAGTAAATCCAACAAGTGAGGCCTCCCGGGTTTAGGGCCTTACAATTTGGTATCAGAGCAATAGTTTGAGAGATTCGGACACTCCTAGTGTCTGAACTTAAACTGTGAATGGGATCGAAAGCGGATGCCAGTATGGGTAACTCGAGCCACAACATCAGGTATGAAGGTAGTATATATTCACATGTATAGTATGCCTTAGAAAGGGTTAGGTAAGGACTTGTGTTCTGATGGAATCACAAAGGTGGTCAAATAGAAATCGAAAGGTAGTGTAATGGTTAATTGCAGATGGCCAGTGTATATTAACATCTTACAGTGCTTATTGAATTTTATTTGTTAACTAGCGTGATGACATTGGATTCCTTGTCTTATAGAACGAAATGGCAAGGAGAGGAAATGGAAGACGTGGTGGGGGCCGTACCGGTGGTCGCACCGGCGGTCGAAATGGTGGGCGTGGCAGGACCCCTGCGCGCCAAGAGTATAGTGAAGAAGGAAGTGTTCACACTGAACCGGCGGTTAGTGTGCATGGAACTGAGCAGACACAGATTGAGGAACAACCTTTCACTTTTGAACCAGAAGTGAGAGCAGCTATAGCTCGAGAGTTCACCGAGCTGATGAAGACCTCTCTGCCAGGTCTGTTAGCTGAAGCATTGAAGAAGGTTAATGGGGAAGGTGGGTCTAGCGAGGCAACTGGTGACCAGAACAATGAGACTGACAACGCGCCGCCTGCTCGCGGATGCGACTATAAGTCATTTAAAGCATGTGACCCGCCGGTCCTGACTGGGAAGAAGGACGTGGTGGCTACTTTTGACTGGATAATCTGTATGGAGGCTGCCATCCGTCTCAGCGAATGCGGGGCGGATCAAGTGGTGAAATTTGCTGCTAACTCTTTGAGAGAAGAAGCGTCCCATTGGTGGGAAGGAGTGCGACAAGCTAAGGGAGATACAACTGTTGACTCCATGTTATGGAATGATTTGAAGGCGTCAGTTATTAAGAATTTTTGCCCAAGGAACGAAATTGAGAAGGTGGAGAGGGAATTTCTGAATTTAAAGGCTGGTAACATGACTCACCGTCAATACACCACCCGGTACAATGAGTTGGCACGACTGGTGCCACACTTAATTACTACTGAAGAGAGAAAGATTTCTTGTTATATCCAGGGACTGTCGGACAAGGTCCGCACCTTTATCAAAGCAAACACTCCTACCACTTTCGATTCAGTAGTGGAACTCAGTGGTGTGGTGTATGATGATCTGGCATTAAACGATGCCGCCATTGAGGAACCGAAGAAGAGACCGAGCTTCTCAAACAAGCGAACTGGTGGAAGGATGTTTGGGACTCGTGATAAGAGGGCTCGGGTGGATGAGCCGACTGTTTGTAAGAAGTGTGAAAGGGAGCATACCGGTGAATGTAGACTGGGATCTAACTTGTGCTTCAAGTGTGGCAAGACCGGGCACTACTCCCATGAGTGCCCACAACACTTCAAGTGCTATAATTGTGGGGATGCCGATCATCTGAGTAGGGAATGCCCGAAACCGAGAATGAGTGAAGCCGGGAAAGGGAAAGGCCCGGAAAGGAAAGAAGAGAGGCCCCGAGCAAAGACTCGTGCGTACGCACTGACGCAAGAACAAGCCAGGGCAGACCCCGACGTGGCGTTAGGTACGTTCATCCTTGACGACACTTTTGTTTCTGTGTTATTTGATTCGGGTGCCAGTAAGAGTTTTATATCTACGACTTTTTGTAAACGAGTAAAGTACACTGTCAGTAAACTAGAAAGGGCTTTTAGTGTGGAAACCGCTGAGGGCAGAATTACGAGAGTGACCGATGTAGTTGACAACTCCACGATAAAAATAGAAGGTCATAGGTTCCCTGTCAGGTTGTTTCTTATGGTTTTGGATGGGTTCGATTTCGTGTTAGGAATGGATTGGCTAACTGCCAATGAAGCACAAATTGTATGTAAACGAAAGATAATCCGACTCAAGGCTCCGGATGGTAGCGAAGTCGAGATTTTTGGAGATCGTGACGCCCCAATGCAAAACGTCATCTCGATGATTAAGGCAACAGATTACTTGAGGCGCGAATGCGAGGCTTATCTGGTGTATGTAATTGACAAGTGTAAGGAAGTGAAGGAACTAGACGATTTACCCGTGGTACGCGAGTACCCGGAGGTGTTTCCAGAGGATTTGCCTGGGATACCACCCGACAGAGAGATCGAATTTCGAATCGACTTAGTACCAGATGCCCAGCCCGTGGCTAAGGCTCCATATCGACTAGCACCAGTGGAGATGAAAGAGTTAATGGCACAAGTAGACGAGTTACTTGAGAAGGGATTTATCCAACCGAGCATCTCGCCGTGGGGTGCTCCGGTGTTGTTTGTGAAGAAGAAAGACGGTTCAATGAGAATGTGTATTGATTATCGCGAGTTGAATAAACGTACGGTGAAGAACAAGTACCCTTTACCAAGGATCGACGACCTGTTCGGTCAATTGCAAGGCGCAAGCTGGTTCTCAAAAATTGACTTTCGGTCCATCAGTTGAAGGTGAGGGAAGAAGACATACCGAAAACTGCATTTCGCACGCGTTATGGACATTTCGAGTTCCGCGTGATGTCTTTCGGATTGACGAACGCCCCCGCAGCGTTCATGGATTTGATGAATCGAGTTTGTCGACCAATGCTGGATCGATCGGTAATCGTGTTCATCGATGATATCCTCATCTACTCCAAGAATGAGGGTGATCACGCGTGTCACTTGAAGGAAGTATTGGAAGCTCTGAAGAAGGAAAAGTTGTATGCTAAGTTCTCCAAATGCGCGTTCTTGCTTAGGGAAGTCCAATTCCTAGGTCACGTCATTAACCCGAACGACATTATGGTTGACCCAGCAAAGATAGTGACGGTTAAGGAATGGAATATTCCTAAGACGCCAACTGAAGTCCGTAGTTTCTTGGGATTGGCAGGCTACTATCGGAGATTCATCCAGGATTTCTCAAAAATAGCTTCGCCATTGACAAAGTTGACTAGGAAGGAGGTAAAGTACGAATGGGGTTCGACCCAGGACGAGGCGTTTAAGGAGTTGAAGGAGAGGCTAACTAAAGCCCTAGTCTTGGCCCTTCCCGAGGGCAATGAAGACTTAGTGGTATACTCTGACGCTTCGGGTCAGGGATTGGGATGCGTGTTAATGCAACACGGGAGAGTGATCGCGTATGCGTCATGGCAGTTGAAGATTCACGAAGCTAATTATCCGACTCACGATTTGGAACTTGCTGCTGTCGTATTCGCATTAAAAATCTGGAGGCACTACCTGTACGGGGTGAAGTTTACTATTTACTCTGACCACAAAAGTTTGAAGTACTTCTTCGAACAAAAGGAACTTAATATGAGGCAGAGGCGATGGTTGGAACTATTGAAAGACTATGACTGTGAAATAATATACCATCCTGGAAAGGCAAACGTGGTGGCTGGCGCTCTAAGTCGAAAGGATGTGCCTACTCCTATTAGAGTGAAAGCTTGCCAGTTTGTGATAACATCGGATGTGATGAG
The DNA here is from genome assembly GCA_023525975.1 of Smallanthus sonchifolius. Lineage (NCBI taxonomy): Eukaryota > Viridiplantae > Streptophyta > Magnoliopsida > Asterales > Asteraceae > Smallanthus > Smallanthus sonchifolius. Next base: position 68,048,365 of record CM042033.1, on the reverse strand, counting down.
AGAAATTGAAAAGGCTCAAGATGAGGCATTTAAAGAAGAAAATATAAAGAAGGAAAGAATGATTGGCCAACAGGACAAGTTGGAATATAACACCCTTAGTGTTAAGACACGTTTTGGACGGGTATGGATACCTATGGGTGGCGAGCTTAGAACCAAAATCTTGGATGAGGCTCATAAGTCTCGGTACTCTATCCATCCTGGTACCAATAAAATGTACCAAGATCTAAGGAAGGAATACTGGTGGCCTGGAATGAAGCATGAAGTGACGAAGTACGTAAGCAAGTGCTTGACTTGCTCGCAAGTGAAGGCCGAACACTAGAAACCATATGGAAAGATTCAATCACTTGATATACCGGAATGGAAGTGGGAACACATTACCATGGACTTCATAACCAAGCTACCTCGCACAGCTAAAGGTCATGATACCATTTGGGTAATTGTGGACCGTTTAACGAAGAGTGCTCATTTCCTACCTATTCACGAGACGTTCTCGTCAGAAAGGTTAGCGGAAGTATTTATTAAAGAAGTAGTAGCATGACATGGGATGCCTTTGATGATCGTATCTGACTGGGACACACGATTCACATCGAGGTTCTGGAAAAGATTTCACGAGGCGATGGGCACGAGGCTCAATGTTAGCACGGCATACCACCCACAAACGGATGGTCAGTCCGAAAAGACCATTCAGACCTTGGAGGATATGCTTCGCGCTTGTATTATCGATTTTGGCGGCAGTTGGGACAGTCATCTGCCGTTAGCCGAATTCTCCTACAACAATAGTCATCACACGAAGATAGGTATGCCGCCTTACGAAATGTTGTATGGGAGAAGATGCAGGACCCCGGTTTGTTGGGGTGAGATTGGACAGAAGGAATTAGGAAGTCTTGAAGTCGTAAGAGAAACGTCAGAAAGGTTTGATCAAATCAAAGCACGGATGAAAGCCGCACAAGATCGTCAGAAGTCCTATGCGGATAAACGATGAAGGCTTATTGAGTTTGATGTTGGGGACAGAGTAATGTTGAAAGTGTCACCCTGGAAGGGGATCATACGATTCAGGAAGAGAGGGAAGCTAAGTCCGAGGTTTGTCGGACCATTTAGGATAATGGCGCGGGTTGGTTAAGTCGCTTATCGGTTAGAGTTGTCTGATGAGTTAAGTGGGATTCATCCTACCTTCCACGTATCACACTTGCGAAAGTGTTTGGCGGATGAATCGGCTCACGTACCACTTACTGACATCGAGGTCGACAACAGTCTTAATTACATCGAAGAACCCGTGGCCATCTTAGACAAGAAGGAGAAGCGTTTGCGTAATAAGATTATCCAATTGGTTAAAGTCCAATGGAAACATCGAAAGGGATCGGAAGCCACTTGGAAAACGGAGAAGGAAATGAAGGAGTCGTACCCTCATCTATTTGACTTATGATAGGTTTCGGGGACGAAACCTATTGTAAGGGGGTAGACTTGTAACATCCCAAAAATAAAACGACAGTTAAAATGATGAAATAAACGAACGAGGCATGTCGGGTCGGGCCGGATGGGCCGACGGGCTGGAAGGGGAGCCTCCCCTATAAATAACTTAGACCTCCATCATTTCTCTCAATTGCAAGTTCTAGAGAGAGAAACCGTAGAGAGAGAAAGTTGGCGGATCGACCCGAGATTTCAGCAAAGTGTTGCTCCATAGCTCGTGAGAAGAACCTCCGGATCAGAAACTCGATTCAGGTAACGATCGGGCCTAAATCTGAGTTTTTGTTCGTTTTTGAGTTTTTCGAGTTTTGGGTGAAAAGGTAACGTTTTCACGGATAAAACTGAAAGATAAACATAGATTTGAGTTCCTTAATGGAAAACAAACGTTTTGAATGTAAACAGGTTCGGGATCTTGACGTGATCAGACCTGAATGCGAAAGTTAGGGTTTTGCGAAGAAACAGATCGTGCGTACTCACGGAGCAGGTCCTGTGTACTTATCAAGTACGCAGGAAGAGGGCACTGCGTACTTATCAAGTACGCAGGAAGAGGATCCTGCGTACTTGTCAAGTACGCAGGAAGCAGGGTCCTCCTGGGTTTGGGGCCTTACAGTTTTGGCATGCGTTCTGTGGTCCGGACGGCCCAAACAACGACATCAATGTTCTCCAACAATCTCCAATATTTACCAACGAGCAACTTGGAACCGCGCCTAAGTGTCAATTTCATGTGAATGGGCGACGATACAAACGTGGATACTATCTTACCGATGAGATCTACCCTACTTGGTCTATGTTTGTGAAATCATTCGCGTATCCAACTGATCCAAAGGAAAAGAAGTTTAAGAAGGTTCAAGAGTCGGCAAGAAAAGATGTCGAACGAACTTTCGATGTTTTAAAAGCTAAATGGGGTATACTTAGGCGACTCGCCCGGGCTTATAACCTGGACAAGATTAGGAACGTGGTGTATGCGTGTATGTTACTTCACAATATGATTATAAAAGATGATGGAAATGCAATATTACCAGTCTACATAAGGGATTCTCCAACCGATCCAGTTATTGACGATAATGTCCTTTTAGAGTTGCATGATACAAATTCACATTCAGACTTCGATATGATCTTGTGGAACATATTGCAATCACGTTGCAGTTAGGCGAAGTGTAGTTTTATTGACTATTTTTGTATTTTTTTAATGAAAATTATTTTTTTTGTTTTTATTTATTTTATGTAAAAAAAATTAGTATTATTTATTGTTATGTTTTTATTTTATTTTTTGAATTAATTAAATTAGTTTAAAATATATAATTACAACTTAGATTAAAATAAAAGCCGTTGAATAATGCCTTCTCCATCTAATTCTTGACAACTGTTGTTTATTTTCTTCTTATTTTTGTTTTAACCCCTTATAATATATATAATATACGCTTTTAAACCGTTTAATTTCCTGATAATTTCGTTTTCCTTTAATTTCCTAGTAATCAAGTTTCTCATCTGTTCCATTTTAGTCACTCAATCTTTTTTTTTTCATTTTAGTCACTCAAATTTCTCATATGTTCCATTTTAGTTACTCAAATTTTTCTTCTTCTTATTTTAGTCACTCAAGTTTCAGATGTTATTCTAATCTTGTGCAATTACGCGGTTAACATTTTACCTTTTTTTGGATTTTGTTTATTGAATATAGTAAAAATGTTGGTTTACTCTTTTTGGATTTAATTTTCATGATATCCATAAAATGAAATAAAAAAAAGTAAAATGTTAACCTCGTAATTGTGCAAGATTAGAACATCTTAAACTTGAGTGACTAAAATGAGACAAAAAAAGTTTAAGTGACTAAAATGGAACAGATGAGAAACTTGAGTAACTAAAATTTGATAAAAAAAATTTAAATAACTAAAATAAAACAAATAAAAACTTGATTACTGTTATTTAAAATACCCATTTTTTTATTACATGAACCGGTTACGTGTTTGTTTATGCCCAACGCCGCCGTTTTATCTTTCTAATTCTAGACTTGTCGTGTGCAATTTTTGCTAGTCAATTTGATTCCGTGATTATAAAGCAGAAACTCTAGAGTCTAGAACCCTCCGGTGTGTTCGGTAGTTTGCCCCTCCCAAATTCCGACAGGTAGCGAGATCGATCACCGTCGACCTAATTACTGCTTGTATCAATTGCTCTGAATTTTGATTCCTCTACATATCTGTATGAATTGCTTCACTGTTAGAACTTGCATCTCAAAATCATGCATGTTTGGATGTTCGTTGTTTCGGTGATTCATATGGCTGTTAGAAAGCAAATTAAACGTTGAATATCTTTGATTTGTTGATTTAGATGCTGAATTAACATCTACCGAACTGTTATTTGCCTGTTTTCCTTTTTCTGTAGATGCATCACTTTGAATTTTGGGGTTAATTGATAGTTAACATCTGTTATAGTTTTTTTTACAGTTATGCGAGTGATTGAAACCTTATTATTTCCCCTGTTTTTAATCATTTAATTTAAACAAACTTGTAAAGCTTGATTAGTTTCTGTATAGTGATATAGCATGTTCAACTATTAAAATTGTTATTTTCCCAATTTTTGTTGTATGCACAGTTCCTTAACATGATCTTAAACGGAGCTCTTATTGCATCAAATCACTGATCATTTATGTTTTCAGAATTAAACATGGGCCGCTCGAGTCGTACTCTCTATGTCGGTAATCTTCCTGGTGATATTCGTGAAAGAGAAGTGGAAGATTTATTTTACAAGGTCTGCTTTTATGTTTCTTTATTATATTTGCAACTTGTTAAATGTTCTCATCAGTTGTTCTGTTACCAAGTTCTTACACGGAATAAGTTATTTTCTGTATTTTTATGTTGCTTTTGTTTGTGCTTGCAGTATGGGCCAATTGTTCAAATTGACCTGAAAGTTCCACTTAGGCCCCCTGCTTTTGCATTTGTAGAGGTAAAAAGTGAATTTTTTGTTGGATATTAGTTTTAATGAATGGACTATGGAGTCATGGATGAGTTTTTTTGGATTAATTTTAGTTTGAAGATGCTCGTGATGCTGAAGATGCCATTCGTGGAAGGGACGGCTATAAGTTTGATGGTCATCGCTTACGAGTTAGTCATTGGAACAATCTTGTTTTATCAGTGATTTGTACTATGTTAAATCATTCTGCATGATTTTTTATTTGTTTATTTTGTGTTTGTCTGTAGGTTGAACTTGCACACGGTGGGAGAGTTTCACCTTCTGTAGATCGCTACAGCAGTGGAGGTAGTCGTGGGGGATCATTTAGGCGCTCTGACTATCGTGGTTTGTTTATTTTTTTAAAATTTCTTTTTTTTTATCCTGTATTCTTTTCTCTATTTATCTATGATACAAGCAGTTTAAATCTTACCAACACTTCACCTCGCAGTTTATATCACTGGATTACCTTCTTCTGCTTCATGGCAAGATCTGAAGGTCAGTTTGGTTTCTTAAAGCACAAGTAAACGTTAGAGATGGTTCATGGACTTAGAAAGTGGTTCTTTAAGAGCTCAGCTGGCTTGTAAATTAAACTAGCCGGACTCAAATAGGATCACTAGAGATAGAGGTGGCAATTTTGACCCGTTTATTATTTTACTTATAAATGTGTGTAACGGGTCAAGCTAAAAAATTAAATGGGCCATATGGATTGAAGAGTCAAACGGCATATGAAGTGTATGCAAATGCATTAAACCTTCTAAAGCGTTTTATTTAAAGAAGTTGGGTTGTTATAATAATAGTTTTTGTAGTCATATTTAATACATTAATTAGTTATTGGATAAAAAGTTTTTGCGGGTTGGCTTAACCTGACACGAACCATTTTCATCTGCACTAGAACTTGATCTGTTTGACTAGAACCTGTGAGTTGTTACACCTAACTGCCCATTTTGCCACCTCTAATTTGATAACAAGCTGAGTTTCACGAACATAGTTTTGACCCCAAAGAATTTTACTAGTCATATTTTATGTAGTTCTAAATTTTAAAGTAAATAAAGTATATCTATTGAATGAAATACGAATCTAGATTTGAAGAGTTAAGCTTGTAGACTTGCAAGCGTCTCTTGGGTTGTCTACAAGTTCAGTCTAAACTCGTTATCTGGACATAATCTGAACCGATAGACATAAACACAGCCTTTTAAGTAACTCATTTTTATTTAATTATTCATTTGTGTTCGTATTGCTAAGCAAACGATGCACAGCTACCACAATTCTCTAAAGTATTGATATAATTTCATTTTTGGCTTTCATAATTGAATTACCAAATGATCAATGCTAGGATCACATGCGTCGAGCTGGTGATGTTTGTTTCTCTCAAGTTTTCCGTGACCGTGATGGTGAGCTGCACTTACTATGTCTTCTATTCTACTGAATTATCTGAAAATTCGACACCTATTGATTGTTACAAAAAAAATAATGATTTTGCTCAATCATGTTATAGTTTCTGCTAATATTGTTCTACCTAAGTCATGCAGTGTTGGTCAAATGGGAATGATTGTTAGATGTATCTATGCTTGGTGTCTACTTGTAAATGATATCTCTACATTGAAAAGTGATGAAACAAAATAGATGTGGCAATTTTTATCCATTTACTTATGAGTGGATCGGGTTATGTTTTATCTCTTAACGGGTGAAGCAGGGTAAAATAAAAAAAAAGTTAGCTAAGGAAACACGAAAAATGGAACGAATGGGCTGAAATTGTTTAAAATGTGTTTTTAATGCATAAACACTTCTAAGTCATTCAATTAAGAAACAGATATTTATTAAAATAATATAATATTTATAGTCATATTTGATACTAAATATTTGGCAAAAAGTGTTTTAAGATCAACCCAACCCCCAAAAACATATATGGATATACCCATTTTGACCGGTTACACAACTTGTCCTACCTGCCCATATTGCTACCTCTAAAACAGATTATCATGTAAATTTCTTCATATGCTTCACTACTGAGGTTAAATTGTGGATAATTATGATATCGCAAAACTCACACAAAGCAGGATATGGTCATTCATTGCTAGTGACACTGATTTCTAAGCTGCATTTATAATCAGAGATGATTGTGGTTTTAGGTTCAGACAATTTTTTTCATGTTCAGTTATGGTGTATGTCTTTGCTTTATTGTCACATAGTTTCTTTTATGTGATCCAGAAATTACCAACAATGCTCATTTATTTTCTTTGCAGGCATGAGAGGGATTGTGGACTACACAAACTATGATGATATGAAATATGCGGTTAGTTTCAGATTATAGTTTTACATTGCCTAAAGACATAATGTTTTTTCTCCTTACGGGTTTGAGTGTGGTGTTGAATGGTACACTTGTTTAAATCTTATGCAACTTTTCTTATATATTTTTACCTTCCCTTTCAGATAAGGAAGCTTGATGACTCACTTTTCCGTAACCAGTTTTCTAAGGGCTACATACGGGTACGTCTGGAGAAATCTAGTGAGGCTTCTTAGAGGGTGTTTGGATGTGCGTTATAAAAGTAATTATTTGATTTTATTAATAAGAATCAAATAATCAGATAGTGTTTTTCTTGATAATCAGATGTTTGAGTTTTTGACAAAGTATGATTATCTAGGTAATTAATACGTAAACGGAACAGAAAAGACAGTTTGGTTGAAAGAAGGGGTAGCTAAGTAATTTTAGTTTACCTTACATAGCCAAAGACCCTCTTATTTGTTTCTGCAAATGCAATCATCAATTACTCGGTGATTTGTTGGCAACAGGTAGAGGAATATGATCGTAGGCACGGTTACTCTAGAAGCCGAAGTCGAAGTCCATACTATTCAAGAAGCAGAAGTCCAAGTCATAGCCATAGCTATGATAGCAGGAGCAGGAGGTTGGTTTTTATTTTTCATGGCTTACTAGGTATCCACTGATTTATGATATCTACAATAATAAAATATTTTCATGCAGTTACTCTCCCAGGGAAAAATATTCCCGCAGGTCTCGATCCAGATCTATTTCTTCACAGTCCTACTCTGAGTCATCACTTACCCCTGCTCCAAGGTACATAATTCAAATAACGTGCTCTTGTTAATATACCATCCAAACATGTGCTTGTAGGTGGTTTTGCATATACAGAAAATTGTGAACTGGTAGGGTAGGACATGGAGTAAAATTATTTTCAGAGTCGAATGTCGATCAATTGGGTCTTTAAACTTGGGCCCTTGTAAACAACTCTTTTGTCATTTTTATGCTGCTCTTGTTTTTGTCCAATAATATTATCTTTTGAACTGTGGTAAACATGGTTGGGGATTCATACTTCCACTTGTGAAAGGATTTTAAAAGGGTGCGTTGGTTTTGCACCTTGTGTCTTCTTTAGATGTGGATTCCACCACGGCGTAGGGACATGATGGTAAATTGGGCGCAAAGTTGGCTGTCTGGGATGACTGGATTTATAGAGGTAAAGATATATAACTCCATAGGTTTGTCAGTATGTGGCAAACCATGGTAATTATTGCCAAAAAAATAATATAATTACAAATAAATAAATTTGGTTGAACCTGGTTTATTTTTGCAATACAAGTGGTCATGCTGCCACAACTAGTTGATATAAGGAAATTGTAAACAACCTTGGCAGACCATGATTTATAGGTGGTCACATGGTTCTATAAATTAGGATGTTTTCCTGATAAAGGTTGAATATGATCTGGTGGAAAATCTGTTAATACTGTAGGAATTAGTTTTGCAGATGGTGAGAAGCACTGGAGTTGTGTAAGCGATGAAAACCCACTTGGAAATATGGTTGCTAATGTTTTGGATTATGGATTTATGTCTAATGAATTGGTTTCTTTCTTTTTTCTTTTATTTTTCATGGAAATTTTTGCAGATCTCGATCAAGATCTCGTACACCACCATCAACTGTAAGTTATGATATCCAAATTATCTGTTCTGAAAGCTGTTAGTGTGTTCGATTCTATATGATTTTCCATATTGAATATAATCATTTTGCAGTCTCGTTACCGCAGTGGAGCTAGGAGCCCAAGTCGGAGCATTTCTCGTTTTCGTTCACCATCGGTACATTTACTTCATAAAAACGGTTAATTAAGTTAATTTTTTTTGAGTTGGCAAGCTTGCTGAGTTGGCTGGGTTGGGTAACAGGCTAAAATGGCTACTGGTGAAACGGGCTGGGTTGACCTGCAACCAAATTTTTCTAATTTTTTACATAATTAATACTGTGTTGATTATGCTTAAAAACAATATTTTCTATAATAATAATAATAATTACGAAATAGTAACTAAGATCTATATGTGTTTCATTTGCTTCAATTTTAAAAACTTTTTTACATTTATAGAAAAATTATACAAGATTGGAACACCTAATGAAAGTTGAATGACTTCAGAAGAAAAAAGAAATTTTGAGTGACTTTAGTGGAAAACTTGGTTACTATTGCGTGAAGTTTTCCCTAATAATAAACATACTTCAATAAACATTTTTGGAGGTTCTATGCATTGAAAATAGATTTTGGGTGAACACTCAAATTCATTGTTTTTAGAACCAGACCGGCCGGTTGGACCAGGAACCGGTCATAGAACCGATGCCTATTTGAACCGTTTTTGACCGGGTGGTCGGACCGGATTACCAATTTTTTAAATATTTTTCTTTCAAAATCTCATTTTTTTAATTAATTTAGTATTCAAGCTACATATTTTATTTATTTAAGTCTTCCTATGTCATTAAAGTAACCGACATCAAAACACAAAAAAAATATTTTTATATTTTATATCTATATATAGTTTTAATATTTATATTATTTATGACGTCATCCGATGCTTAAATTCGGTTCAACCGGTGACCCTTGGGCGGCCCGTTCGTTGTCCTGTCCGATTCTAAAAACATTGCTCAAATCAGTTTGACCATTCTAACCCATCTGACATATTCTCCTAGTTGAGTCATTTGATTTGACCTGACCTGACTAGTAAACGGGTCGAAATTACCACCTCGAAAGTTTACTATGCTTGGTAGTATATTTATTACGCTTTTGTATCATGCTTACTTGATAACAGGTGATATCTGATTAAATAGAAGATGGACCGAGTTGGCAGGAAACTACCTTCTTGTACTAATGTTTGTCCTACTTACCAAGGAACAAGCTAGCTAAACTAGTATATAAATCTGGATTAAACCATATGCTTTATGTTGCTTTATCTAAATATTCGGAGTCGTCCTACTGTTCTAGATGCTCGTAAATTAGTGTAACAGTTTGCGTTATGCTCACGTCTCTATGGGTCTTGTTTGGTTGTCTTTTGATATGATATTTTTGTTTGGTTATAATAAACTTTTAGACAATACTCATGATGAGTTCATTTATAAGTTTATAACGACGGGTGTAAACGAGTAGAGCCTAACTGAAGTCTTTAACTAAGGCCGAGCCTTTGTTTGTAGTCTTTTGTAATGGGCTTTACTTGTTTAGAGGCTTTAGTCTAAAGCTTTATCTCTAGTTTGGAATCGGAAATCAGATCAGAGCAAAACAAGAATGTAAACAGAAACAAGGAACGTCAAATCTGATTTTGGCTAACACCCAATTTATCATTCAAGAAACTACTCAAAACTTGAACTTTTTTTCAATCCCCTAATACCCAATCACGGTATATAAGATACGCATATAGCTAAACATACAATTAGACTATATCTAGGATTGATCTGCGTATATATCTAAACAATTCCAAAACCTATCACATTTAGGAAACTAGATAAATACTAAATTAATTAAACCCAACTTTGACCTACACGTCAAGATCGGTCCCTCCATATTCACCTACGCGCGAATACGGTCCGATATTTTCCAACAATCACCCCCGTAATTTCGGACTCGTATCAGATAGGTCTTCAACTCCAAGCTTCTCGATCATCTCCTTGAACTTGTTCCTTCCAAGAGCTTTTGTTAAGATATCAGCACGTTGATTAACGCCACTCACATGCTCGACCATAATATCTTCATTATCAACACATTCTCGAATATAGTGATAACGGGATTTTATATGTTTACTCCGCCCATGGAACACCGGGTTCTTCACGAGAGCTATCGCCGATGTATTATCCACACGTAACACAACCGCTTGAAATTTCTTCCCAACTAGTTCACTTAACAATTCTTTGAGCCAAACCGCCTGACACGCGGCTGCACTAGCCGCCATATACTCCGCTTCACACGATGACAATGCCACGGTATGTTGCTTTTGAGAACACCAAGTGATTGGAGAGGACCCAAAGTAAAACACGTGTCCCGTAGTACTTCTCCCATCGTCTTGATCAATGTTGTGACTACTATCACTGTAACCGACCAACACATTCTTTCCACGAGTATAAGTAATGCCATAACCACAAGTACCTTTCAAATAACGAAGGATTTGCTTAATGAGAGATGCATGAGATTGCTTCGGGCAATGCATGTACCGACTCACAACCCCAACGGAATATGCCAAGTCGGGACGAGTTTGTAACAAGTACCGAAGACACCCGACAATCTTTCGATATCTAGTAGCATCAAAGTCTTCTTCATCTTCAAATTTAGAGACTTTCACATTCGGATCTATGGGAACTTTTGTTGGATTGCAATTTTCCATACCGGCTTCTGTTAGAATTTTCTTTGCATATGCCTCTTGCTTAATTTTTATCTTGTCTTTGCCTTGATAAACTTCAATTCCAAGATAATAAGTAAGCATTCCCAAATCTGACATCTCAAAGTTTTTAGCCATCCCGCGCTTAAACTCCATGATTAGATTTAACTTGGAACCCGTCACAATTAAGTCGTCTACATAAACACCGACTAACAATACATCCGTTCCAACTGTTTTTTGATATACGGCTTGTTCTTGCGAGCACCTGTTAAACTTCATATCTAACAAAATACCATTTAACTTTGTATTCCACGCCCGCGGAGCTTGCCTCAGCCCGTACAATGCTTTTGACAACTTGTATACCTTGTGCTCTTCACCCCCTTTTACGAAACCATCCGGTTGTACGACGTATACCTCCTCTTTCAAGTCACCATGTAAGAATGCGGATTTAACATCAAGATGATGTAATTCCCAACCTTCATTTGCTGCAAGAGATAATAACAATCGAACCGTTTCAAGTCGAGCCACCGGTGCGAAGACCTCGTCAAAATCGACTCCGGGTTGTTGAACATAACCCTTTGCCACGAGTCTCGCTTTGTGTTTATTTAGTGAGCCATCCGCGTTTCTCTTAACCTTGAAAACCCACTTCAACCCAATTGGTTTTGCACCACGTGGTAACTCGGTCAAATCCCACGTATTATTTTTATTTATCGAGTCGATCTCTGCTCGCATTGCTTTCATCCACTCCGGTTTCAATTTAGCATCATCAAAACGAACCGGTTCATCATCAACAAGTAATAAGAAATCTTTATCAATTATACTTGAATTTAAAACATAATCATTAAATCGTACCGGGGTAATTGTGGAGCGATTGGATCTCCTCAGTTCAGGCTCGGGTGTCTCGAACTGGGCTCCTGTGCTGCTGTTAGCCGTCCCTGTTGGGCTGCTCTGAGCTGGGTTTTGGTTTCTTGACCCGGTTACAGCTGGCCTCATGCCTGACGCAGTTGGGCTGCTCATCCGTGAGCTGTCTGGGCTGAGTTCATCAGCGGGGCTGCCCTGCCCATCACTATTGTTCCTATTTGAGCCCAAGTTCTCTGAATCATTTTGTGAGCTGCTTGTTTCGGTGTTAACATAACCAACACCAGTGTCAATTACACTATCAAATTCTACCCAAAACATGCCAGGTGCTAGATCTTCCTCATCATTTTTTGCATTGTTGTCAACCCAATTCCAACCATGTTTTTTATCGAATTTAGTATCGCCGTCTCGACTCACGACAATTTTTCGAGTCATTGGGTTGTATAAACGATACGCCGCCGATCCTTTTTCACTCCCAAGATAAACTAGACGAATCGAGCGATCATCTAATTTTTTAGGAATACCACCAACAATTTTCGAATACGCCAAACATCCGAAAACTTTGAGAAATCTAAGATCCGGCTTCTTTCGTTTCAACATCTCGTACGGTGTTTTATTTTTTAAAGCTCGGGTTGGAGTTTTGTTTATCACATTGGTTGAGTGCCTCATCGCCTCCCCCCACATATAATTCGGAACTTGTCTCGCCTTCATTATGCTTCGAATCATCTCTAATAAGGTGCGATTACGCCTCTCCACTACACCGTTTTGTTGGGGTGTGTATGGAGCGGTTAAGTGCCGGATAATGCCTTCGTCTTCACAGAACCGATTGAATTCATGAGATGTAAATTCTCCCCCTCGATCGGTTCGTAACGTCTTGATTTTATGCTTCGTTTCCACTTCTACCATGACTTTGAATTTTTTGAAAGTGTCAAACGCATCACTTTTTTCCTTCAAAACAAAAGTCCACATAAAACGTGAAAAATCATCAATTAAGACAAAAATATATTTACTTCCCGCTATAGTATTTGGAGAGATTGGACCGCATAAATCTCCATGAATAAGTTCCAAGGCCCGCGTCGCCCTGAATGAAGCCGACTTCGGAAAAGGTTGCCTCGTTTGCTTCCCGACCAAGCAAGATTCGCAGATTTGATTTTCATGATTGATTTTAGGCATCCCTTTTACCATCTCCTTTTCCACCATTTGTTTCATTGTCTCGAAACTCAAGTGTCCAAGTCTCGCGTGCCATAACCAATTTTCATTATCAATTCGAGCTTGCAAACATACGGGTTTTACCATTTTCAGATTAATTGTATAAAGACGATTCTTGGAGCGAGTTACATTCATTAACAACCTTCCTTGACGATCATGCATATGTAGATAATTGTCTTTCATACGAATATCACAACCGCACTCCGTTGCTTGCCCTAGGCTAATAATATTACTTCGAAGACTTGGGATGTAATAAATATCAGTTAATAATCTTTGCTCCCCCAGTTTTCCTTCAAGTAAAATAGACCCTTTCCCGCAAATTTCTACTTGAGACCCATCCCCGAATTTAACTTTGCCACCAACACGCTTGTTTAATTCAGAGAAGAAGGATATGTTACCCGTCATGTGGTTACTTGCACCATTATCCAGGTACCACAAGTCTTGTTCACTTGAACCATTCTTGTAATTTTTTGGAATAACCTTTTCTTCATTCAAAAACACCACTTCTTGAATGCTTTGAACCATAAACAATGACGGGTCTACTTCCTTTGCATCGGCCAAGTTTGCTTGGTTATCTTTCTTTCGCTCCGGACACCTCGAAACAAAGTGGCCAAACTTGTCACACCGATAGCATTGAACTTTCGAATAATCCTTGTTTTTTCCTTTTTGCTTATCCCCATCGTTGAACCCTTCTTGTGATCCACGGCTCTGACCAGAATGGTCACGGCTGCGTCCACCACCACGTCCACGATACGAGCCCCTTCCGCGTCCCCTACTCGATTCGCGTGAGTTCTGTCTCGAACTCGAAGAGGAATCAGAATTATTAAACAAAAGTTTTCCTTGTGTACCTTGATTATTCGACTATGATTCTTCGTCTTTAATACGCTCTTCATAAGCTTTCATTCGACCAACAACATCATCGAATGCAATAGACTTCAAATCAACAAGTTGCTCAACCGAAGCTACCATAAGAATGAAACGTTTTGGTAACCCGTTGAGAAACCTTCTTACTAACCTTGCTTCCTCGATTACGGTTCCAAGAGACGCCGCCTTTGAAGCGATTCCCGATAATTTGCTTGCAAATTCATCAATGGTACTTGGATCCTTCATCTTCATCGCCTCAAATTCCGTCATAAGAGTTTGAAGCCTGGCTTCACGTACCCGATCAGCTCCAATGTGGCGAACTTTTACCGCATCCCACATCTCTTTCGCCGTTTTCAAGTTACCAACTTGCAAAAGCAGATCTTCGGGTATGGACTGAAACAACAAGGCGATTGCCATGTTGTTCTTCTTCACATCTGTTCCGGTTCCTGGTTCAATGGCCTCCCACACGCCATGAACGTTAAATATTGCTCGAATCCTCATCGCCCAAATCGTATAATTTACCGAATTCAACATCGGACATTGCAAAGATGTTGTATTCGAATTCGATTTGTCATTAGATCCGCTGCCACCGTCTCCTTCAACCATCTTTTTTTTCCGCCGGTTGTAAGTTAACGGTGTATCACGTGCTGGACTTTCCAGCGTAGAAGCTCCTTCCGATTCACCCCTTTTTCTCGATTCAAGTCGACACACCAGCAGGACAATCAGCCACTACAAGAGTTGCTTCCAACCTGCTTTCGTTCGACGATTGACAAGACAATAAGCAACCACAAAGGATCGCTTCCAACCTGTCAATTCTGATTTTTCGAGAACCGTCGGCGTAGTACAGCAGCAAACCGCAGCAACCTTCCTTGTTGCTTGTGATCTGTTACTGTCGATCCCTACCCCTTAATCGCAGGTTACAGAAATCAAAAAAATCCAACCTCGGCTCTGATACCAATTCTAGTTTGGAATCGGAAATCAGATCAGAGCAAAACAAGAATGTAAACAGAAACAAGGAACGTCAAATCTGATTTTGGCTAACACCCAATTTATCATTCAAGAAACTACTCAAAACTTGAACTTTTTTTCAATCCCCTAATACCCAATCACGGTATATAAGATACGCATATAGCTAAACATACAATTAGACTATATCTAGGATTGATCTGCGTATATATCTAAACAATTCCAAAACCTATCACATTTAGGAAACTAGATAAATACTAAATTAATTAAACCCAACTTTGACCTACACGTCAAGATCGGTCCCTCCATATTCACCTACGCGCGAATACGGTCCGATATTTTCCAACATTATCTAGGCTAGTTAGTTGTAGAGATGCGCAAATTGGTTTTTGGGCCAAACTGTTCGGTTTGAAACCAGGTGAACATGGTTGAAACCAATTTTGAACTAGCTCACAGGCTAGAACTAAGGATATTATACTATAAGATTAAAACGAAGCTGAGAACAGTAAATGAAGTCCAATTGAACAGTGAACAGTGGATGTTCCATTAACCTTGTGACGCCTCGTGCTAATTTTCTATTTAAATTTTCATTTTCATCCCTTATACTACATATAATATATGATATTAACTCGTTTATTCAAAATCGAGTTCTTTTGGTATCGTAGCGACGTAGCCTATAGCGAGTGCCGTTACCGTTTTGGTACTGTGACGAGCCGACCATATTTTGATCGAACAACATCAATGCCGGTATTGGTATTATCGGAACCGATATCGGTATTCGCTTTTATGGTTTCCGACGACCCGTATTGATAATATTTTATTTTTATTTTTTTCATTTTTTATTATTTACTTTTAAATTTATTTTTTATTAACATTATATTTACCGTTGAGCTTACGTTTTTACTTAAATTTTATTAACGATCGACCTAACACCTATCGCGGAGAGCGAGTTTAACCAACTAGTTTTATACTATAGAAAGAGGATAATTCTGAGAATTAAGAAAATAAAGAGTAAATTACACGGATCACATTGAAATGTTTGAAGTTTCACTTTTCGTTTTTAGGTTCGAGAAATACGGTTGTTAATACTGTTTACTCGATTATCACGCATGCCTCTTAGTTTTTTGAGTTAAATATTTTAAAATATCATTTTACCTCTTATTTGAAAAAAACGATTAAAATTAATTACACAGTACTATGGGACGTTCCTATCATGGTTTTGTACCAAATCTTTTAGAACTTACCTATTTAGTCGTCACTGTTCACTAACGGATAACACTTTTGGTCCTCTTCACTAACCACCGTTAAAAGCATATTAAGTTCTTATGAAATTAGTTTTGTACCCTTTACTATTAATAAACAAAAAAGTTAAAACCATCTCCACCTTTTCATTCAAGCATCATCTCGAGATTAGCAATGAACTTTTCATTCAAGCATTTACTTTGCTAGGGGAAGGTTTCGCAAAGAAGTGGTTTTCGCTAAGAAACGCTAAGAAGTGGGTCAAACGAACTCCGATTGAGCTCATTCGAGCGGCGTTGGAACCGTCTCATCGAACTCTAATCCGGACCCAAAAACCTAAACCCCCCTCCACCCGCACCCCCAAAAACCTAAACACCCCCTCCAACCCCACCCCGAAAAGCCTAAAACCACCACCCCACCCCCCAAAAACCTAAACCCCCCACCCCCCAAAAAACCTAAACCCACCCCCAAAAACCTAAACCCCCACCCCCACCCCCAAAAAAAAACCTAAACCCTAAAATCTAAACCCTAAAAGCTAAACCCTAAGGCTAAACCCTAAGGCTAAAATCCTAAAATTCAACGCTAAGATCTAAACCCTAAAAGCTAAACCCTAAAAGCTAAGATGGTAGAGTTCGACGATACGGTTCCAACGTCGCTGGAATGAGCTCAATCCGAGTTCGTTTGATATCGTTTCTTAATGTTTTTGTCACTTCTTAGAGTTCTTATCCGAAAACAACTTCTTATTTGATCCTCCCCCTACTTTTCTATATCAAAATGCTGCATTATATTCAAGCTCGGTGTGTTATCTAGCATCAACATTCTGCTTGATATTGCTCCGCTGTAACACATATCCTTTATAACGTTCGAAGACGTTTGTGTCATGATAACTCTTTATCATACATTTCGTATCTAACTTATGTGAACACTAAGTTGAGAAAGATTTCAACTTGTCTTGAAATTTTATGTCAATGTAACTCCTTACAATGAGTCATGTTTCAAACATGATATGTCGAATCTTGATTCGAGCATTTTAGCACTTTTATTATAACCTTTAGAATGACCCCTTCAGTTTCATAAGTGCTTCCTGATTGTCATTCGACGATCTATATGAAGTGTTGGTACCTGCTTGACGTACAAGTATTACGACCTTTTTCATATTTTTTCTCATATCAAATATCAATTCACTCAGCTGAAGTTCGTGAAGCTTTCACGTTCTTCCCTTTTATCCAATTCGGATAATGCTAAGGATAATGCCAATCACAAGTCTTTGTCCAATACCATTATTATTTAACGCTGTGTTCCCGAGTCTCATTTAAGGAGGGAAAAGAAAGGAAGGGGAAGGAAACCCTTGTTCCAGAGTTTTTTTTAAGGGGGGAAAAGAAAAGAAACGTGAGGAAGGGTGTTCCGGAGTTTTTTTAAGGAGGGAAATGGAAGGAAATGAAGGGAAAACAAGTGTTATCTCCATCCTTCCAAATTGGAGAGATTTGGAGAGAAATGAAAAGAAGGGAAGGGAAAAGAAAAGAAAAGAAAGGAAGGGGAATAAATCTTTTCTTTTCTTTTCTTCCCTTTGTTAAACTCAGGAACACATCGTAAATCTAGCAATTTCAATCTTATCTGGTGGATCTGTACATATTGATGGCTTATATATGTATACTTGGTCTTGGCATTTCAAATTGTCAAGTTTTGCATATCCTTTCAAATCATGTTATATGTCTTACGTATTTTAAATTATTCATAAGATCTCACGTTCCCATTAGCCTTTGCATATTTCGATATCTCTTGTCTTTCTATGATTTAATCAATAGAGGTGATAGAATACCTTAGATGCATACTAAGTTTCGACCATAAACTATGTTTACATACTTTGGTTACAAGAATTTTGTCAAAACCATTTAAATTATTCCAGATGCAAATCAAATAGAAACAAAGCACAATATAAAATTAGTTGAGAAACTGTATCTTTACGAGTAGACAACTAACCAAGTTGAAACACCACGAGATCAACGATCTAGTCCGGTTTTGATCATGGTTCACCTCGACGACACAAAACCGGTTTCCGGCAGACAGTTTTGGCGGCGGTGACTGTGACATCATGCGGCGCAAGGTGGTGGCGGCTCACGGTGATGGCAGCCTACGATGGTGGCGGCTCACAGGTGGCGGCCTACGTTGGTGACGACATAGAGAGTAGCCGGTGACAGAAGGAGGTCGGCGGTGGTACGCAGGGGTGGTGTGGGGTTTTTGTTTCTCAAACGCTATATCAAATCCCTAACCCCTAGTTCCTGTTTATAGTTTTCAAAACTTAGACAACAAGTTAGGGTTGCGGCGCAACTTGTTACCCGTTTAGCGACCACTTTATTGTAATCATCTTTTTTATTTAAAGTAAATGATAAAAAAAAATTAACAGTAAAAAAAAAGTTAGGGTTTAAAGTTTGAATTTCAAATTCCCAATTCAAATTTCAAAAACAATTTCAAATTTAAATAATTAAATAACTATTTAAATACTGACATAAGTTAGGGTTTATAGTTCCTGCTCCACCATTGTTCCGTCTTCTCTCGTAGACTTCCGAGGTCCAACGGCGGTAATGGAGGTATGTTGTTTCGTGAAATTAGCAATTTGATTTATAGTCTGTGTATGTGCGCAGTTTTTGTTCTTGAGGTCGAGTTCTTTGTTTCAGGCGTTCCATAGACATCATTACCAATTTGATTATAGGGTTACGGTAAATGTATCTAGGCTTTTATAAAATTGATTATAGGGTTACGACGATAAATTTGGGTGCACGCCTGAAACGGTGATTCTGTGTATTACAGGGAGGGTGAGAGGGGGTGCGAAGACAGAGAGAAGGTCCACGACTAGGTTTCGCTAGCCTTAACCATCAGAGGGAGGTCACCTTCTATTCCTAATCTGTATCCCTCAAAGGTTTTGTTCTTAATCTTTTTTTTTTTAAATTTAATGCAGATTTATTGTTTCCTTACATTGATACTTCTTCTTTTGACTATTAGAGAGTAAGTAAACACTCTGATTTGTGGATTAATCAGCGATTGGTATGCCTTCTAAGCAATACATACATTACATAACATAACCTGTGTAAGCTCCCATTGCTACTGCTTTTTGACTTAAATATAATAGGAGTGTGCTTAAGAAGTTATGTGAGTAATTTGACATGTATGGGATAAGTTGAATGTACTTATGTGATTAAGAAATTAACATGAAAAATATAGACATTTGTTTTGAAAAAAATATAGAGTTGGGCATGGAGTTAAGATCAGGAGTGGAGTTTGATTGGATGTGAAAATGGGAATGAAAAGGGTATAAAATTAGACGGTAACAGGGATCAATCCCCTGATCTCTCTTATACATGCGTAAGAACTTAATCGCCTCTTTGATTTTGTTTAATGTCTTTGAAACCTTGTAGTTGTGCTTTCTTATTGCGTTTGAACAAACAAGAGCATGCCTTTGTTGATTATGTCATTGCCTTTGATGGTATCTCATTTGTATTTTTTATGTTTAATTGCTTCATCATCCATCATTTAAATTTGCATTTGTTCATATGCATCATTTAGATTTGACCCGATTTGCGAACACGTATTAGTTTTCTCTGATATCTTGATCTTATAGGTGTACGATTTTTGGTTGGTTGGTTATGATTATATCATGGTATACCACAGCTGATGCATCTTAATTATTAGTTTTTTTTAGTAAATTGCTTTTTTCCCATTTGGGAGGTAGTTGCCCCAACTAAAACTAATCCACCATTTTATTCATTAATCCCAAAACACAAGACCTTTGCACCCAAAAGGATTACAAAGTTCATAAAAAGTACCCATTTTGACCTCGACCCATTTGACCCGTTACCCATCCCGCGTGACCCACCCATGTTGCCACCTCTATAAAGTGTATAATTTGGTTCTCATGTGCTTCCATGCCTGCTTTATGCATGTTAGTTTCTAAAGTTCAAATATAAACATCATGATCTGCAGTTGATCAGGTTAACCATCAATAACTATAGATTTTAGCATTTAAAATATGAATACCAGCCGAATATATTTTACCATGGTCAATATACTTGTAGTAGGTCAATATTATGTATCCAACCAATGGTGTGCTATTGTAAGAGTAGATTGCTAATTCATGAAATTCGTTTGATCACCCTCAACAATCCAACGTGTATATAGAATATGATTCCTAAACATGACTCTTGGTTCACCTTTAAGTGCTATATACGATCTGTAGATGAAGAACACATGCTGCTATCTTTCTGTTGTTGAATTAGTGTAGTTTTAACAGGTCTATTGATTTGATTCTGCATACATTAAACTGCATGTTTTTTTTATTTTATTTAACAGCATGTTTACTTTCAAAGTCACATAGGATGTGTTCATGTGAGAAAGAGTTTTTATTTGTATATTACACTGATCAACCGGAGTATCACTGCAGTTTTTTAAGTACTTTTGCTGCAGAATTTCTTTCTAATACAGTTTTGAAAGGCAGTTTTCAAATGTAGTTTACCTCTGGTGTATCACTGCAGCACAAAAATAACCACTGCACTTTTATATGTAGTTTTGCTGCAGAATTTACTTGAAATGCACTTTTTAAATGTACTTTACTTCTGGTCTATCACTGCAGCATAAAACCAACTACTTAGAATCACTAACCATAGTTAATCATGTATTACTATTTTAGAGTTGGTTAACGTAACTTTGACTAGGCCTTAAATAACATATTAAAGTTAAAAATTAGAAATGACAACTTCTCTTAAATGTTAGTGCGTTTTTTTTCCAAGACTCAAACTTATGTTATTTTTATAAATTATGAATGTTAATGTTACTTTACTTTTTAATCATAGTTAATCATGTTATACTATTTTATATTTAATTAAAAGAACTTTGGGTAGGCCTTAAACAACAGATTAAAGTTAAGAATTGGAATTGACAACCGAATATATTGATCTCATTCTGCATACAGCAAACAGAAACAACCACTGCATTTTTTTATTTACACTTGCTGCAGGATTGGTTTGTAAAGCAGTTTCTAAATGCACTTCTTAAAATGTACTTTACCTCTGGTTTATCACTGCTGCATAAAAAAAAACTACTTACAATAACTAATCATACTTAACCATATATTACTATTTTAAATGTAATTAACATAATGCTGCAGTTTTTTTATTTAGTTTTGCTTCAGATTTGGGTACGTGGTGTATACGTGTAGTATTAATAAGTGTATTGCTCTGTTTTAGTTTTTTGTTTTGCTAAATATATTATTTGGAGATAGATTGTAAATGCTTTGGGGAGTCCACTTTCTTTATGTTCTTCTAGAGAGTACAGATTATGGTCTCTTGTAGGATTTTCTCACCAGCAGAAGTCAGGCATCCTTTTATTTGCATTGGTTTTTATCCCTTACAATTTCAAATTATAATGCCATACTATGTCATTGTACTTTGGTTATCGTGCACGCACATGTAATTTGGAGGATATTGCCTCAATGTAATGTAGTTATTGTATATTAACTTTGTTATCCACACTTTTGGTAACTATATGATGAAATTTACATTTTATGTTTACCGTACGCACTTATTTGGCAGACCATTTCGTGTGGCAAAACAAAACATTTATTCGAATAGAAAACCTTATTGTCATGTCTTGCGGTACGCAAGTTAAAACATTTTGTCCGTTTGACTAGTAATGGATATTTTGTACATTTTTGTACATGTATAACAGTTTTTTTACATCCATTTACAGGAAAATCATCCCCTACATCGACTTACACACCACACATCAAAATGACTAATGGCCATAAGAGAGGCCGTGTCAATCCGGCTGCCTCCCTTGAACTACGTATGGAAAGTAATGCCTCACTTGAACTACGTAGGGAACGTAACAGAAGATATTATTTGCAACATAAGGCTGCTAAGAAACCGAGTAGCACCAACGTGGCCGAGTCAACCGAAGCTGTTGCATCAACATTTGCAGCCAATCCTTCGCAAATGGATGCCACAATACCCGAAATACCACAAGGTTACTATTTACATATCATGGTCTACTCTCCAGCAGTGTATCTTTTTGTATTGACTTGGTGGTCCAGGTGTGTTTATGTAAATAAAATAGCTACCATGTTACAAAAACCTAAAAAGATGCTTACTTGCACGTGCAGGACAATCAGCATCTACACCACACATCAAAATGCCTAGCGGCCATAACACAGTCCGTGCATATCCATCTGCCTCACTTGAACAACGTAATGCCTCATCACTTGAACTACGTAGGGAACGTAACAGAAGATATTATGTGAGACATAAGGCTGCTAAGAAACCGAGTAGCACCAACGTGGCCGAGTCAACCGAAGCTGTTCGACGTAGGGAATGTAACAGAAGATATTATGTGAGACATAAGGCTGCTAAGAAACCGAGTAGCACCAACGTGGCCGAGTCAACCGAAGCTGTTGCATCAACATTTGCAGCTAATCCTCCGCAAATGGATGCCACAATACCCGAAATACCACAAGGTTACTATTTACATAGCATGGTCTACTCTCCAGCAGTGTACCTTTTTGTATTGACTTGGCGGTCCAGGTGTGTTTATGTAAATAAAAATAGCTACCATGTTACAAAAACCTAAAAAGATGCATACCTGCACGTGCAGGACAATCAGCATCTACACCACACATCAAAATGCCTAGCGGCCATAACACAGGCCGTGCAGATCCGTCTGCCTCATTTGAACAACGTAATACCTCACTTGAACTATGTAGGGAACGTAACAGAAGATATTATGTGAGACATAAGGATGCTAAGAAACCGAGTAGCACCAACGTGGCCGAGTCAACTGAAGCTGTTGCATCAACATTTGCAGCTAATCCTCCGCAAATGGATGCCACAATACCCGAAATACCACAAGGTTACTATTTTCATAGCATGGTCTACTCTCCAGCAGTGTACCTTTTTGTATTGACTTGGCGGTCCAGGTGTATTTATGTAAATAAAAATAGCTACCATGTTACAAAAACCTAAAAAGATGCTTACTTGCACGTGCAGGACAATCAGCATCTACACCACACATCAAAATTCCTAGCGGCCATAACACAGGCCGTGCAGATCCGTCTGCCTCACTTGAACGACGTAGGGAGCGTAACAGAAGATATTATGCTGCACGGAAGGCTGCTAAGAAATCGTCAGCAGAAAGCATGATTGTCAAAGATATTGAACTACCTTATAAGAAAAAGAAATCGGAATCAGTTGGTGAATTACCACCTAGAGCAGAAAGCATGATTGTCAAAGATATTGAACTACCTTATAAGAAAAGGAAATCGGTAACAGTTGGTGAATTACCACCTCGAGCAGAAAGCATGATTGTCAAAGATGTTTTACTACCTTATAAGAAAAGGAAATCGGAAGCAGTTGGTGAATTACCACCTAGAGAAGAACCGATGTCAAGTCTGTAAAAAAAAATATACGATCGTTCATTATCAAAATTCAAAATTCTAGTTTGTGTTTATCATTGTTTAATTGATTGTTCATTGAGATTCTGGGCAACACAAACAATGGCCCGATACAAATGTTGGTCAGTCAACAACATCAGTAACCCATTTTATATAAATTTTTTGGGCCTGTATATGTATATATGTTTTTTTATAAAATTTTCTATACTAGTTATATATATTGGGCCTTTTATATAATGGTTGGGCCCTCTTTAATTTTTATAATGTAATGGTTAGACCTTAATCTGTTTAATCTTTATAATGTAAATATGTAATGATTATTTTGTTGGGTTCTAATCCAGTAATCCATTTAATCTTTATAATGTAAATATGTAATGGTTGGGACCAAATCTTTATAAAGAAATTAGAAACCATCGATTGTTTAAAAGAAATTAGAAACAATCGGCTTTATAATGTAAATATTTAATGGTTGGGTCCTAATCTTTATAATCTTTAGCGAATCATCGGTTAGCTATTACGGTATATCATGTAACATATTATATTTTCTCTATGTTTATTGCTATAACGTTAATCGTCGTTTAAAAAAAAATTAGTTTATATATTTTGTTCGTAGAGGCCTTTTTTTCCGGCTAGACAGGGGAGCTTAAATTCTCATGACCGACCCTTAATAACATGATGAGAATTGCGCGCCAAAAAACAGCAAAATAGGCAAGAAAGGGTTAGATATGGAGCTTGACTTGGCCATAAAATCTAGATTATATATCCTTATGATTGAGTGAGATAATCGACGCAATGCGTTTTAATTTAAATTATATATATATATATATATATATATATATATATATATATATATGATTAGGTTCATATAAAAAGTATTTTAATTGTAAGAAGGGTGAGAAGGATTTATGACCATTAGATTAAATTATAGAAAAGATTTAATGGTTGAGATTAAATTGTAGAAGAAAAAGTTGTTGGAAGGGTATTTTAGTCGTGGCCACTTTTGTTGACTTTTTATCAAGTTCCCCCCACATTTTTAAACGTTCATAACTTTTACATACGACATGATTTTTTCAAAAAAATTACACCATAAAAACGAGCGTTTTTTAATCTTTAAAACGAGTATAGTGTCGTTATAAACAAAAACAAATTTTTTTTACGTTTTTCAGCTCATTGTGTAATTAGTCAGGTCAATGTGTAATACAAGTTCATTGTGTAATACAAGTTCATTGTGTAATACCACGTCTGGTCATTGTGTAATACAAGTTCATTGTGTTACATGTATTTATCATTGTGTTTTACGTTTTTCAGCTCATTGTGTAATACAAGTTCATTGTGTTACATGTATTTATCGTTGTGTTTTACGTTTTTCAGCTCATTGTGTAGTTAGTCAGGTCATTGTGTAATACAAGTTCGTCGTGTAATACAAGTTCATTATGTAATACAAGTTCATTGTGTAATACCACATCTGGTCATTGTGTAATTAGTCAGGTCATTGTGTAATTAGTCAGGTCACTGTGTAATACAAGTTTATTGTGTAATACAAGTTCATTGTGTTATACAAGTTCAATGTGTAATACAAGTTCATTGTGTTATATGTATTTATCATTGTGTTTTACGTTTTCCAGCTAATTGTGTATTACAAGTTCATCGTGTAATACAAGTTTATTGTGTAATACAAGTTCATTGTATAATACAAGTTCATTGTGTAATACCACGTCTAGTCATTGTGTAATACAAGTTCATTGTCTAATTAGTGTGACATCTGGCATTTTCAGGTTAACTCCGTTAACTCAAACCTCGTTAGTTAAAACATTTTTCGTTTCAAACTCAGTTATCCCGGTTAGTCGCACATACGTTGCATTTAATTAGGGTAAATTAAATGTGTCAGTCAGTTCGCACACATAGGATCGCACTCGAGTCTAACCCGGAACGTTGGTGATCAATCGAACATTAATATTACGAACATTAATAATTTATATTTTATATAAATTACGAGTTTTATATAATCTTATGTGATTACGTAAATTATGTGAATATTATGGGTTTCGTACGTGTTTATCGTGTGTAAATTGTATTTAGTATTTTTATAAAAGATAGTGTTTTTATAAAAATAAAAATAGAATGTTTTAATTATTAATTGAGTTAGTAATTAATTAATTAGAGCCTATGGGCTTTAATTAAGCTAGAAGCCCATCTTAAAACCCATTAACTAATAGATAAGGATAAGTTTAAAAAAAAAAAACATAAACCCTAACCACCACCCCTTGAAACCGTCGACCTCACCCACCTCTCCCTCTCTCGACCGAAACAAGAAAGTAGGCAAGGAGTCTCCGTTCGATCTCCGATCTCGCAATTAAACGCGTATTTGGACTCCTCTCGACATTCCTAACGTTTCTACGTAAGTCGTTTCGTTAAATTCCGTCACTTTTTGATCCCTAAATTTTAGGTCAAACCCTAGTTCATCCAAACATGAAATTTTATAATAAAAATGTTAACTTTGTTATTGTTTTGCATGTATTTGTTGATTTTATGGTTAATTGCAAAACCCTAGATCCGTGTGGTTAGTAACTTGTTAAATATTGAAACTTTTTGATTATGTGAAGGATAGGAATCGCATGCTAGACGTGGATTATGATTTGTATAGTTGTAATTATATTAGTTGAAAGATCTAGAGTCGATTTGATGTGTTAATTTTGTGATTTGAGCGTGAAATGGACAAGTTACTAAAAAGGGAAACTTTTTAGGTTTTCTAACTTGCATGCTAGGCATGGTTAGGATGATGTGATGATGGTTATGAGCTAGTTGATACATGGTTAGATGAATTGTGAAATCAGATTTTGAATACATAACCCGGTTTTACAAACTTTCCAAATAAGGAAACTTTAATTGTCAAAAGTGGTTAGAACTTGCTAATTAGACATGCATGATGTGGTTTAATGATTGATACATGTTAGTTAAGATACAATAACCTGTTGTAACGTGTTAGGTGTTTGAAATCACGCATGCTAGTCATAGGTTACTAAAGATGGAAACTTTATTTGGAATTGTGATATACATGTTAAGTTCTTTGCAATGGTTAGGTGATAGGACGATCTTGAACATGTTATAGTAGTCTAACAAGCATATTAACAATGATGATTTCACGAGACACAAATCCCGAACATACTTTCTATTTATAGAAACCTGTTATTTTTGGAAACTTTCTATTTTTGGAAACCTGCTATTTTTGGAAACTTTCTATTTTCGGAAATCATGCTTGTTTGATTAGAACAATTAGGATTTGTTGCTAAGTGTTACAGCATGATCATTTGTGTATAATATAGAAGTATTATACTGAACAAACGTTAAATCATTAATCGGGTCACCAACGGGTCGTCGGGTCAAACTTGGTCAAACTTAGTCAAACTTGGTCAAACATGAGTCAAACTTGTAAACTCTTTTCAAACACTTAAAAAATGGGATTGTTTGGATACTTAGGGTTTGTATCAACTTGCACGAACATACACTTATAAACCGGTGTTTATAGGTGGCAGTTAGTCGTCAAGCCTTTTTAGATTCGCTTTCTTACGCACATGCTCTAAGGTGAGTTTCACGGCCCCTTTTCTTACCTTTTAAACTTGGGGGAGAAAACATGGGTACGAACATTTAGATCTTACGTTTCTTTTATATCACTTGTGTACTAAGCGCAAACATATCACGAAAGTCTTTACTTATCGAACCGTTAGTATATGGGTTAGCGAGGAAATCTTGAGTAGTACTACTGGGCACTGACAAGCCCCACCCGCGTTAGTCGCGCTAACACGACAGGTAGTTGAACGGGTGTAACATTTACCTAAACATTTACCATTGATTGTGATAGTCATGGTGGAAGGCAGTTCAAACATACAGACCGTCAGCTTCGGTGTCGAAACACTTTAGTAACATGTACTAGGTTAGCTACCTATGATATAATTGAATACGGTATTATCTAGTAAGCTTTACAAACATATAAACCTGTGAACTCACCAACCTAGTGTTGACACGTTTTAACATGTTTTCTCAGGTAATTAAGGTACAAGCACGAGATAAGGCATGCATGCATACGAAGTCTATCATTTGCAAACTCAAGAATTATTTATTTTAATTATCTTTGAATTATTTATTTTGGCGCAACTGTTTTGGCGCATGTTTTTCATTTAACTTTTCGCTTCCGCACGTCTTACATTAAATCAGTATTTTCATCACTAGTGTTGCATCGTGACTATGAGCAATACTAGTGGTTTTTATTAAACTCATATAGAGTCGTTCAACGTAACTAATGACTGAGATCCTGTTATGTCACGCCCCTAACGGTAAAACTCCGTTGGTGGATTTTGGGGGCGTGACAGATTGGTATCAGAGCCATTGGTTATAGAGAACTAGGAAATGCATACTAGACTATAACCACATACATGCATTAGTTACACAACACTTACACTCAAACATGGCACTCACTCATTCCGTTACAGGAAATGTCGACCCCACCCAATTCACCAGCATCCCCAGTCGTTCAGGAGGACGATGTTCCTACAGTACCTTTGCAGAGTCGAGGAGACGTCGACTCAACCCGATCAACACCACAATAGGGCATGATGAGCCTATTCATGTGCGTGTCAGAGGCAACACGCAGGACTGGGATTGGTATCCCGATAGGATCAGGAACTAGATCCGCGAGGAGGAAGTCCCACCTCCACTCTCTACTGACATTGCTTCTTCTTCTTCTTCTTCATCATCTTCTGTACGAGCTTTGCCACCACTGTAGTACCCCTATGAGCAGGTGATAGCTGCCTTTGTGGCTAGGATGGACCGGGAGATCCGAAACATGAGAGATGCAGCTGGAGAGATTACTAGCATACTTCAGCGAGAGATGGTGATGAATCAGAGGATCACCAAACTGACTGCAGATTTAGCAACAACTGATACAGCTCACGAGAATTTGGCAGATGGATGTGTGGACATGGAGGACCGGCTGAACACTGCAGAGTGGAACCTAGATATACTCCACACTAGGATTGAGCAGGTTGATGCACGACTTGCAGCAGTTGAGGCAGCAGGAGTTGCACCAGAGGATGTACCAGAGGATGCACCTGCAGGAGATCAGGATGAGGATGATGATGCAGCATCCGATGTTACCTCAGTTGGCAGTAACATTTGATCATCTATCTTCATTATTTATTTACGTCTTTTCTTTTGAACCTAGATGGGCAGGGTTGTTCCCATCCAACAGATGTTTCTAGAATTTTGATGTTTGGTTGAATTTAGTTGTAATTGTTACAATTTATTTTATCAAGTATTACTATAATTGAAATGTTAGATGTTGTGGTTTGAATTTCTTTATTTACTTGCACTTGTATGATGATAAAAATGCGATGTATATTTTTCTCATTATTGTATGTTGTGAATGTAAAGATAATGTCTGGAAGAGGAAATAGACGTGGTGGACGCACCGGAGGACGCGGTGGTCGAGGAAACATTAGCATGACTGCGGCCGAGCTTGCGGCACTCATAAATGAGCATGTGGCTGAAGCAGTAGCAGCTAGTCAAGCCACTGCTAATGCTGGAGGTAAAGCAGAAATTTTTCCGGCTCTAGTGAGTCATCATTCATTCTAAACTCAAATTCGAATATAGTATTCTTAAAGCGCATTCTTGTTTACAATTCAGGTCAGCATAACCACCAGCAGGTTTGCACATTCAAAAGCATTCATGGATTGCAAGCCTCATTCGTTCAGTGGAGCCGAAGGGGCTGTTGGCTTACTCCGCGGGATGGAGAAATCTGAATCTGCGTTTGGAATGTGTAACTGCCCGCCGCACAACCAGGTGAAGTATGCATCTGGCACTCTTGAGGGTCCGGTCCTTACTTGGTGGAACTCACAGGTGCAAATGTTAACTCTGGAAATGGCAAATGCTTTGCCATGGGATGAATTCAAGGATATGACGCGGGAGGAGTATTGTCCCCGCGATGAAGTACAGAAACTGGAGAGCGAATTCTGGTATCTCAAGATGGAGGGATCTGAGATTGAAGCCTACACTACTCGTTCGCATGAACTGGCGAACTTATGTCCGCAAATGGTGACACCTCCCTATAAGAGGATTGAGAAGTTCATTGATGGTTTGGTCCTGCAAATTCAGAGCATGGTGACATCTTCGAATCCCACTACGATCCAGCAAGCAATCAGGTTGGCTCACAGGCTAACCGATCAGGCAGTAGCTCAGGGCACCCTACCACCTAGAGGTACACTATCAAAGACACCTGACAACAAGAGGAAATTTGACAGTTCATTCCACAAAACCTTCCAGTCAAACCCACCTTCTCAGCAACAGCAACAGCAACAGCAACACCGTAAGTTCGAACCATCAAAGAACAACAATCAGTCTAACTCTTCTCATCAGAATCAGGGTTCTTATAATGGCAAGTACCCGAAGTGCAATAAATGTAACTTTCACCATCATGGAGCATGTGACCGGTACCGTTGCCAACGGTGTGGAAAAATGGGTCATTTGGCCAAGACTGTAGAGTAGATCTGCAGAACAAACATACACCACCTGGAAACGCACCCAAAGGTTGTTTTGAGTGCGGTAAGGAAGGGAATTTCAAGAAGGATTGTCCGCAGTTGAGGAGAAACGGAAACGGGAATGGGAATGGCAACAACCATCAGGGTGGTAATAGAAATGGTAATAACCACCAGGGTGGAAATGGTAATAACAACGGAAATGGTGCAAAGGGCCGAGCATTTGTGATTGGATCGGGAGAAGCTCGGAATGATCGGAACGTGGTGAACGGTATGTTTCTCTTAAACGACCATTATGCTTATGTACTTTTTGATACTGGCGCCGATAGAAGTTTCATATCTAGAGAACTTAGTGGTCAGTTAGAAATAAACCCAACTTTACTAGAACATCATTATACCATAGAGATAGCATACGGTAAAGTAATCGAGGCAACCCACATTCTCAAGGGATGTCAGTTAGAACTTTCTGGTCACAAACTCGACATCGATCTCATGCCAGTTACACTTGGCAGTTTTGACATAATTGTGGGCATGGATTGGTTGTCTGAAAACCAAGCTGAGATCATCTGTAGTGAGAAGATCGTTCGTATACCCCTTCCTAGTGGAGAAATCCTATCTGTTCAGGGCGAAAGAAGTGGTGCAGCCATGGGCATCATATCTTTCATGAAGGCTCTGAAGTGTCTACGTAAGGGTTATACCGCGATACTGGCCCTTGTTGCTGACAAGTCTACCGAAGAGAAAAAGTTAGAAGATATCCCAATCGTTCGCGAATTCCCAGAAGTATTTCCTGAAGACCTACCTGGTCTTCCACCTCATCGTCAGGTCGAATTTCAGATTGACCTAACACCCGGAGCAGCGCCTATTGCTCGGGCACCTTACAGACTGGCACCAAGCGAGTTGCAGGAACTATCCACTCAACTGCAAGAGTTGTTGGATAAAGGTTTCATCCGACCGAGCTCATCGCCATGGGGAGCTCCAGTCCTGTTTGTCAAAAAGAAGATGGAACTTTCCGCATGTGCATTGATTACCGAGAGTTAAACAAAGTAACAGTCAAGAACCGCTACCCCCTACCCCGCATTGATGATCTATTCGACCAACTTCAAGGGTCAAGTTTCTACTCAAAAATCGACTTAAGATCTGGATATCATCAGCTGAGAGTTCGAGATGAAGATATATCCAAGACTTCATTCAGAACCCGGTACGGCCATTTCGAGTTTTTGGTCATGCCATTTGGATTAACTAACGCACCCGCGGTGTTCATGGACCTCATGAACCGTGTGTGTAAACCTTATCTGGACCAATTCGTCATTGTTTTTATTGACGATATCCTCATATATTCTAAGAGTCAGGAAGAGCATGAGGAGCATCTGCGTTTGATCCTTGAACCACTGAAACAGGAGCAGCTGTACGCGAAGTTTTCCAAATGCGATTTTTGGATTCGCGAGGTTCAATTTCTAGGGCATGTGATCAATGAGAAAGGAATACATGTCGATCCAGCCAAAGTGGAAGCTATTAAAAATTGGGCAGCACCAACAACTCCGACTGAAGTTCGGCAATTCCTAGGATTGGCCGGATACTACCGTCGTTTTATCGAGGGATTCTCAAAGATTGCCCAACCCCTCACCTCCTTAACCCAAAAAGATAAACTCTATAATTGGGGCGAGACTCAAGAATCAGCATTCCAGCTACTGAAGCAGAAACTATGTAGCGCACCTATCCTATCTCTGCCAGAGGGAACGGATGACTTCGTGGTGTATTGCGATGCCTCCATCCAAGGTCTCGGTTGTGTGTTGATGCAACGCGACAAGGTTATCGCATACGCTTCTCGACAGTTAAAAATCCACGAAAAGAACTACACGACTCACGATTTGGAGTTAGGAGCCATGGTGTTTGCGCTCAAGATATGGAGACATTACTTGTACGGTACCAAGTGCACCATCTACATCGATCACAAGAGTCTTCAACATATTTTTGAGCAGAAAGAGTTGAACATGCGTCAACGTCGTTGGATCGAGTTATTAAACGATTATGATTGTGCAATCAAGTACCATCCGGGCAAAGCTAATGTGGTAGCCGAGGCCTTAAGCAGAAAAGAAACCAAACCCCGACGGGTTAGGGCATTACAACTCACTATCCATACAGGATTACCCGAACAAATCCGTAATGCTCAACTCGAAGCCTTGAAAGAGGAGAACTTAGCGTTGGAATCTACACGTGGTATGGAGAAACAACTTGAGGTTAAAACAAATGGTATTCGTTATTTTGCGGAACGAATATGGATACCAGTATATGGAAACCTAAGAGATCTAGTCATGGATGAAGCTCACAAATCCTGAAACTCTATTCATCCGGGATCCGACAAGATGTATCACGATCTCAAGGTTTTATATTGGTGGCCGAACATGAAAGCTGACATAGCCACCTACGTGAGCAAGTGCCTAACTTGTTCCAAGGTCAAGGTGGAATACCAAAAGCCATCCGGATTACTTCAACAACCGGAAATCCCGATGTGGAAATGGGAGCAGATTTCCATGGATTTCATAACCAAATTACCCCGAACCCCTGCTGGATGTGACACAATCTGGGTGATAGTGGATCGCCTAACCAAATCAGCTCATTTCCTTGCTATCAAAGAGACAGACAAAATGGAAAAGTTAACTCGTCTCTACCTTAAAGAAGTAGTATCTCGACATGGAGTTCCAATCTCCATCATTTCTGATAGAGACGCCCGATTCACCTCACACTTTTGGAAATCATTACAGAAAGCTCTAGGCACGCGCCTGGATATGAGCACAGCATACCATCCTCAAACAGATGGCCAGAGTGAGCGTACCATACAAACCCTATAAGACATGTTAAGGGCTTGTGTGATCGATTTCGGAAACAGTTGGGAGACTCACTTGCCTTTAGTGGAATTCTCTTACAATAACAGCTATCATACGAGCATCAAAGCAGCACCGTTCGAGGCTTTGTACGGACGGAAATGCCGATCACCACTTTGTTGGGCTGAAGTTGGAGATAGTCAACTTACTGGTCCTGAACTTGTGCATGAAACCTTAGAGAAAATCGTGCAAATCAGAAACCGTATGGCGGCAGCTCGTGACCGTCAAAAGAGTTATGCAGACAAACGTAGAAAACCGCTAGAATTCCAAGTGGGCGACAAGGTGTTATTAAAGGTTTCACCTTGGAAAGGTGTGATTCGTTTCGGGAAACAAGGAAAGTTAAATCCGCGTTACGTTGGACCGTTCGAGATAGAGAAAAGGATAGGTCCAGTAGCATACCAACTGAACCTACCTGATACACTCAATGGAGTACACAACGTATTTCATGTCTCAAACCTAAAGAAGTGCCTGTCAGATGAGACACTTGTAGTTCCACTCGAGGAGTTGGAAATTGATGAACAGCTACGTTTCATTGAGGAACCCGTTGAGATCATGGACCGAGAGGTCAAGACACTCAAGCGCAGTAAGATACCTATTGTCAGAGTTCGCTGGAACTCGAAACGTAGACCGGAGTTCACGTGGGAACGCGAGGATCAGATGATGAAAAAGTATCCTCACCTGTTCAAACATTCAATGGCAAACACGGAAGGTACTAACTAAATTTCGAGACGAAATTTCTTTCAACAAGGGGATGATGTGACAAACCTAACTTTTTTGTTTCAGACGTTACGGACTTCTTATAATTTTCGGGACGAAAATTCTTTCAACAAGGGGATGATGTGACATCCAGCATTTTCAGGTTAACTCCGTTAACTCAAACCTCGTTAGTTCAAACATTTTTCGTTTCAAACTCAATTATCCCAGTTAGTCGCACGTACGTTGCATTTAATTAGGGTAAATTAAATGTGTCAGTCAGTTCGCACACATCGGATCGCACTCGAGTCTAACCCGGAACGTTGGTGATCAATCGAACAATAATATTACGAACATTAATAATTTATATTTTATATAAATTGCGAGTTTTATATAATCTTATGTGATTACGTAAATTATGTGAATATTATCGTTTTCGTACGTGTTTATCGTGTGTAAATCGTATTTAGTATTTTTATAAAAGATAGTGTTTTTATAAAAATAAAAATAGAATGTTTTAATTATTAATTGAGTTAGTAATTAATTAATTAGAGCCTATGGGCTTTAATTAAGCTAGAAACCCATCTTAAAACCCATTAACTATTAGATAAGGATAAGTTTAAAAAAAAAAAAACATAAACCCTAACCACCACCCCTTGAAACCGTCGACCTCACCCACCTCTCCCTCTCTCGACCGATACAAGAAAGTAGCCAAGGAGTCTCCGTTCGATCTCCGATCTCGCAATTAAACGCGTATTTGGACTCCTCTCGACATTCCTAACGTTTCTACGTAAGTCGTTTCGTTAAATTCCGTCACTTTTTGATCCCTAAATTTTAGGTCAAACCCTAGTTCATCCAAACATGAAATTTTATAATAAAAATGTTAACTTTGTTATTGTTTTGCATGTATTTGTTGATTTTATGGTTAATTGCAAAACCCTAGATCCGTGTGGTTAGTAACTTGTTAAATATTGAAACTTTTTGATTATGTGAAGGATAGGAATCGCATGCTAGACGTGGATTATGATTTGTATAGTTGTAATTATATTAGTTGAAAGATTTAGAGTCGATTTGATGTGTTAATTTTATGATTTGAGCGTGAAATGGACAAGTTACTAAAAAGGGAAACTTTTTAGGTTTTCTAACTTGCATGCTAGGCATGGTTAGGATGATGTGATGATGGTTATGAGCTAGTTGATACATGGTTAGATGAATTGTGAAATCAGATTTTGAATACATAACCCGGTTTTACAAACTTTCCAAATAAGAAAACTTTAATTGTCAAAAGTGGTTAGAACTTGCTAATTAGACATGCATGATGTGGTTTAATGATTGGTACATGTTAGTTAAGATACAATAACCTGTTGTAACGTGTTAGGTGTTTGAAATCACGCATGCTAGTCATAGGTTACTAAAGATGAAAACTTTATTTGGAATTGTGATATACATGTTAAGTTCTATGCAATGGTTAGGTGATAGGACGATCTTGAACATGTTATAGTAGTCTTACAAGCATATTAACAATGATGATTTCACGAGACACAAATCCCGAACATACTTTCTATTTATAGAAACCTGCTATTTATAGAAACCTGCTATTTATAGAAACCTGTTATTTTTGGAAACTTTCTATTTTTGGAAACCTGCTATTTTTGAAAACTTTCTATTTTCGGAAATCATGCTTGTTTGATTAGAACAATTAGGATTTGTTGCTAAGTGTTACAGCATGATCATTTGTGTATAATATAGAAGTATTATACTGAACAAACGTTAAATCATTAATCGGGTCACCAACGGGTCGTCAGGTCAAACTTGGTCAAACTTAGTCAAACTTGGTCAAACATGAGTCAAACTTGTAAACTCTTTTCAAACACTTAAACAATGGGATTGTTTGGATACTTAGGGTTTGTATCAACTTGCACGAACATACACTTATAAACCGGTGTTTATAGGTGGCAGTTAGTCGTCAAGCCTTTTTAGATTCGCTTTCTTACGCACATGCTCTAAGGTGAGTTTCACGGCCCCTTTTCTTACCTTTTAAACTTGGGGGAGAAAACATGGGTACGAACATTTAGATCTTACGTTTCTTTTATATCACTTGTGTACTAAGCGCAAACATATCACGAAAGTCTTTACTTATCGAACCGTTAGTATATGGGTTAGCGAGGAAATCTTGAGTAGTACTACTGGGCACTGACAAGCCCCACCCACGTTAGTCGCGCTAACACTACAGGTAGTCGAACGGGTGTAACATTTACCATTGATTGTGATAGTCATGGTGGAAGGCAGTTCAAACATACAGACAGTCAGCTTCGGTGTCAAAACGCTTTAGTAACATGTACTAGGTTAGGTACCTATGATATAATTGAATACAGTATTATCTAGTAAGCTTTACAAACATATAAACCTGTGAACTCACCAACCTAGTGTTGACACGTTTTAGCATGTTTTCTCAGGTAATTAAGGTACAAGCACGAGCTAAGGCATGCATGCATACGAAGTCTATCATTTGCAAACTCAAGAATTATTTATTTTAATTATCTTTGAATTATTTGTTTTGGCGCAACTGTTTTGGCGCATGTTTTTCATTTAACTTTTCGCTTCCGTAAGTCTTACATTAAATCAGTATTTTCATCACTAGTGTTGCATCGTGACTATGAGCAATACTAGTGGTTTTTATTAAACTTATATAGAGTCGTTCAACGTAACTAATGACTGAGATCCTGTTATGTCACGCCCTTAACGGTAAAACTCCGTTGGTGGATTTTGGGGGTGTGACAATTAGTCAAGTCATTGTGTAATACAAGTTCATTGTGTAATACAAGTTCATTGTGTAATACAAGTTCATTGTGTAATACAAGTTCATTGTGTTATACAAGTTCAATGTGTAATACAAGTTCATTGTGTTATATGTATTTATCATTGTGTTTTACGTTTTCCAGCTCATTGTGTAGTTAGTTAGGTCATTGTGTAATACAAGTTCATCGTGTAATACAAGTTCATCGTGTAATACAAGTTCATTGTGTAATACAAGTTCATTGTGTAATACCACGTCTGGTCATTGTGTAATACCACGTCTGGTCATTGTGTAATATCTAGTCATTGTGTAATACAAGTTCATTGTGTAATTAGTCAAGTCATTGTGTAATACAAGTTCATTGTGTAATACAAGTTCATTGTGTAATACAAGTTCATTGTGTTATACAGGTTCAATGTGTAATACAAGTTCATTGTGTTATATGTATTTATCATTGTGTTTTACGTTTTCCAACTCATTGTGTAGTTAGTCAGGTCATTGTGTAATACATGTTTATCGTGTAATACAAGTTCATTGTGTAATACCACGTCTGGTCATTGTGTAATACAAGTTCATTGTGTAATTATTCAAGTCATTGTGTAATACAAGTTCATTATGTAATTAGTCAGGTCAATGTGTAATACAAGTTCATTGTGTCAAATATGTTTTCATCATTGTGTTTTATGTTTTCCAGCACATTGTGTAATTCGCTCAAATATGTCAGGTCATTGTGTAATATGCTCATTGTGTAATATCACTTCATTGTGTAATATCAGGTCTGATCATTGTGTAATATCAGACCTTGTATTATACATTGACCTGGTGTATTACACATTGACCTGGAGTATTACACATTGACCTGGTGTATTACCCATTGACCTGGTGTATTACACATTGACCTGGTATATTACACATTAACCATTATGCTCTCCCTTTAAAAACAATAAAATGACACATGTTAAGCTTAGAATCCTTCTTACCCTTCTTATTTTTAAAACCCTTTTTACTATAACCTAACCCTATATATATATATATATATATATATATATATATATATATATATATATATATATATATATATATATAGGGAATGGATCATTTGAGAACTCCTAAATATTTTAAGAACTCGCGAGAACTCGTCAAAAATCCAATCATATATATATATATAAAACTCATTTTCATGAGAAAACAAAAAAACTCCTCATTAAAGGTACTATATATGTGTAGTACACCGCAAAAACCTAAACCCCCACCCCACCCCCACCCAAAAACCTAACCCCACCCCACCTACCCCCCACAAACCTAAACCCCCCACCCCATCCCTCAAAAACCTAACCTAAAAGTTAAACTAAACCCAAAAGCTAACCTGACTATTTTTTCGAGTTTTTTTTGAACGAGGACGACGTGGGAAACATGGTCTACGAACCACTTTTTTAGTTTTTGATTTATGTTTTGAGTTATGATTTTTTTTACCTTTAATAAGTAGTTTTTTGGTTTTCTAATAAACAATGAGTTTTTTTATGATCATTCCCCTATACATATATTTTTTATATATGTGATATAATATGAAGATAAGGGAAGGAGCTAAGGTTTAAGAGTTATCAGCTAAAAAGTGCTGAGAGGATTTTAGTGTGTCATAGAGAGATTGAAAAATTTTTATAAATTCAAAATTTTCAGTGTGTCTTACAATAGAATCAAATGCCTCTTTATATAGGCAGAGGATGGCAAAAAAAAAAAAAAGAGTTAGAAGAACACATTAAAAAGTAGAAAAAAGCTGGGTTCCAGAGAAAACCAATAGTTAGGCGAAAATCGAGAAAACCACTAAAAAACAAATTTTAACCAATAATATAATAATATTTGTTTTTTATTTTATTTTATTTTTTTATAAGAGTATCAATGTAATATTACAAATTTTTACTAAAAAATCATTTAAATATTGGCTTACGTATATGTAACCAATTACGTATACGTAAACAGAAAACAATAAAAAATTCAAAAAAATTGCGGTTACGTATACGTAACCCATAGTATTACACATTGTTTTAGTGGTTTTCGCCTAACTTTGTGGTTTTCTCTTGATCCTTCCTATATATATATATATATATATATATATATATATATATATATATATATATATATATATAGGGGACGTATCGGTTGTAAACCCTAAGTTGTTGTGAAAACTCTTAAACTAAACCATAACCACCCGTTCAAAATTACTTATTTTAAATTAAAAAACATGTGGTCGAGATTTAATATATATATATATATATATATATATATATATATATATATAGGGGGAGTATCAAATAAAAAGTAGTTTTTCGCTAAGAAATGACAAAAAGCTTAAGAAACGATATCAGACGAACTCCGATTGAGCTAATTTCAGCGGCGTTGGAACCGTGTCGTCGAACTCTACCATCTTAGATTTTAGGGTTTAGATTTTAAGGTTTAGATTTTACGTTTGAATTTTAGGGTTTTAGCTTTAGGGTTTAGATTTTATTGTTTAGGTTTGTTTTTTGGGGTGGGGGGTGGGTTTAGGTTTTTTTTTTAGGGGGGGGGGGGTGGTGGGTTTAGGCTTTTCGGGGTAGGGTTGGACGGGGGTGGGTTTAGGTTTTTGGGGGTGCAGATGGAGGGGGTTTAGGTTTTTGGGTCCGGGTTAGGGTTCGATGAGACAGTTCCAACGCCGATGGAATGAGCTTAATCGGAGTTCGTTTGACCCATTTCTTAGTATGTTTTAGCAAAAAACCATTTCTTAGTGGAACCGTCCCCTATATATATAGGGTTTAGTTCATGAGAAAACTTCTATTCGTGAGAAAACTCGCGAAAACTGACCCAAACAAAACTCCGATTGAACTCATTCCAGCGGCGTTATAATCGGCTCGTGATATAAAGCTTAAAGCTAAACCCTAAAATCTAAAACCTAAAAGCTAATCCCCACCCCCAAAAACCTAAAACCCCCACCCCCCAAATACCTAAACCCCCCACCTCACCCACCCCCAAAAACCTAAACGCCGAGCCGGTTCCAACGCCGCCAAAATGAGTTCATTCGGAGTTCGTTTGGGTCATTGTTCTCGAGTTTTCTCAAGAACAAAGAGTTATCTCATTATCCTTTCCATATATATATATATGTATATATTTCTCTTATAATAAAAGACTAAATGGTTTTGACAAGTGTAATCACCACAATCCACCTCACGAATTCCCCCCCCCCCTCAAAAAAAATCACATTTACATACACTATTCAATATTTTCATATTTAGCTCAATTGTTTTTGAAAAATTATATAAATAAACATTAACCAAATCAATGCACCATTATTACCATTGACTCAAATTGTTTTTTTAATTATCAACAAAAGTGAATATTTTAAAAAATCAAGAATTGAAAAATAGAAGATTAAAAAAAACAAGTTTTAAAGCTTTATTATTAAAAAAGCGAGTTTTTAAATATTTATTATTAAAAAACATGATTTTTTTAATTTTACATATAAATATTGAAAATACAATTTTTGTATTTCAAATAATATGTGTTAGAATAAAGTTTACTAATATTTAATTAGTAGTTTTTTAATTAAGTTTGATATTTATAAATAAACTTTTTATTTTGATTTTAAAATTTTAATAGTTAGTTTTAGATTAAAACTAGAAATTTGACCCGCGCGTTGCGTCGAGACTATACGGTGATATTAACGTGTTTAACTGCATAATTAAAGCCCACGCGATGCGACGGGTTTGCGAACCTTGTTATGGGCGTTGCGGCGACGACAATAATGTGACTAAGTACATAAAGAAACGTATGATGTTGCCACAACTCGGTCTTCCGCGCGATGCGGCGGATTTGTGAACGTTGTTACATGCGTTGCGGTGGTGACAATAACGTGACTAATTACATAAAAGAAACGTATGAAGTTGCCGCGGCACGGTTATGGAGATCGAAAAATAGATAGACTGCATCGCGAATAGGAGTTAACATTGAAACGACAAATTCGTTAAATAACTTAGTAACGAATTAAAAATAGAAAAGGTAATTTTTATAAACGAATATAAAAAAATGTAAGAAAAAAAATATTTTGAGTGGTAGATTTGAGAATTTTATGAATGGGTAAACATGAAACTTTAGGTACAGTTACAAGCGTATATTAAAAATATATTACATGAGTAAATTTGAAATGTTAGAAATTTAAGAGAGTAGAAAAATTTATGGAGGGGTAGATCTGAAGTTTTAGAAAACTAAAAACTTAAATTGTAAATGTCGTCAAAGTAAGAGATTGTGGTGAGGGGTAGATCTGAAGTTTTAGAAAACTAAAAACTTAAATTGTAAATGTCGTCAAAGTAAGAGATTGTGGTGGAAAAAAGGTCAGTGACCCTTGATTGGGCGCCGACCTTACCGATTAAGGTTTCTATGAATAAAAATTTAACTAAGAAGCACATACATGAAAATATATTTTTATATGTTTTAATATGACCAAGAAGCACCTATATGAAAATGTAGTGAAGACGCCATCTTATAAGTGACAAAGGTAAAAAAAAGTGGATAAAAAGACAAAATGAGATAGTTGGATTTGTGAATATGATTGATATTGGAAAAAGGTTTTGTTGACTGTAGGAAATTTGATTTTGGTAACAGATGTAAAGATATTACTTTTGGTGAAGGTAGTTGGATAAACAAAAAAAAAAAAAACTCTTGCAAGAATAGAGCCTGCGACGTTCACTAATTAAAGAAAGGATCTTACCAGGCACTTTAGGACACATTATTTTATTAAGGCAGAAAACAATTATATAACATAAAATAGAAAAGAATAAAAAAAAATCCACCTACACTTGTAATTGATAGTATTTATAATTAACAAATTTCTAAACATTTATTTTTAAAAGTGTACACTTGTAATTGATAGTATTTATAATTAACAAATTTCTAAACATTTATTTTTAAAAGTGTATTATATTGTAAACTTTAATTTCTTTAAAATAGTTTTTTTTTTCAAAAAAATATGTTTGGGTTCAATTATACTTTATTAGTTTTAACATTTAATTTTCGAATTTTAAATTTAAATTGTGTCGATATATTAAGGAGTACGATTTTTAAATTTTGAATTTAAAAGACGATATGTTGTTAAAATTTAAATTTTATTTGTATTTTTTATTTTATTTAAAATGAGAGATTAAATATTAAAAGTTTAGCGAAATTTTCCGTATAAATGGCAAGATTTAAAAAAAAAATTACTTTTGATACGTAAATTTAATTACAACTTAAATATTTGTAAATATGTTCCAATATCAAGATTAAAGTTTCTACAAAAAGGCTGATAGAGTGTCAAGAAGCTAATAAAATCGAGAAACAACGTATCAAGGAAATCGTTGACCAATTTGATTATCTTCGATTTCTTTGACTCACTCCCGGCTTCATTCAGGTTCGCACCGTTCGTGACCTTTTTTTCGAACGGTTTTGGCTATTTTGTGTTTTCAGTCATTGAGGAAAGAAAATCTATTCTTTGTTGCATTTAGTAGGTGTTAAATATGGAAAAGTTACCAATACTACGTCAAATATTATATACAATGAAGTATTTTCAAATTTATAAATCATCACTGTAAGATTTCATTTGACATGTAATTTAATGTATTGCAAAAAATACACCACTTATGAAATGTATTTTTATGTATTTTTTTATGTTTTGATTACTCTAATCCATATAATCTTAAAATTTAACAAAATGAAAAAATTACCAATACAATCTTAATGTTTCACCCTATGTAACACATGGGGTTAAAGCTAGTATATATATATAAATATATATATATATATATATAGGGTGTGGTTCTATTCAAAACCCACATTTAACGTAAAAACCTTAAAACCCTCATCCAATAGTTAATTTTAATTCAAACATATATGATGTTGCCATGTGTCCTCTTCATTATTTTAATTAAAAAGAGTAAAAATGTCATTTTAACCACTAATAAAGCCAGATTCAGCATGTCATACTCTTAAAATCCCCTACTTTATTCTTAAAAAAAAAAAACTTTCTCCTACTTTTTATATCCTTAATAACTTTTTATACTATGTTTCCTTTTTATAAAAATTGCACCATTAAACTTGTCTCATTTTTCTCTTTAATTGCGTTATAATCTCGTCAAATTTTTTATTTTTTTCACAAACGTATGTGATTACATCAATGTAACAAATACACTAAAAGTAACATTACACTTGAAAAAATTCAGGTCTTCGTAATTACATCATTGTAACAAATGATTACATTAGTGTAATAACCGAGTTACACTGGTGTTACTAAAAAAACATCAGCCATAGTGATTAAGCTTCATACCATCAACCACCTCATGGTAGAATAAAGAAGCTTAGCCTCATTACTTTATTAACACCAAATAAATTGTGTTGGTGAATTTTAGCTTAGCTTCATATCATCATCCTCCTCTGTAAATTCCCACTGAATCTGCAGATTATTTGATTCATTACTTTCTTAACACCAAATAAATGCATAATTGAAGGGACAATTCACATTAATTATTATGTGTTAAAGCGACCCAGAAAGAGTGACAATAATCATGTAAATACACACTTCATGCCATTAATTAAACTATTACAATTACAAAAGTACCATGTCATACGAAATGCTTAATGGAGTTAAAGTCAACACACATGTACCCACAATTATATGTGTGTATATATATACCTAAAAACACATAAAAAAGGTTTGTTGGGACAAGTTGAGGGGTGTTTGATGGAGAATTTTTTCTATTCATAGGTGGTTTTCAAAAATTAACAAGGTTTATAGATGATTTTAGAAACTATTTTTGTTTCTACCTAGGTGATATGCTAGTTGAAGTAACGAATGTGAATAGTGCAAGTGGTGATTCGTTAATTGAAGAAGCGGCACTACCAAAAAACTGAAAAATTTACAACAGAAGATTTCGGGGGAAATTTGTTGGAATTGGCCGTTAGCGACAAGTTTCTGACAAAAAGTGTTTGTTGGAAAAAACCCCGTAGGAAATGTTTTTCCCTCAAAGTCCCGACGAAAAATTAGTGACAAAAGCCTTTCGTTGGTAATTTCCGACGATTATATTAAATAAATAAGTTAACTTAATTAATAAATTTATCGGAACATTATAGGAAATTTTAAGGTTACTTTTTTATTTTTGTTTTGTCGGAAAGTTGTCGCTAACTTGTGGAAAATTTCTTTTGTTGGTAACTTGTCGGAAACTTTTGTAGAAAATATACATGCATGTTTTCTAGCAGTGATAGCTTAGAACTTGCAAAATTACCGTAATGATGGATTTGTTCAAGAACTTTATCCTTGTCAAAGATAATGAAACTATCAGATTTGAAAATGGATAAGAGTTACATATATGCTTGTGAAGGCTTTTTATGAGAACTGTCCTTTAATGTTAAGCAAACAAAATCTAGTGACTGAGTTACTTGGAATGATATTTACTTTTAGAGCTGTTGGAAGGTCCTGCTGCAGCTTCATCTTCATTAATTTGGTTCGCAGCCGCCCTCTCCCTCTCAAACTCCCTAAACTTATTCAAGTACCTCACAACTGCATTGGAGCAGTCATCAAAACCTAAAGATGCAAGAGCCCAACATATGTCGTCTCCATTTACCGTCTTGAGATTCTCCTTGCGACACCTTTCAGATGCCTCCCCAGTCATGAAAGATATGAACTCCGAGGCGCATTCTTGAATCGTATCCTTGGCTTGTTTGGAGATCTTGGCTGTGGGTGGTAGGATCTGTTTCATGATTCGGCCCACATTTGCTATGGGCAGCATTTTATCATGCTCATCCGCCATATCTTTAGATCTCTAGATTTAGTCAAGATCTTCTAAAACACATACATACATGCCACTTACATAGATACACATGAATATTTGTACTACATGTGTGGGTATCTGCACACACACTTTACATCTGTATATCTATGCATTTTATGTGTACATGATATTTGCTATATGACATGTTTGACGAGTCTTTATAGTTCACAACAGAAAACAATGTATAATAGAGAAAAAACAAGGACTAGGTGGAATAAGGAACTCTACTCATCTAAAACAAACACTTCTAGCCCTAAAATAATCTTTTGTGATGAATCTAAAGATGCTTAAATAAAAAAAAAGATGATGACACTATCTAAAAGATTCAATGTACTCTTTTCTAGCA
This sequence comes from Smallanthus sonchifolius, assembly GCA_023525975.1. Classification (NCBI taxonomy): domain Eukaryota; kingdom Viridiplantae; phylum Streptophyta; class Magnoliopsida; order Asterales; family Asteraceae; genus Smallanthus; species Smallanthus sonchifolius. The sequence continues at coordinate 68,003,685 of CM042033.1, read as the reverse complement.
TTATGTTTCTTCTGTGCATCACTACATTTAATATATTAATTTATCATTCTTTCTGTTATCATTTTAAAGATTTTCTAGTTCTATCAACTCCTAAGGTTGATATATGTATCGACCATTAAACAAACATCGAGCCATTCTTGAGAAAATCCACATAAAATCGCAGCTGATACTTGGACAACTTTTGAAAACATTATATAGCTTTCACCGGTTTTCTGCCTTAAGCTCCTTAAAGACCATGTGTCCGAACAAAATGTAGCCCAAGGATCGGATGAACATGAACAACAATTGGATTTTGACACAAACTTGAACTTCAATTGAACTGTAATTGTGCGTAACCATTTACAGACTTGATCGTTCCTATTTGTAACCCTAATCTAAGCGTCTTTTCACTAGAACGCACCAATATACGCATTATCTATTTTACAAATCTGGACTTGACACATTTGGTCCTTGACATAATTACATTTACAATTTTGACTCTAAAACACAACTTTAAATAAAGTACACAATGACCCAATAACTTTATAAACTTTGCAAACGTTGATCAACCAATTAGGTTAACAATCACCCCCCTAATTGTTGATCTAAGTTCTGAATCTTCTTTTCTACAAATAACTCCATTGCCTCCATAATCTTTAAACTTTGGCTTTCTTCCCTTCTGACAAATGTCGTCTTCTTTGATTTCATGAACTTTGTCTTTAACATGAACAAATCCTTCCATGCCTTCATCTTGAACTTGTACCATTAAAAGTGTTGGTTCATCGTCTTCTTACACAAGATTTGATTTTTCATTTCCGCGGTTTGGTTCAGGACAATCTGAGGCGTAGTGACCAAGATTATTGCAATTATAGCTAGGGGTGTTCAAAGTCGGATATCCGAAATTTTCGGATAGTAGATTTCACTATCCGAATCCGAATCCGAAATTTCGGATATCCGAATTTCGGATATCCGAAAATTCGGATACAGATTCGAATAGTGAAACGGATATCCGAAAATATAAAAAAAAATAAAAAATATATAAAAATAATATTTTTAAATTACAAAAACAACTAAAAACCTTAAAAAACATTAGAAAATATACATATAAAAATATATAAATATAATATATCGGGTTTTGATTCAAATTTTCTTATTTTTAAATAATAAAAACAATTAAAAAAATATATAAATATAATATTTCGGATATTCGGATATCCGAACTATCCGAAATATCCGAAAATCACTATCCGAATCCGAATCCGAAAATTCGGATATCCGAATTTTCGGATAATTCAGATTCGGATTTTCGGATAATTCGGGTTCGGTTTCGGATTCGAATTTTTTTGAACACCCCTAATTATAGCATCTAGCGTTACTTATGTCAAACACGAAATTGTTTTGGTTTCTTGGGAAACTCTTCCTTCTACCATACTCATCATTATTCTTTTTAAAGTTATCGGGTGACGTATTTCCTTCTTCTTGTTTGAACTTTCCCTTACGCCGATACCTTGCCCATGTTTTTCAAAACGTTTTCCTTGCTTGGAATTCTTTTCATGTTGTGTGCACAGAAGTTTCTCTTGGTTGTCTTCTAGAACACCTTCTTGAAACTAATTCTCTCCTCATACGTCTTTAGTATTGCAATAGTTGCATTCATAATAGTCTTGTTTAAATCAACGAATTGTTCAGTGGATGCTACTATTTGAATGAACCTTTCTTGTACGGAGTTTAGATGTTTCCGCACTAAGGTTGGTTGGTCAAATGTTAATCCACATGTAGCAGCTCTAGTGATGATGTTTGTCATCTTTGCAGTGAAAGCATCTATTGTTTCATCTTCTCTCATTTGTAGCTTTTCAAACTCAGATTTGACTGACTATAATCGTGTCTGCTGCACTTCATCCACTCCAATAAATCAGGTCTTTAGTGTATCCCAGACTTCCTTTGAGGTTTTATAATTTACATCTTGTAGTGTAAGGTTTTTAAGCAAACCTTGATACAAATAAGCTAATGCAGTCGTATCTTTCTTTATATCTATTTCTGCGAATGTGTTTCTCTCTATTACTTCCCAGAGTCCATTAGCCTCCGGTATAACTTTTATTCTGCGCCCATATCGTATAATTCGTAATGCTTAGTAATGGGCATTGGAAAGTAGATAAAGATGGACATGTTTTTCAATATGGTACCATGGTTTTATTCTTATCTTTATCATCTCACATATTTACTTAGTTTCTTCTAAATATCTAAGTTCTTTTTCTCAATAGCGAACTTTCTAACAATCCAAGTTTTCAAATGGTAACAACAACTTAGGTTTTCTTCTAAAACGAACAATGATTCTAGCAGGAATCACTAAATAATTCAGTTTTTAATCTAATCCAATCTGCTAAAATTGTAGTAATTATATAAACTGAAATTCAATAATGATTGAAAATAGAACTTGGAATCTTGTGAATCTTTTCATGAGATTTTGAATGATGTACTTCTCGCTCTGGTCTTCAAATTAGGATAGAAAATAAACTATTTTCTTCCTTTTTTCCTTATGTGTTCGAACAGCAACAATCAAACAAGAAAAAACTAGTTCCTTTCTTCGGGTTAAGCTATACATACCCTCCCACCACTACTTGTAGTACACCTTCCCTGAAACATAAATTTTAAACCTTTTATTTTACCCCATTCGAAAAATCATTATTTCTAAAACCGTTATTTTAAGTTTAAAAACACTTTCTATAAAATAAAACGTATACTCCTCCCCCCTCCTACTTGTCGTACCCCCCTTCTTCTTGTCGTACCCTCTCATTTTACCCCTTTCGAATAATCATTATTTATAAAACCGTTTTTTTAAGTTTAAAAATTTTCTACAAAATAAAAATAGATTAGGTCATACATATCCCCCTCCTACTTGTCACACACCCCTGAAAAAATAACATTTAAACTTGTCATTTTACCTTATTCGAAAAATTATTATTTCTAAAACCGTTCTTTTAAGTTTAAAAACACTTTCTATAAAAAAAAATGTATACCCCTCCCCCCTCCTACTTTTCGTACTCCCTCCTACTTGTCGTACCCCCTCCCCATTTTACCTCATTCGAATATTATTATTTATAAAACCGTTTTTTAATTTTAAAAACACTTTCTATAAAATAAAAACGGGTTAGGCTATACATATCCACCTGAAAAAATAATTTTTAACCAACAATGATTAATTAACAAAAAGACAAAAATAAAAAAAAACAAAAAAGTTTGAATTGTATTTATTTGAAAACTTAGAGGAGAAGGTGCATCAAGTAAAAATTAATGAAAGGGGGTACGTATAACGTATAGCCCGACCCATTTCTTCCTAGTCTGTGTAAACAATAAAAAAAACAAAAAACTAAGATTTTGTTCTTCTCTTTTTCCTTTTTTGACTCATGAACAACAATAAAAGAACAAAATTTGTTCTTTTTCTTCTGGTCTACGAACAACAGTGGCAGAGAACAAAATTATTGTTGTTCTTCCTTTCCTTGTAATTCTCGAACAACAACAACTAGGAACAAATCTTGTTCCTTTCTTTCTTCTTTGTCATTTTGATTTTGATCTCCTTATGAAATTCTAACAACAATGGACATAATCGATCAATGGTTTTATTCTTCTTGTTTTCTTGATCCTTAATCAACAAGAATTTTCTGATTCTTGGATCTTCGGTTTGATTCCTTCCATTCGTAATCGATTTTGCTTTCTGGCTTCGTGATCACTAGGTCTAAATCAATTTTTCTAAATTGATTTGCACTGAATCGATTTTATACTGAATCGCATTTTGATTTGTACTAAATTGATTTTGATAGAATCAATTTTGATTTGTAATGAATCGATTTTGACTAAATCGATTTGATGATGACGGTCGTGGCTTCAAATGACTACGAATTTCTTGAATGAAATTGAGCCCCAGGCTCTGATACCAATGTAGCCCAAGGATCGGATGAACAAACAATTGGAATTTGACACAAACTTGAACTTCAATTGAATTGTAATTATGCGTAACCCTTTACATAGTTGACCGTTCCTATTTGTAACCCTAATCTAAGGGACGCGTCGTTTCACTAGAACGACACACACATACGCGTTATCAGTTTACAAATCCGGACTTGACACATTTGGTCCTTCACATAATTACATTCACACTTTTGACTCTAAAACACAACTTTAAATAATTACAACCTATAGCTTAGCCTAGTGGCAAAGGTGTATACCCAATATTTTACTAAAATAGGGAAGTCTTGGGTTCAAGTCACAACTGTGACAAAAAAAGAGGGTCAAGCTTGGCCAGGGGGTTTTCTCACCTATGGTGGGTTTCCTCCTGAGGGTGGTGGAGATGTTCGGGTGGGCCAGTAGCCCGTCAATGATCCAAATTACTGTTAAAAAAAATGACCTATTAACTTTATAAACTTTGCAAACTTTGATCAACCAATCAGAGGCTAACAGCAAACTGCATTTTATGTGATCCTGTTTGTTGGTTAGCAGTGTCGTGTGTTTTCAGATAACGGGTTCTTACGGTTATAATAATAAAAAAACCAGAATGTTCCTGAATAAGTAAATGAAGAAATGAAAAACTATGTAAATTAGGCCATTTCTCAAGGTTTCAGGGTAAGTTGTTTGCTCTTTCTAGTATGATCACCTACGATAAAGGTGAGCACACACACTTCAATTGTAACCCATCTCTTCTTCATTTTTCTTAATACTTCTTTAACACAAAGTGTGTGGATGTGAAATGTCCACCTATGTATGCGTACTTTTTTGAAATGGATATATCCAAATCAACATAGGCTTGCTTAGGGTTTTGTCCCTCAATCTGGGAACAAAGAATTCCTTTCTAGATTTTATTAGGTTAAAAAGTTATGATCCTAGATGAGATTGCTATATCAAATAAATTAATTATATGTAACAATGTGTCACCACGTCACTTGCTTATAGCCACCTTTTAGTTGCACATACAATGCATACTTTTAGTTGCACATACAATGCATATGATTGGTGGAACTATTGCTAGAATACCAATGAAACATAATTATGCCATCTATTAAATGACTATTAATAGATTTATATGCATCCCTTTACCAATAATGATTCCACACTAGCTACATAATAGACACATGACATGATTATAAAATATTAAAGGATACCTCAAGAAAAATCTAGAGCTTGGATAATATCATTAGGAAGATTTAACAGTACTCTACATTAATCATGCAGACAATCCGCTAAATAAAAATAACTGCTTTTAGTTCTAATTTACATATATGCAAAAAAGAAATAGAGGAATATGTTAAGTTCTGTGTCAAAGCTAGTTTTTGTACCTAATGAATGCAAATAATTGTATGAATTTGCAACATTTTTTAAGATAATCTTTATCTCTCACTGAGTACATCTCAATTGATTTTTAAGTTATTATTTTTAGCTTTTGTGATGCCTCTACTAAGGAAGAAAGATTTTGAGATCTTGGATATCTTTAGTGTTATAAGTATAACGAATCGTAGATCATATTGAGGATAATCCTCTCCATATCTCATAAAAAGACCTTCGACACCAAGAACTTCCTTTATCAAGATTTGGGCAATAAGTGACTACTTTATTCTTACAAGATTTCAAGTATATTTTAGTTTTTTTTTGGATCATGTATCATACACATCTAGGTGATCCCATGTGACTTTCAACTAAGATTTGTTTGCTACTTTACATTATATTTGGGACATTGCGTTTGTCTTCTTTTATGAATGAACAAGCCTAGACTGTAACTCAAGGATTGGATTGGTAAACAAAAATACAAACACACACACAACTTAGATAAATTCTCGTATTATTATATCTAAGAAACTTCTTAAAGCTTAGATACAATAATTCCTCATACAATGTCACACACCAGTTTTTAGGACCCCGGGCGTGTGACCAACATTTGTTGATACATGTTTACTTGTTTTACATAAATATAAGAGTTTTGGAATACATAGTGAAAAATGATTTAAAGAGTTCCAATAACTCAAATACTTTTCATTTCATTTCAACATGGAATCACACCCTGAGTCTTACCAACCACTGTATCAAACCAAGGATTACATAACTAACAATATCAGTAGATGTCTAGGAATTTATCTTTCCCTTCCGACATCTTTTTATTTTCTAGCCCTTGCCAAGGAGTTGTCATCCTTCCGGCATATTTCATTTAAATAACTTATTCTTGGTTACCTAAAAAATGTTTTGAAAACATATCAGCAAAAACCGGTGAATACATATCTATTTAAATCTGATTAAACTAAAGAAATAAAACAATTTGCCCATATTTGGATGGTCAGTTTACACATTTAGAGGGACTATTTCACCTAAAGGTATAACCACTGCCAGTAACTTTCTCGGATGATCTATGTTTTATGTTAGCCACAACCGTATGCTCATGCGATTGCGGTGTTTTACGTGATTGCTAACAACCGAGCCGTAGCACTGGCCTCATTACATTGTTTCATATGTAACACATGCATAACTTGGATCCAATCATACGTAACCCTATGGCCGGAATGCTATATAGTAAACTACCTTATGCAACCAATGGTTTTAGTAGTTCATTTCAGTCAAACCATAAAACCAAATCATTTCATGATTTTGAAAGCGTTTTAAAAATATAACATGTATTCACCTTGATAGAATCTCGGCTTTTGGAGAGCTTGGAGAATTAATATGTTTCCTCGATCACTCAAAATCGTACACTCGAACAATAAAAGTCTAGCGAACATAATGCATCGATCGTTCATATCGTAATAACTTCATGTGAACGTAAAGTCCATGTAACACAAACAATTGCAATTAATTATTACAACAGAAAAATATTTAGAATTATTTTCTAAATAAACGATCATGCTCCGAATACTAAATCTTTAATATATATTATATAAAGATTCTCGCAAAAAACATTCTAGAGTTGTCGTTATGAATTATTCTCTCAAGATGCGTATAAACTGTGAGCGAACACATTTACGAATAAAAATATACGTAAACTTGAACGTTTTCATTTAAATTCGTTAATGCGTATAAACTAAGAGATATCTATCTATCTATCTATCTATCTATCTATCTATCTATCTATCTATCTGTAACCTTTCTGATTTTCATGTTTTTCCTATTTATTTTATGCCGTGCAATAAAAGACGATTCCGATTCCAACCTTACATTCATTGTTCATGTGCAATAACAAGCATACACGCGTCTATTATATTACAATATTAACTAAAACCATCTTACAAACCTCGAGGACCAAACTTGACCAAAACTCAAAACAACATCAATATTACAAAACTACAAGGACTAGTCTTGAAACTTCCAAAAACCTACGCAAGCACGGTCGTGCTTAGTCCTAAGCACGGTCGCGCTTGTGCCATGACCACGGTCGTGCTTATCATTAAGCACGGTCGCGCCTCTTTTATAGTTTGACTCTGAAAAGGTCAAACCGACTCAAATATAGTCCAAAAATAGATTTCAAACGAGTTTTAGAAACCGCGGGACTTGTAGAAGAAGTTACTCGACCTTTTGCGACGTAGACCCGATCCAAACAGGCATACAATCGTCCGAATTCGTGTACCTTTAGACCGACCTTCCTTTTTAAATCAAATCTTGTAATTTGAGCAAGAATCAAACGAATTAAGTTAATCCAATACCTACCCGCGACTTATATAAGCCTCCTTAAACCCTAAATCCATCATTACATCGTCCCTATCTCGTCTGTCGATCAAGAAAAGCCGCGAAGTCTCACCGTAGCCGTCTGCACTGGTTGCCCGTTCAAAACAGGTTAGTAATAGGTCATTAGGATCGTCTCTCCAAGCTAATCGAAAGCCCTAACTTAATTCGTAACCGCATTACATGATTTTACCGAATTGAATCTGAGTTTTATAAGTAAATGGTTTTAATCAAACAACACGCTAGACGTATTATAAATCCAATTAAATAGTATGGTTGGATTCGCAAACACTCTCTCAATGAAAACCTTAAGTTTCTAATCAGTTTTATTACAAGAACTAGAATAATTGCTTCTGAAATTGACCAGACACGGTCGCGCTAACCTATGAGCGCGATCGTGCCTGACCAAGCACAGTCGTGCCCGAGAAAGGCCCGGTCGTGTTTATCGAACAGACCAAGTCCGGATCTAGTCAAACCCTAGACGCGGTCGTGCCGGGTACGAGCACGGTCGTGTCTTATGAACAGACTCTTGTTGTGACTTCTGACCAACCACGGGCGCGTTACCGACCGAGCGCGGTCGCGTACGAGCTGAGCACGGTCGTGCCGTATACGAGCACGGTCGTGTTCATCCTTTAACAGAGTCTTTTGTTTAATATATTTTATATTTTAATCAGTTTTAATGTTATAAAAATTCTTTTATAAAATATCCAGAACCAAGTATTGTTTATTAAAGATCGATCACTTAATCTTTCTTTAAATTAAAATCAATAAAATACTACAAGTTTATATAATTACTTTTATGAACTACAATATATTCCATACGTTTCGTCTTTAACAAATATTATTTATTTAAACTTATATTTTAAATAAATGTATATTCTATTACTATTGATTAAATAAATAGTATATTTAAACAAACCTTAAACTTAAACAAATCCGCTTCCGACATCGAATAACGCAACTCAATAATACGTAATCATATATTGTTCAATAGGTCGAACCTAGCAATCCACAACACACCGCCGTTTCCCATTTGCTTGTGCAATCTATACGCTACATAACACGTGAGTTACATAGCCCCTCTTTTACTCTATTTTACAAACTTTTGGGGTGGAATATGCGTTCTATTTACATGTTTTCAATTATACACATATACAGTTCCATCCTATGCATGTATACAATTTTGCGCTTTGTGCTTGAGTACTAGGTGTAGGCCAATTATTATGCTCTTCATGTACAATCATTAACTATCAGCCGACAGTAAACAGTGGTAGATCTATTGAGTCTGACAAACTCACCCAGGTAGGGTGACTGTTACTGACAACATAATTTTGCGTGTAAGTTACAAAGGTTTGATTGTATAGGTCACACGATGGTTTCTCTCCATAATTGCCTTAATTGTCATGTTGTATTGAACTGTATGCACACAACACGTATTTTGCTATCACACAATAAAACCTATGTATTCTCACCAACTTTTTAGTTGACTCTGTTTTAACCATGTTTCAGGTACCAATGTTTGAAGTAATCAAGATATGCTACACATAGGATTTTTGGACCTAGAATTCAATTAAACCAGTTTATTCTAAGTAATTTACATTTTTGTTTTGTGGATTGGTTGTGTTTTGATTAAACTTGTTGAATGCAAAGAAAACAATTATTTAATATTCAAACTTTAGCAAACCATGAGCAATGAACAGTCTGCACGCTTCACGCCCCGACGTTTCCGCCGTCGGTTGGGGTGTGACAGATTGGTATCAGAGCCTTGGTTATAGGGAATTAGGTTATTAGACACCTTTGACTTAGACTATAACTTTAGGATACCCACTTATGCCATGCTTCATGATTTATGTGCTACATGCTATGTGCTACATGCTATGTGATATATGCTAAATGTTTTATATGTATATATAAATAACAACTTAAATAAACAATATCCCTACCCATATCCTAAACCAAATATCCTTCATGCCTGCTTCCGTGTCATCATCAACATAGTTGGTGGAACGTCAAATTTCTTTTTTTTTTTTCACCCGTTAAGGTTTTTAGACTTTGTTTAATTGTTAAAGGACACGTGCAATCTGGAAGGGTGACGCCTGTATTCTAGGCTTTCTGTCTAGGAAAGTATTTCATATAAATCCCAATCAACCGAGGGATCCGTATGCTTTCCTGGGAATTCCCGGGATGAGTGTTTACTTATAGGCTAAAGCACGTCTCCTTGATAATTATCTGAGTTTAAATTAACCTTAATATGTCATAGTACTCGAGTGATTATGTCACTATTTGAGTACAATCCGAACTATGAATTACTTATCTATTTATCCTTCTATTTAATCCAGGAAATTCTCACAACTCTTATTGTGTCTAAATCTGTAGAATGCCTCCCCGTCGTGAAAACAGCAACAACAGCAATAACACTGACCTGGCTGCTCTACTCACACAGCTGGTGAATCAAATTACCCAAGCCAACAACAACACTAATGGCCATGCCAGTGGGAGTGCTAATACTGGAGGTGGTGGTGGTGCCAACCCGCCACAATGCACCTTCAAACACTTCAACTCCTGCAATCCCCTCAAATTCTATGGCAACGAAGGAGCCACGGGCCTCCTTCAATGGTTTGAAAGCATTGAGAGCACTTTCCTCAATAGCGACTGTCCCGACAACCTCCGTGTTCGTCATGCTACTAGTGTCTTTCAAAAAAGGGCGCTTACTTGGTGGAATGGTGAGAAAAGGACTAGGGGAGTGGACGTAGCAATGGCACTGCCGTGGGATGAGTTGAAGAGGATCATGACTGAGGAATTCTGTCCTCGAAATGAGATGAAAAAGCTGGAAGCGGAATTTTGGGATCTTGCTCAAGATAGTGGTGAAAACTTAGCATACACCACCCGTTTCCACGAGCTGAGTCTACTTGTGCCACACATGGTTACACCTCTGTCTAGGTGTATTGAAAAGTACATTGGTGGTCTACCTAGACAAATTCAAGATACTGTGGTAGGAAGAAATCCTGCTACTCTGGAGGATGCTATCCGCTTGTCAGCCACACTTACTGACAACCATGTTAAAGCGGGTACACTTACAAGAAAGGGTGCCAAGAAAGTTCCTGACACAACAACACCTCCCGCTCATGTCAAAGAAGTCCAAACTGAACCATACCGCAACACTAGGAAGAGAAAGGTCAAGAACTGTGCTGTAATCACTCCGGCTGCTCCAGTAAATCAAGTTGCACCCATGGCTCAAAACCCAGCAAAGAAACCCTATGGGGGCAGCCACCCACTTTGCAACGCCTGCAACTATCATCACCCTCCAAGCATACCTTGTCGCCTTTGCAACCACTGCGGGAAACATGGCCACACAGCCAATATTTGTCGAGCCAAGGCACTTGCCAACCAAACCAACCCAGCAAATCAAGCCAATCAACAAGCAACTAACCAAGCCATCCCAGCCATTGCAAATAGACGTGCTTGCTTCGAATGTGGTGACCCGAACCACTTCCGTAACCAGTGCCCAAGACTGGTCAATGTTAACCAAGGCGGAGCTCGTGGGCGTGCTTTCAACATCAACGCCAATGAGGCTCAGGCCAACACTGATGTGGTTAACGGTACGTTCCTTATGAATAATCGTTATGCTTCTATACTATTTGATACCGGAGCCGATAAAAGTTTTGTGTCACTAGACTTCGAACCGTTACTTGCAAAAACCCAGTCTAAACTAGAGAAAACCTTTACCGTTGAGGTAGCCGATGGTAACACCGTTACAATTGACACCATCATTTATGATTGCTCCCTAGAGCTAAATAAACACACTTTTCCAATCAACCTCGTACCAATGCCATTAGGGAGTTTTGACGTCATCATAGGTATGGACTGGTTGTCGAAGCACCATGCCGAAGTCATGTGCTTTGAAAAATGCATCCGTCTACCATTCCCATCCGGTGAAACGTTAAAGGTCTTTGGTGAGAAACCTTGCAAAGGACTCAAACTAATGTCATGCATTACCGTCCAAAAGTATATACGAAAGAAGTGCATGGTTTTCCTAGCCCATGTTATCCAAAAAGAAGACAAGAAGAGGAGTGTACAAGACATCCCCATCGTTCGGGATTTTCCTGAAGTTTTTCCTGATGACTTACCAGGTCTTCCACCTGTTCGGCAAGTGGAATTTCGCATCGATCTTGTACCTGGAGCAAACCCGGTGGCTAAAGCTCCATACCGGCTTGCACCTTCCGAGATGCAAGAACTTGCAAGCCAACTTCAAGAACTCGCCGGCAAAGGTTTCATACGGCCGAGTCATTCACCGTGGGGTGCGCCAGTCTTTTTTGTTAAAAAGAAGGATGGTTCATTCCGCATGTGTATTGACTATCGAGAACTCAACAAACTTACAATAAAAAACCGCTACCCTTTACCTAGGATTGACGATCTCTTCGATCAACTCCAAGGTTCTACCTACTTCTCGAAGATTGATCTTCGATCTGGTTATCATCAACTCCGTGTGCAAGAGGAGGATGTTCCCAAAACCGCTTTCTGAACGAGATATGGTCACTACGAGTTCATGGTTATGCCTTTTGGGCTAACCAATGCACCTGCTGTTTTCATGGACCTCATGAATCGCATGTGCAAACCATATCTTGACAAATTTGTGATCGTGTTCATTGACGACATTTTGATCTATTCCAAGACCAAGGAAGATCATGAGCAACATCTTAGGTTGATTTTGGAACTCTTGAAAAACGAACGACTATACGCCAAATTCTCCAAGTGTGAATTTTGGCTAAAAGAAGTTCAATTTTTGGGTCACGTTGTCAACAAAAAGGGAATTCATGTGGACCCCGCAAAAATCGAAGCTGTTAAAAATTGGAGTACTCCTAAAACCCCTACCGAAGTTCGTTCGTTTCTTGGTTTAGCGGGTTATTACCGAAGGTTTATTTCTAACTTCTCCAAGATCGCTGTTCCCCTCACTACCTTAACCCAAAAAGGTAAACCTTATGAGTGGGGACCGAAGCAAGAAGAAGCCTTTCAAATCCTCAAGCAAAAGTTGTGCAATGCTCCTATCCTCACCCTCCCTGAAGGTGAAGATGATTTAGTTGTTTACTGTGATGCTTCAAACCAAGGTCTTGGTTGCGTTCTCATGCAACGCGGCAAGGTGATCGCTTATGCATCAAGACAACTCAAAATCCATGAGAAGAATTATACGACGCATGATCTGGAGTTGGGTGCTGTCGTATTTGCGTTGAAGATTTGGAGACATTATCTCTATGGGACGAAATGTGTGGTGTTCACCGACCACAAAAGCCTCCAACATATCTTCAACCAAAAGGAACTCAACATGAGACAACGACGTTGGGTTGAACTCCTCAACGATTACGATTGCGAGATTCGTTATCATCACGGCAAGGCTAATGTTGTAGCCGATGCACTAAGCCGCAAGGAACATGTCCTGCTTCAAAGTGTCAAGATCCATTCCGACATTCAAGTTCGTATTTTAGCAGCTCAACATGTCTCGGTTACCGAGGGCAATATGTATGAGGAAATGTCTTGTGGTGCTGAATTCCAATTAGAGACTAAAACAAACGGCTTGCTTTATTTTCTAGATCGTATTTGGGATCCCGGTCGTGATGATCTCCAAGCATTCATCATGACCGAAGCACACAAGTCTCGATATTCTATTTATCCCGGTGCGGATAAAATGTACCAAAATCTTCGTTCACAATATTGGTGGCCCGGCATGAAGAAAGACATTGCCTTGTTCGTAGCAAAATGTCTCACATGTTCTAAAGTCAAAGCTGAGCATCAACGTCCGTCTGGTTTACTTGAACAACCGAAAATCCCCGTGTGGAAATGGGAGAATCTAGCTATGGATTTCATCACTAAACTCCCTCACACTTCAAGCGGTTATGATAGCATTTGGGTGATCATTGACCGTCTCACTAAGTCCGCACACTTCTTGCCTATCCGTGAAGACTATAAGGTTGAGAAATTGGCCCGAATTTACATTGACGAGATCGTGAGTCGTCACGGTGTTCCTTTGAACATAATCTCCGATAGAGATGCTCGTTTCACTTCTCGGTTTTGGCAATCTCTCTAAAAGGCACTTGGTACACGATTGGATTTGAGCACGGCCTACCATCCCCAAACTGATGGTCAGACCGAGCGAACAATCCAAACCCTGGAAGACATGCTGAGAGCTTGTGTCATCGACTTTGGTGGCAATTGGGATTCACATTTGACACTTATCGAATTTTCCTACAACAATAGTTACCACACCAGCATCGACATGGCTCCGTTTGAAGCTCTCTACGGTCGTAAGGGTCGTTCTCCCATCTGTTGGAACGAGATTGGTGAAGCACAAATCACCGGTCCCGAGTTAATTCAAGAAACCTCCGACAAGATTATTCAAATCCGTGACAACATTCGAGTTGCGAGGAGTCGGCAAAAGAGCTATGCCGACAAACGACGCAAACCCTTGGAATTCCAAGTTGGTGATCTGGTACTTCTGAAGCTATCTCCTTGGAAGGGGGTGATCCGTTTTGGGAAGAAAGGCAAGCTAGCACCTCGCTATGTGGGTCCATTCAAGATCCTTGAAAGGATTGGGAAAGTGGCTTACAAGCTCGAGTTACCTCCATCACTTGGCAACGTACATCCTACATTTCATGTATCCAACCTCAAGAAGTGTCTTGCTGATGAGAACCTTCATATACCTCTTGACGATGTGCGCATTGATGAGACGATGCACTTCGTTGAAAAACCAGTCGAGATTATGGATCGTGAGATAAAACAACTCAAGCGCAGCCGTATTCCTATTGTCAAGGTTCGTTGGGGATCTAAACGAGGACCCGAGTTTACTTGGGAACGAGAAGACCAAATGAAGCTCAAGTACCCGCATCTTTTTGCTGGAGCAGTAGCCTCAACCAGTTGAATTTCGGGACGAAATTCCCTCAACATGGGGATACTGTAACCTTTCTGATTTTCATGTTTTTCCTATTTATTTTATGCCGTGCAATAAAAGACGATTCCGATTCCAACCTTACATTCATTTTTCATGTGCAATAACAAGCATACACGCGTCTATTATATTACAATATTAACTAAAACCATCTTACAAACCTCGAGGACCAAACTTGACCAAAACTCAAAACAACATCAATATTACAAAACTACAAGGACTAGTCTTGAAACTTCCAAAAACCTACACAAGCACGGTCGTGCTTAGTCCTAAGCATGGTCGCGCTTGTGCCATGACCACGGTCGTGCTTATCATCAAGCACGGTCGCGCCTCTTTTACAGTTTGACTCTGAAAATGTCAAACCGACTCAAATCTAGTCCAAAAATAGACTTCAAACGAGTTTTAGAAATCGCGGGACTTGTAGAAGAAGTTACTCGACCTTTTGCGATGTAGACCCGATCCAAACACGCATACAATCGTCCGAATTCGCGTACCTTTAGACTGACCTTCCTTTTTAAATCAAATCTTGTAATTTGAGCAAGAATCAAACGAATTAAGTTAATCCAATACCTACCCGCGACTTATATAAGCCTTCTTAAACCCTAAATCCATCATTACATCGTCCCTATCTCGTCTGTCGATCAAGAAAAGCCGCGAAGTCTCACCGTAGCCGTCTGCA
This sequence comes from Smallanthus sonchifolius, assembly GCA_023525975.1. NCBI lineage: Eukaryota > Viridiplantae > Streptophyta > Magnoliopsida > Asterales > Asteraceae > Smallanthus > Smallanthus sonchifolius. The sequence continues at coordinate 67,988,401 of CM042033.1, read as the reverse complement.
CTGGTTGCCCGTTCAAAACAGGTTAGTAATAGGTCATTAGGATCGTCTCTCCAAGCTAATCGAAAGCCCTAACTTAATTCGTAACCGCATTACATGATTTTACCGAATTGAATCTGAGTTTTATAAGTAAATGGTTTTAATCAAACTACACGCTAGACGTATTATAAATCCAATTAAATAGTATGGTTGGATTCGCAAACACTCTCTCAATGAAAACCTTAAGTTTCTAATCAGTTTTATTACAAGAACTAGAATAATTGCTTCTGAAATTGACCAAACACGGTCGCGCTAACCTATGAGCGCGGTCGTGCCTGACCAAGCACAGTCGTGCCCGAGAAAGGCCCGGTCGTGTTTATCGAACAGACCAAGTCCGGACCTAGTCAAACCCTAGACGCGGTCGTGCCGGGTACGAGCACGGTCGTGTCTTATGAACAGACTCTTGTTGTGACTTCTGACCAACCACGGGCGCGTTACCGACCAAGCGCGGTCGCGTACGAGCTGAGCACGATCGGGCCGTATACGAGCACGGTCGTGATCATCCTTTAACAGAGTCTTTTGTTTAATATATTTTATATTTTAATCAGTTTTAATGTTATAAAAATTATTTTATAAAATATCCAGAACCAAGTATTGTTTATTAAAGATCGATCACTTAATCTTTCTTTAAATTAAAATCAATAAAATACTACAAGTTTATATAATTACTTTTATGAACAACAATATATTCCATACGTTTCGTCTTTAACAAATATTATTTATTTAAACTTATATTTTAAATAAATGTATATTCTATTACTATTGATTAAATAAATAGTATATTTAAACAAACCTTAAACTTAAACAAATCCGCTTCCGACATCGAATAACGCAACTCAATAATACGTAATCATATATTGTTCAATAGGTCGAACCTAGCAATCCACAACACACCGCCGTTTCCCATTTGCTTGTGCAATCTATACGCTACATAACACGTGAGTTACATAGCCCCTCTTTTACTCTATTTTATAAACTTTTGGGGTGGAACATGCGTTCTATTTACATGTTTTCAATTATACACATATACAGTTCCATCCTATGCATGTATACAATTTTGCGCTTGAGTACTTGGTGTAGGCCAATTATTATGCTCTTCATGTACAATCATTAACTATCAGCCGACAGTAAACAGTGGTAGATCTATTGAGTCTGACAAACTCACCCAGGTAGGGTGACTGTTACTGACAACATAATTTTGCGTGCAAGTTACAAAGGTTTGATTGTATAGGTCACACGATGGTTTCTCTCCATAATTGCCTTAATTGTCATGTTGTATTGAACTATATGCACACAACACGTATTTTGCTATCACACAATAAAACCTATGTATTCTCACCAACTTTTTAGTTGACTCTGTTTTAACCATGTTTCAGGTACCAATGTTTGAAGTAATCAAGATATGCTACACATAGGATTTTTGGACCTAGAATTCAATTAAACCAGTTTATTCTATGTAATTTACATTTTTGTTTTGTGGATTGGTTGTGTTTTGATTAAACTTGTTGAATGCAAAGAAAACAATTATTTAATATTCAAACTTTAGCAAACCATGAGCAATGAACAGTCTGCACGCTTCACGCCCCGACGTTTCCGCCGTCAGTTGGGGTGTGACACTCACTACCTTAACCCAAAAAGGTAAACCTTATGAGTGGGGACCGAAGCAAGAAGAAGCCTTTCAAATCCTCAAGCAAAAGTTGTGCAATGCTCCTATCCTCACCCTCCCTGAAGGTGAAGATGATCTAGTTGTTTACTGTGATGCTTCAAACCAAGGTCTTGGTTGCGTTCTCATGCAACGAGGCAAGGTGATCGCTTATGCATCAAGACAACTCAAAATCCATGAGAAGAATTATACGACGCATGATCTGGAGTTGGGTGCTGTCGTATTTGCGTTGAAGATTTGGAGACAGTATCTCTATGGGACGAAATGTGTGGTGTTCACCGACCACAAAAGCCTCCAACATATCTTCAACCAAAAGGAACTCAACATGAGACAACGACGTTGGGTTGAACTCCTCAACGATTACGATTGCGAGATTCGTTATCATCCCGGCAAGGCTAATGTTGTAGCCGATGCACTAAGCCGCAAGGAACATGTCCTGCTTCAAAGTGTCAAGATCCATTCCGACATTCAAGTTCGTATTTTAGCAGCTCAACATGTCTCGGTTACCGAGGGCAATATGTATGAGGAAATGTCTTGTGGTGCTGAATTCCAATTAGAGACTAAAACAAACGGCTTGCTTTATTTTCTAGATCGTATTTGGGTTCCCGGTCGTGACGATCTCCGAGCATTCATCATGACCGAAGAACACAAGTCTCGATATTCTATTTATCCCGGTGCGGATAAAATGTACCAAAATCTTCGTCCACAATATTGGTGGCCCGGCATGAAGAAAGACATTGCCTTGTTCGTAGCAAAATGTCTCACATGTTCTAAAGTCAAAGCTGAGCATCAACGTCCGTCTGGTTTACTTGAACAACCGGAAATCCCCGTGTGGAAATGGGAGAATCTAGCTATGGATTTCATCACTAAACTCCCTCACACTTCAAGCGGTTATGATAGCATTTGGGTGATCATTGACCGTCTCACTAAGTCCGCACACTTCTTGCCTATCCGTGAAGACTATAAGGTTGAGAAATTGGCCCGAATTTACATTGAAGAGATCGTGAGTCATCACGGTGTTCCTTTGAACATAATCTCCGATAGAGATGCTCGTTTCACTTCTCGGTTTTGGCAATCTCTCTAAAAGGCACTTGGTACACGATTGGATTTGAGCAGGGCCTACCATCCCCAAACTGATGGTCTGACCGAGCGAACAATCCAAACCCTGGAAGACATGCTGAGAGCCTGTGTCATCGACTTTGGTGGCAATTGGGATTCACATTTGACACTTATCGAATTTTTCTACAACAATAGTTACCACACCAGCATCGACATGGCTCCGTTTGAAGCTCTCTACGGTCGTAAGTGTCGTTCTCCCATCTGTTGGAATGAGATTGGTGAAGCACAAATCACCGGTCCCGAGTTAATTCAAGAAACCTCCGACAAGATTATTCAAATCCGTGACAACATTCGAGTTGCGAGGAGTCGGCAAAAGAGCTATGCCGACAAACGACGCAAACCCTTGGAATTCGAAGTTGGTGATCTGGTACTTCTAAAGGTGTCTCCTTGGAAGGGGGTGATCCATTTTGGGAAGAAAGGCAAGCTAGCACCTCGTTATGTGGGTCCATTCAAGATCCTTGAAAGGATTGGGAAAGTGGCTTACAAGCTCGAGTTACCTCCATCACTTGGCAACGTACATCCTACATTTCATGTATCCAACCTCAAGAAGTGTCTTGCTGATGAGAACCTTCATATACCTCTTGACGATGTGCGCATTGATGAGACGATGCACTTCGTTGAAAAACCAGTCGAGATTATGGATCGTGAGATAAAACAACTCAAGCGCAGCCGTATTCCTATTGTCAAGGTTCGTTGGGGATCTAAACGAGGACCCGAGTTTACTTGGGAACGAGAAGACCAAATGAAGCTCAAGTACCCGCATCTTTTTGCTGGAGCAGTAGCCTCAACCAGTTGAATTTCGGGACGAAATTCCCTCAACATGGGGATACTGTAACCTTTCTGATTTTCATGTTTTTCCTATTTATTTTATGCCGTGCAATAAAAGACGATTCCGATTCCAACCTTACATTCATTTTTCATGTGCAATAACAAGCATACACGCGTCTATTATATTACAATATTAACTAAAACCATCTTACAAACCTCGAGGACCAAACTTGACCAAAACTCAAAACAACATCAATATTACAAAACTACAAGGACTAGTCTTGAAACTTCCAAAAACCTACACAAGCACGGTCGTGCTTAGTCCTAAGCATGGTCGCGCTTGTGCCATGACCACGGTCGTGCTTATCATCAAGCACGGTCGCGCCTCTTTTACAGTTTGACTCTGAAAATGTCAAACCGACTCAAATCTAGTCCAAAAATAGACTTCAAACGAGTTTTAGAAATCGCGGGACTTGTAGAAGAAGTTACTCGACCTTTTGCGATGTAGACCCGATCCAAACACGCATACAATCGTCCGAATTCGCGTACCTTTAGACTGACCTTCCTTTTTAAATCAAATCTTGTAATTTGAGCAAGAATCAAACGAATTAAGTTAATCCAATACCTACCCGCGACTTATATAAGCCTTCTTAAACCCTAAATCCATCATTACATCGTCCCTATCTCGTCTGTCGATCAAGAAAAGCCGCGAAGTCTCACCGTAGCCGTCTGCACTGGTTGCCCGTTCAAAACAGGTTAGTAATAGGTCATTAGGATCGTCTCTCCAAGCTAATCGAAAGCCCTAACTTAATTCGTAACCGCATTACATGATTTTACCGAATTGAATCTGAGTTTTATAAGTAAATGGTTTTAATCAAACTACACGCTAGACGTATTATAAATCCAATTAAATAGTATGGTTGGATTCGCAAACACTCTCTCAATGAAAACCTTAAGTTTCTAATCAGTTTTATTACAAGAACTAGAATAATTGCTTCTGAAATTGACCAAACACGGTCGCGCTAACCTATGAGCGCGGTCGTGCCTGACCAAGCACAGTCGTGCCCGAGAAAGGCCCGGTCGTGTTTATCGAACAGACCAAGTCCGGACCTAGTCAAACCCTAGACGCGGTCGTGCCGGGTACGAGCACGGTCGTGTCTTATGAACAGACTCTTGTTGTGACTTCTGACCAACCACGGGCGCGTTACCGACCAAGCGCGGTCGCGTACGAGCTGAGCACGATTGGGCCGTATACGAGCACGGTCGTGATCATCCTTTAACAGAGTCTTTTGTTTAATATATTTTATATTTTAATCAGTTTTAATGTTATAAAAATTATTTTATAAAATATCCAGAACCAAGTATTGTTTATTAAAGATCGATCACTTAATCTTTCTTTAAATTAAAATCAATAAAATACTACAAGTTTATATAATTACTTTTATGAACAACAATATATTCCATACGTTTCGTCTTTAACAAATATTATTTATTTAAACTTATATTTTAAATAAATGTATATTCTATTACTATTGATTAAATAAATAGTATATTTAAACAAACCTTAAACTTAAACAAATCCGCTTCCGACATCGAATAACGCAACTCAATAATACGTAATCATATATTGTTCAATAGGTCGAACCTAGCAATCCACAACACACCGCCGTTTCCCATTTGCTTGTGCAATCTATACGCTACATAACACGTGAGTTACATAGCCCCTCTTTTACTCTATTTTATAAACTTTTGGGGTGGAACATGCGTTCTATTTACATGTTTTCAATTATACACATATACAGTTCCATCCTATGCATGTATACAATTTTGCGCTTGAGTACTTGGTGTAGGCCAATTATTATGCTCTTCATGTACAATCATTAACTATCAGCCGACAGTAAACAGTGGTAGATCTATTGAGTCTGACAAACTCACCCAGGTAGGGTGACTGTTACTGACAACATAATTTTGCGTGCAAGTTACAAAGGTTTGATTGTATAGGTCACACGATGGTTTCTCTCCATAATTGCCTTAATTGTCATGTTGTATTGAACTATATGCACACAACACGTATTTTGCTATCACACAATAAAACCTATGTATTCTCACCAACTTTTTAGTTGACTCTGTTTTAACCATGTTTCAGGTACCAATGTTTGAAGTAATCAAGATATGCTACACATAGGATTTTTGGACCTAGAATTCAATTAAACCAGTTTATTCTATGTAATTTACATTTTTGTTTTGTGGATTGGTTGTGTTTTGATTAAACTTGTTGAATGCAAAGAAAACAATTATTTAATATTCAAACTTTAGCAAACCATGAGCAATGAACAGTCTGCACGCTTCACGCCCCGACGTTTCCGCCGTCAGTTGGGGTGTGACACTCACTACCTTAACCCAAAAAGGTAAACCTTATGAGTGGGGACCGAAGCAAGAAGAAGCCTTTCAAATCCTCAAGCAAAAGTTGTGCAATGCTCCTATCCTCACCCTCCCTGAAGGTGAAGATGATCTAGTTGTTTACTGTGATGCTTCAAACCAAGGTCTTGGTTGCGTTCTCATGCAACGAGGCAAGGTGATCGCTTATGCATCAAGACAACTCAAAATCCATGAGAAGAATTATACGACGCATGATCTGGAGTTGGGTGCTGTCGTATTTGCGTTGAAGATTTGGAGACAGTATCTCTATGGGACGAAATGTGTGGTGTTCACCGACCACAAAAGCCTCCAACATATCTTCAACCAAAAGGAACTCAACATGAGACAACGACGTTGGGTTGAACTCCTCAACGATTACGATTGCGAGATTCGTTATCATCCCGGCAAGGCTAATGTTGTAGCCGATGCACTAAGCCGCAAGGAACATGTCCTGCTTCAAAGTGTCAAGATCCATTCCGACATTCAAGTTCGTATTTTAGCAGCTCAACATGTCTCGGTTACCGAGGGCAATATGTATGAGGAAATGTCTTGTGGTGCTGAATTCCAATTAGAGACTAAAACAAACGGCTTGCTTTATTTTCTAGATCGTATTTGGGTTCCCGGTCGTGACGATCTCCGAGCATTCATCATGACCGAAGAACACAAGTCTCGATATTCTATTTATCCCGGTGCGGATAAAATGTACCAAAATCTTCGTCCACAATATTGGTGGCCCGGCATGAAGAAAGACATTGCCTTGTTCGTAGCAAAATGTCTCACATGTTCTAAAGTCAAAGCTGAGCATCAACGTCCGTCTGGTTTACTTGAACAACCGGAAATCCCCGTGTGGAAATGGGAGAATCTAGCTATGGATTTCATCACTAAACTCCCTCACACTTCAAGCGGTTATGATAGCATTTGGGTGATCATTGACCGTCTCACTAAGTCCGCACACTTCTTGCCTATCCGTGAAGACTATAAGGTTGAGAAATTGGCCCGAATTTACATTGAAGAGATCGTGAGTCATCACGGTGTTCCTTTGAACATAATCTCCGATAGAGATGCTCGTTTCACTTCTCGGTTTTGGCAATCTCTCTAAAAGGCACTTGGTACACGATTGGATTTGAGCAGGGCCTACCATCCCCAAACTGATGGTCTGACCGAGCGAACAATCCAAACCCTGGAAGACATGCTGAGAGCCTGTGTCATCGACTTTGGTGGCAATTGGGATTCACATTTGACACTTATCGAATTTTTCTACAACAATAGTTACCACACCAGCATCGACATGGCTCCGTTTGAAGCTCTCTACGGTCGTAAGTGTCGTTCTCCCATCTGTTGGAATGAGATTGGTGAAGCACAAATCACCGGTCCCGAGTTAATTCAAGAAACCTCCGACAAGATTATTCAAATCCGTGACAACATTCGAGTTGCGAGGAGTCGGCAAAAGAGCTATGCCGACAAACGACGCAAACCCTTGGAATTCGAAGTTGGTGATCTGGTACTTCTAAAGGTGTCTCCTTGGAAGGGGGTGATCCATTTTGGGAAGAAAGGCAAGCTAGCACCTCGTTATGTGGGTCCATTCAAGATCCTTGAAAGGATTGGGAAAGTGGCTTACAAGCTCGAGTTACCTCCATCACTTGGCAACGTACATCCTACATTTCATGTATCCAACCTCAAGAAGTGTCTTGCTGATGAGAACCTTCATATACCTCTTGACGATGTGCGCATTGATGAGACGATGCACTTCGTTGAAAAACCAGTCGAGATTATGGATCGTGAGATAAAACAACTCAAGCGCAGCCGTATTCCTATTGTCAAGGTTCGTTGGGGATCTAAACGAGGACCCGAGTTTACTTGGGAACGAGAAGACCAAATGAAGCTCAAGTACCCGAATCTTTTTGCTGGAGCAGTAGCCTCAACCAGTTGAATTTCGGGACGAAATTCCCTCAACATGGGGATACTGTAACCTTTCTGATTTTCATGTTTTTCCTATTTATTTTATGCCGTGCAAGAAAAGACTATTCCGATTCCAACCTTACATTCATTGTTCATGTGCAATAACAAGCATACACGCGTCTATTATATTACAATATTAACTAAAACCATCTTACAAACCTCGAGGACCAAACTTGACCAAAACTCAAAACAACATCAATATTACAAAACTACAAGGACTAGTCTTGAAACTTCCAAAAACCTACACAAGCACGGTCGTGCTTAGTCCTAAGCACGGTCGCGCTTGTGCCATGACCACGTTCGTGCTTATCATTAAGCACGGTCGCGCCTCTTTTACAGTTTGACTCTGAAAAGGTCAAACCGACTCAAATCTAGTCCAAAAATAGATTTCAAACGAGTTTTAGAAACCGCGGGACTTGTAGAAGAAGTTACTCGACCTTTTGCGACGTAGACCCGATCCAAACACGCATACAATCGTCCGAATTCGCGTACCTTTAGACCGACCTTCCTTTTTAAATCAAATCTTGTAATTTGAGCAAGAATCAAACGAATTAAGTTAATCCAATACCTACCCGCGACTTATATAAGCCTCCTTAAACCCTAAA